>JASUUG010000487.1:0-83579 GCA_030449905.1 Luvunga scandens
AGATATATTAAATGGTTGATATGATTAATATGTTTTGTATTCATGTTTTGATAGCTTGATATGCTTGATATGATTAATAAATTGGTCATATCTATATTTGTATAAATTTGATACGTATGATAAGATAAAGACATGATTGCTCTAGCAGGGACCTATATGACCGAAATATAAACTATATATAACATTAATTGTGATTTCAGCCAACATTATGGGCCCCAGTTGTTAACCCAAATCCAAATTAATAAAATATTGGTAAATCACTCTCTCCATCAATCGATCGTAATCGTCCCCTTTAGATCCTCCAGATCACTCAAATCTCGTCTCCCAGTTCTCCGATCTTCCCACATTCGATCACCGATCACCGGTATCCGATCTCCGACATAAAAACAAGATCTTGTTTCTCTTACCAGGTCAGTGCATGAATGTTTATTTTTTCCCTTCATTTTGATGAAAAATATTATCTGTTGTGAATTTTAATGGGTATTATGCTGCTTTTATTCTTATTTTTGCGTTAATTTTCGTGGGTATTTCTTAAATTCATTATCCTGCATATGACATGGCCTTTTGTATTTAGTAAATAGCTGGCCTTTTTCTAGCGTGTATTGTAATTTTGCTACTGCTTTAAATTACAGTGACTAAATTTGAGTAACTGTTCTTTCAGTTTTTGTAATTGAATCCATTAGAGTGTGTTAAGAATCGTCTTAACTATTATCCGTATTACTACACTTACAAAGTTGAGATATAGTGTTTGGAATGCGGCAGATGACATGGTCTTCTGGTTGTTAACCTTATCATTTGCCATGAAAGTACTCTGACGGAGCCAAAAATTTCATTTAGAGGGATAATTTTTAACGACAATAGATAAACAATTTTCAACAAAATATATTAGTTCTAGGGATGGTGAGTTTTGGCCCTTTTATATTACTGGAAACCATAGAATTCTTTAATTTTAAAGGAGCAGAGGGAAAAAGGCTTTGACTTAATGAGGGCAGTGATCATGAGTCTTGGGGACAGAAGCTTATTAGGTTCATCAGGATCAAGTTCTTTTTTCTTTTCCTTTGATAAGTTCGGTGGGTACATCTGTCCTGCTTTCCTTTAAAAACCTCTTTCTCTAGGTGCCTAGTAATGGCATTTTGATGATGTCATCTACCATATAAGTTGGGATACAAACTGTGACCTTAGGATTATTTTTAAATAATCTATGTATATAGCTAATAAGGTAAGTTATATTATGCGGTGTTTATGTTTAGAATTTTCTTAGGTTTATTTTTAACTTTTTATCACAACAGTTGTATATGAGGTTTTGGAAACAACGTTCACACTTAAACACCCATTTATTAGTATTATTTTGCAAAGGAGAGTAGACATTGAAGTAGGACTATATTCAATCGTTTTGGATGCAAATCAAGTCACTAACTCATGGCACACACGTGCAGAGAAAATGAAATGGGATAATAGACCACAATTTTAGCTGAATAGCTCACGTGATGCCATGAGGCAGGGTATGGGCATTAGTGAGAGGAATGCTGTGTATATACCATATAGCTTAACTATAGTTTAAGTAAAGGTTATGCTTTTTTGAGTCTACTTATTCTGATAATTACTTATCCTTTGTATCATATTTGAATTTGACCTTTGTGAAAGTTTAAATATATTTTCAGAATTTGCTTTGTGCCAAGTAATTGAGAAGCAAGCTAATGAAATTGGACAAGGTGGTATTACCTGCACGAGAGCATCATCAGATCAATGGAATGCCTGCAGGTATGATTTGGCAATGAAGAGGTGCAGTGAACAGTCCTAAAACAGGAGTCGTTAGTCTTTTTCTTTTCTCATATCTTTAAGCTAATTTAAAGAATTTTGTAAATTTCAAACTGTTTATGGGTATTATGCATGATGTAGTTGAGTACTTGAGTTGTTTTCCTTTTCCTCCTTGCTGATGTTTACTGGATTTTAAGTTATGGCTACTGTAATTATTGAATATTTTTACTTGACTGCAGCTTCTCGCAGGGCAAGTAATTGAGTAATTTGTGAGTTTATTTTACAGTTGCCAAATGGTTTTTCCAATTCAATGCTATTTGTCTACCTGTTATAATATTTATATTGCTGTTTGAGGATTCTTTTGTTTTTGTGTTGTTATTTATAGTTTTCTTGAGAGAGTATTAATCTATTACTTTAATGGTATAGCTTGTTACTTTTTAATCTTTTATGCTTCAGCATTCCTGTTTCTGAAACTGCTCTCGTTTATTACTCCTTGATTAAGCAACAAATATTAGATGTGGTGCTATACTCATCTAAATCTAACACTTCTATATAAAAAATCATTTAGTAACTTCTTTTAGCTCAAAAAACATATTCGTAACCGTGTGTGTTCTAACAGGAATTGATAGTGCAAAGAAAGGAACCGATTCTAAAAATAGAGGACTTAGGCGTGTATGGACCACTAAGGAAGAAGAAGCATTATTAAGCATATTGGAAAAAGCAGTTGCAGAGGGTTCTCGTTGTGATAATGGTACTTTCAAAGCCGGTACTATGACTCGAATTGAAAAGGAATTAAATTTGTTATTACCAAATTCTGGATTGAAGGCTAACCCACACATTGATTCTAAGCAAAGAAAATGGAAAAAGCAGCATAGATTAGTTTTCAATATGTTGAAGACAAGTGGATTTGGATGGAATCACGTAAAGAAGTGTGTAGAGGTTGACAATGACGCGGTTTGGCAGTCGTTTGTGCAGGTTAGTGTACTCTATACGCTATTTGGCTTGAGAAGAAATTAGCAAATTGATTATTATTGACTTGTGGAATCGAATGTAGATCCACAGTGAGGCGAGAGGATGGAAAGACAGGCCATTTCCAATCTATGAAAGGCTTGTCAATATCTATGGAAAGGACTGTGTAACTACACATGGGGCTGAAACTCCAGTCGATTTGGTTGAAATTAACCGAGAGGAGATTCGAGAGGAAAATGGTGTTGATATTATTGTGGTTGAAAAACCGAGTTCTCCCTTGTCAGTGCACCAACCCTCAAGTTCTCATCAAATCGATCGAATTAGCTCTGAAACATCTAGTAGGAAAAGGAGAAAAACCCAAACTGGCTCCAAAACATCAAGTGAGAAGAGGAGATCTGATAGCAGTCTGACAGCTGGTATTGAAAGATTTGTTCAACAATCGAGCAAGTGTTTACCTTATATAATCAAAACATGGAGATGCTGGTTAGCGAATATTGGACGATAGAGAAGATCGAAGTGATATTGTTGATGAGCTCGCAACAATGGGACTTGAACAAGATGAGGAATTTAGAGCTTTAATTCTCATACTAGATAAGCCTTCTAACATTTCTGCTTTCAAGTCTTTAAAGGCTGAATGTAGACTAGCATTTGTTAAAATGCTACTTGACGGTAGACTAGCTCGATGTTAAACTACTAGGCTGTTCTAGATGATGCTTATTTGTCTCAGTTGATGGTAGTTTTGTTTAGGATCATGTTTTCATCTTACAGCAGTAAACTTTTATGGTAGTTGTAAAATAAGTATTAGTTTTTTTATTTAGAAAAACAAATAAAAGTTGTATATAGTCCAATATGGTAATGTACCAAGCATAGCATCTTAAAATCTCCTACGGTGCAATAGCTTTGGTTAGAGCAAAGCCCAAAATGGCATATACAAATGATTGTTCAGCCAATGATGGATTTCGTGCAGCGGAATGAAACTTCAGAAAGCTTCTAGTCCAGAATAAAAAGAATTCTTTCAAACATGGCTTTACAGGAAATCTGACGCTGTTTTAGTTAGTAGAGCCAATAAGAGAGGTGTTAGGGTTTTTTATAGGAGTAGTGAAGTATTATTCTTAATAGAGTTATATGTGTTATGTGCACGTCAGACGGATCACCTAAAATAAAAAAAGTTACAGTATGTGAAATAATTGAGATTTTGTTTAGAATTGGGTACGGTAACTTTTAAGTTATAGTTGTTGTGAAAAAAAAGACGTAATTATAAAATAAAAGTTAATAATATTTAGTAAATATAAATTTTAAATAATAATTTTAATAAAATTATTGAAGATATAATAAATTGGTTATCATACAAGTGAAATATCATATTAATATATTTTTTAAGTTATAACAATAATTGTTTATCAAATCTTCGTTGTTGTAGTTTTAAATTCAGATGTTTAACTTCAATTCTAAACGCCTTTATATGTAACATAATCCAATCTTCTTTGTTGATGTTTTGATTCAAGGATTTTCTTTCTTGTCAGTCGATAAGAGTTCAATGGTTCTCCAGTTATATCACCGTCATAGATCTGATAGTTGATGTAAAAAGTGTGTTCTCCACTTGTTCATAATAATAGTCTCTATCTTAAAGGAATGGAATTTATGTTTCTTCCTTTAAAAAAAGAAAATGTGAAACAGACAAAATAAACAAGAAAATATGCAAAACTTCTTCTGGGTTCGCTTCGATTGCACTCATTCCCCATCCCTTGCCCCCTTTTTAATAGTGTTTTTTGAGTTTCATCAAACTGAAAAATAGAAACAGAATGATAAAATTTTGATATTTTGTATTCTTTTTAAGGATCCGGTTGGAATAGCTGCGCTCTTTCCTAGGATAAATGGACCCTAAATCTTTATAATTTCTGTTTTCTTCAACATAAGCATGGGGTCGAACTCCATTTGAAAAAAAATAATGATGAAGTAAGAGACGGCCAATTATTTGAAAACCGATCAATTGAGGTTACGAGTTACAACCACTCGTGGGATAAAATAAGAGACATAATTACCAGGTGAGGTGTTCCTATGTACACCTTGAGAACATATAGCTGGAAAGAATATGAAATCGATCATTATAATATACCGTCGGGAAAATAATTGAAAAAAAGAAATTCTCCTGTTGTTCATCAAATTAAAATTCATCTTAAAAAAAAAATTACCCTTAGAAATTTATATTGATGAGTGGAGAGCTTTACCACATGACCGAGAGCAAATATTCATAGAAACCAAAATAAATTTATTTATCAGTCTATTTTAACAATAGAGAAATTTAATGAATTTTGAATCACAAGAGGGAAAAATTATTAATTTTCTGAAACAAAACAGTAAAGACTTTCAACATCTTATTTTGCATAATTGAATGGGAGTTTGTTAGGGGTGGATACAAAATGTTGCTTTTTTTAAATAACAATGCGGGTATTTTTGTCTTAAACTAATTTTTTTTTCTTTTGGTCGCCCACGTTATAAATGAATAAAGGTATAGTTTATTTTAATTAACCAGTAGATTTCGCTGCTTCCTCTTTATCGGGAGCCCCTCCATGTTTTAAATGAACAAACGTTAACTTATTAAAATTTCATAGATTCGACAACTTTCTACTGATATGTTAGTTATGAAAAAAAAAAGAAGCTATATAGCTATTGGATAAAAATTAACAATATAATGATAAATAAGATTTTTAGTTAATAAATATATTTCTTTATCACAAATGTAGATACAATTAAATTCTCTTTTAAATCATGGCGACAGATGTTTATTAAATAATTTAAGATTACTGTTTTTTCAACGATAATACCAATTGCATTTCCATCGCATGTCTCCATTTTCCACTTTCTTTTTGGTCGTTACTTATCTTATTTGTTAAAAATCTTTCCTTACTTTGACACGCGGCGCTCTGGCCCTTTTTCCCAGCTACAGGATGAGAAAAGTTATTATTTATAGGTTAAAATTTCATGTCCATCTATTATAGGGATAGTGCTCATGGCAAATAAATCGCTTTTGAAAATTTTAGGGTGCGTTCGGTATTGTTTTCAAACTGCTGTTTTCATGAAATAAAAATGAGAACGAAAATGCTATTTTCAAATTTATTTTTAAAATTTAAAAATGTGTTCGGTATCATTTTCAAAAAAAATCTTGAAAATGAAGAAAAGTAAAATACGTTTGGTATGAATGTTTTAAAGAATTATTATTAGAATAATTTCCATAAACTTAATATTAAGTAATGAATAATTATTTTTATTATTTAATTAGTTTGATTATTTTAATTTTAAGAATAAATTAGGTGATCTTTTTAACTTTTTTGTTTAAAGAACAATGATAACCTCTACATATTTTATTTAATTAATATAAAAAAATATTGTAATGTATATAAAAAGAAAAGATTATTGTGAGGGAAATTGATTTTTTGGGTATAATAATAATTATAATAATAATAATAATAATAATAATAATAATAATAATAATAATAATAATAATAATAATGATATTATTATTATTTTGTGAGATGGTGGAAGAAAATTATTCATTTTGAAACTTAATATAAGATTGAAAAACAAGGAAAACAAGAAAAAGTTGTTTTCTCATTTCCTTTGTTAAAAGTGTAGAATGAATTTTACATTTTCAAAAATATTTTCAAAAACAAGCTGCCGAACACTTATTTAGTATTTTCTGAATTCAAAAAACAGAAAACGTGATTTGAAAACAATACCGAACGCACCCTTAGTTGCTCGAGTGAAAATAAGAAGGGTCCAACTACCGTGCAACTGTTGCACGGTACTCCCTATTTTGTCTTCTTGTGCTGTCACGTAAGAGTAGTTTCAAACTTTCAATGGTAGATGCGATAGTTTGATAATTAACACTACATTCTTTGTTGAATGTTTAAATTGTAAAAAATCAAATGTTTCAAATTTTTGAGACATAAAATTCAGATAATTTTTTTTTTGTAAATAATTTAAACAATTAAAAAATGGGTGAGTTATTTCAACTTAAAAGTTTGACAGAAAATTAGACATCAATATCCAAAACTAAACATCAATATCTAACTCTATTTGTTTTAATCTAAGGAGTGAGATAGCCTGCAACTTGATATTAAAATTCAATTAATAAATTAACTTAAAAAACAAAACTAGCATCACGTTACTTAAAAAAATTAAATAAATAATTATAAAAACTATGTATTTTATTTTCCTTCTTTACACTTTGGTTGCCACTTTAAAATATGTGCAGTTTGAACTTTAAATGAAAAGTAACTAGAATACAATTTAATTTTAAAATTATTAGTTACTCGAAAATAACAAAACTTAAAGTTTATCCATAAATCTAAACCAATATGACATCAATCACTTATTAATGATAAATTTGATTTGTTATTTTAATTTATTTAATTGCCATGGCATACACTTGCCATCCAAATATTCAATTCAAGTTACAACATTTTGTCTTGATTGTGATATGCAAAATAATTAAGGTAATTGATTCATTGATGATATTTTTATTTGAAAGGGATTGTTGACTAATGATTGATTAATTATTTAAATAGAGAAAAAAGAGACAGAATATCTGAATACGGACGAGAGAAAAAGAGAATGAAAGATAAAATTATCATAAACTTATAAATAAATTATAAGAAAAAGTAGAGGTCAAAAAATAAAAGATAAACGGTAGTACTATGCAACAAATGTACTACAGTTTTGTCCAATTCAGAAATAGGCAACACTATGGGAAAGGGAAACAAGCAATTAGTTGACCTAGAAAAGCTTGTTAATAGTTAGACCTAGAAAAGCTTGTTAATAGTTAGAAAGACTTGTATAGGCAAGTCATACTTTCTACTGAGATGGTAAGACCGATCGTTAATATTCTGTTACTTAGTAAAGTAATTAGTGAGTCTTATTGTGGGACTCATATTTATTTTAATATAAAACTTTTTTTGATCTTAATATGGGAATCACTTAAAGTCTGCATTAGAATCACTTGCCAGAGCGCCAATGAATGATCCTACTACCTTGGAAGGCTTAGTTGATGGTAATGGCCTATAAATTTTTTCTCCTATGTTATTAAGGGCAAGCTACCGACATAATTTGGCTCCAAAATCCAACAAGAATGATTTCTAAGTTCAATTGTGAGTAAAGTAAGCTTTTGGAATTACTTTTAACTTTACTTTTTCTCTTTTTCTTTTTTTCTTAAATCACATGTTTGACTTTACTTGATTTGTAATAATATAGTTAACAATCTTAACCAGACTGAACCTTAACCATACAAGTGTAATGTTAAAACTTCAAAGCAACGAATGTCAAGCCAATAAATCCATTGATCCCCTATGGGCGATTCTTTTACTTTTGTTTTTTAATTTAAAGAAATAATACTTTACGCAACTTCGATTTAAAAAAAATGAAGAAGCATAGAAATAACCATTTGTCTTTCCTTTTAAATTCAAAGTGCTAGGCAGCTCTTTTAGATTTCTATCTCACAGTTAACACATAGCGAACGAGTAACAGATTGAAAAATGATTGTGCAGTTGGTGTTTTGGGCTTTACTGCTGCTTCCTTGTCCAGTAAAATCAGTGGCCGAAGAAGTAGCAGCGGCACCAATAACAAAGCCTAACTGGCCATCCAGTTTTGGAAACAATATTACAATTCCATTTCCATTCGGAATTGGGGAAAACTGTTATTTTGATCAGCATTATGCAAATCCAATAAGCCAATCCTGAGACATCAACCTGGAAGTGCTTGAATGCTTACTCGAAAAGAGCACAATGAGAGTAAATCAACTTGTGATCAGTTCTTGTCAGGATAATACTGGAGAAGCAAGCTTTGTTAACCTGGAGATGCTCCCTTTTTACTTCGCATGCTATGACAATATATTCTCCGGCATCGGCTGCAACAACCGTACCTCAATGTCGTCAGCTGATCATGACTTTCATTCGTGGTGATTGCTTCTCTATTTGTGATCCAAGAAACGAGACAGAAAATTATAGCTGCAATGGAATTGAGTGTTGCAAAGCAGGGGTCCCTTGGGCTCTCAAAAGTTTTAATATTTCTATAAGCAGCATTATTAAATAATGCAAGTATGCAACAGGTAGCAGCAGCAGCAGCCAGGAGGAGGAGAAATGCAAATATGCAACTATGCATTTATGGCAGAAAAAGAATGGTTTAAAAGCAATTTTAAGAGTGCTAAAGGTGTTCAAGATCGGAATCAAGATTGCATAAATAATGCAACATATATTGGATTGGAGGATTCCCAATTCATCTTTTGGCAAGTTAGAAAGGGATGAATCTCCAAAATTTACATCAACATCTCATTGTGAAAGTGATGAAAGTGGGCTTTTTAGATGTTCATGCAAGGAAAAATACCATGGGAATCCCTATCTCCACGGCGGTCAAGGTAAATTTCTTAATTAAATTATATTCTAGCTTAATTAAGCTGAGCTTGGAATCTTTTCCATGGATTGGGTTCCTTAAGCACATTTCGGTATAGAATATTATGAATGATACCAGAGCCAGCTTGACAGATTTGGATTCTTAAAGCCGGCTTAGTTTTCGCGAATTAAGACTCCAGTTGGTATTGTGGTATTTTAGGCTTTAAATCATAATTGTTGTAAAATAGAAGCCGTAACTTTAAAATAAATTGATATGACTTTAAATGATAATTTAAACGAAATCAGTAAAAATTAATATAGGCTTTTCAAAATTGGCGATTGGTTTGAAGGCAACTTTAAGAGTGCTAAAGTTATGTCGTTCTTGCAAGGAAAATTACCTTAAAACTAATTTCAAATGTCAATTTTATTCCATATCGCTAAGGTGAGTTCTTAATTATTTCTAAGGCTTGGCTTCCTAAAGTATTTGTCTTTTGGATCTAAAATTTATAAATACTACGTACCAGATAACCGGCTTAGCTGCTGTCAATTAAGTCAATTTGTTTTGGTGCCGAACTTTTTTACTTTTTTTCATTTTTGAAAGGGGAGCGGAAAAAATCTACTTAGTAACGGAACCACAAAACTCTTTCGCCAAGAGAAATTTCTTATTAACTCTATAGTTAATTTTTTTCACGACAGATATTGATGAGTGTAAGGATGGAACTGCCACTTGCTCTGAAAATATGCTCTGGGAAAACTATGAAGGAGGCTATCATTGCATTACTCCCATTACTCCCAAACGGAAAGTTTGCATTATCGTCAGTTTAGGTATGCTTAACCTTTTTTACACCAAAATAGATCCTTATTATTTGGCAACTTAGCTTCTACTAAATAAACAAGTTTTACTGCTTGCTTCATGCTCTTTTGGGGATTATTATTATTATTATTATTATATATATATATATATATATATATTTCAAGAAGTTGTGGCATGGCTCTTTATATAAAACAAGAGATAATGGCTTGTCTAGAGTTTGCTACTGCGTTTTAATTATCAGGATATGTTAAAAAATTAATATTAAGAGAACTATGTGATGGCAAGACGTCGGATATTGATATCTATGTATAAAATTTCATCTACCTAATTAGTTTTATCCTCTGGTAAAATTTCCTTTCATGTTGATCGTGGAGTTTTGGGTTAGAGAAAGTTTCTCAATTTCGTATTTTCATGGAAAAATTAATTTTTAACTCTTATTATTTCCTAATGCATGACCCCAACGCCAACTAGCACAAGAAATTCAATAACATGAAAAGAAAATTGTCAAACATTATAAAGGATTTATCTTCCAAATTTTACGTGCACATAATGTTCTTGATTCTTGGCATATGTGAATGACACAATGTTCTTGATTCTTGCTATATGTATAATGATCTTAAGTCTTATGATCTATGCATCACATAATGGTTTTGACTCCTGCCATTTGTATATATCATGATGCTCTTGATGTTAACAAATGTTAATAGTATTATATACTGGCCATATCATAATAATATTGATTCCTATTATACGTGCATGTCAAAATTGCATATTCTTGTGATTCCTGAAAAACAGAAAATTCAAATTGAATGTTGAAGGTATTGGCTCGAGTCTTTTGGGTTCTTTTCTATTTGCTGGAGTCTGGTGGTTGCGTATCTGGGTATAGAAAAGATAGGTCATCAAGCTTAAAGAAAAGTTCCTCAAACGGAACGGTGGTTTACTTTTACAGCAACAGCTAATTTCATCTGACGGCAATATTGATAGACGCAAATGATTCACAACACAAAGGAGTTATACAAAGCCACTGTTCATTTCAATGTGAATAGAATACCTGGGCAAGGAGGTCAAGGCACCATTTACAAAGGAAAGTTAGCAGATGGAAGAATTGTTGCGGTAAAAAAAACCAAAAATAGTTCATGAAGGGAAGCATGAAAAACTCATTAATTACGTTGTGAGACGACCCGCCATGAAACCCCCAGGTGAGTCTATCTGGATACAATTGACTATACTGATATTAAACTTATTAATGAGAATTCTTTCAAAAATTTGGCAAAATCTTCCCTATAAATGTAATATTCCCAACCTACAAATTTATAAAATGAACACTCCCAAAAGGATTCAATATTTATCCAACATCCACAACCAACTTCCTCAATCAAAATACCAAATATCACCCAAACATCTACTGTCAAAATACAATAGATTATTCTTAATAACAAAATATAACGAAATTGTACAATCCAAAATATTCCAACAAAAACATTTATGATTCCTAGCACCATCACGTGGCTGTAACTTCAAACTAACGATCATTGTTGGGTCGACTATTGTACCTGCAAATCTTCTATGAGGAGAAAAAGTATAATAAAATGGGGCCAAGATAAAACTTAGTGCGCTCAGTGAGTGAAAAACAGTTTTTGAAAATAATCTCACTTAAAAATAAATTAATTTTTTGCTAAACAATTTCATCAAATGTCATAAGAACTTAAATATTTAATTTAAATCATGTAGTGATATAACAATAATACATAATACTGCACAAAATCAAGAAAATCATAATACTTATAATATCAAATTTTGAATACCAAAACCACCACTAAGCAAGCACCCAAGGGAATAATCTCGTCATATCCGGACCTCCATGGACAGTGCAATGACGTACTATTTGAGTACTGTCATGTCTGAAGCTACAAGGATGGATAGGAAAGTGTCATCTTATATCTCATCATATCTCATATCTTGTCGTATCTATGCAATGATATACTGTCTAGGTACCATCCTATCCAGAGCTAGATGGGTTATCTCATATCTTGTCATATCTATGCATGTATATATCATCTATATCTCTGTATCTGTATCACTGCTATCATCATGCTGCATGCATAAGCCCCCAAAAGGCAAAAACGCCCAAATACACGACCCAAAGCCTCTATGTGTGTTTAGGCAGGCCCTGAAGACCTTTCGACTCATTTGTATCACTGTATCTAGAGGGGAAGGATAGTTTCTAACGATTTTAAAAAATAATCTTTATACTCATATTCATATCCCTTTTAACCATACTTTTAAATTATACTTTTCTTTTCATTAATACATTGAAATCCACTTTCTTATCTTTAAAATACTATCATGTTTTATTCAAAGTCGATAGGAAAAACCATACACTATGCACTTTTTAATAACATATCAATACTTGAATAAAATCCATTTCGAGAAAATCATTAAATTCGAGTATTTAAAATACTTACTTTGCAAACATGCTTTACTATTATAATAAACTATGAAAATATGTTTTATATATTCCACTCACAGTGACGATGCTCAAACTTGGCTATCATCCATGTTCGTAGGTTGGTTCTCGCTCACAGTTCCTCCTAAATCAAGAAAATGACATAATTACTTTTTATAAATGCAAAGTACAACTAACAAGCTCAAAACAACATTTATCTGCAATAAAATATTTCGATATCTATAAAACTACCAAATACCCCTGCATCCATAAATTACTAAAATACCCCTCAATAACAAATTATCGAATTACCCTCAGAATCATAATTACCAGCCTATCCTTATTTTCTAAAATTAATAAAATATCCATGAAGTTTCAAATTACAAAATTACCCTCAAATTTTAAAATTATTGAAATGCTCTTGTCGGTCAACGGTGGTCGAAAACAGGATGAAGAGATTTAAAACACGATATTTTATAATGAGAAGAAGAAACTAATTCAAACACAACAATTAAAGGCCATGAAAATATGGTTATTTAATGCTTTATACCTTATATGTACAAAATATAATTAATTATACTATTATTTATAAATGGTATAAAAATTACGTTATATAAACTCTTTGTTATACATCACTTATTAAATAAATTATATTTTTTTATCTTATATCGCTAAATTATAATTACATTATTTGATTAAATTTTATAAAATTCGTAATGCATTACTGTTAATTTTGGTAATTTGAACCTCCAATGAAAAGTTAAGAAAAAATAATCTTCATATATAATGATTTATCTTATAATTGGTGAGAAACATAAACTCATAAAATTCAATTTAATAAACAGAAATGCTTAATTTCTATAGTGAATGAATTCTTTGATGGGTGTCGAAGCAAGCAAATATAAATACCTACTCTAAACAAGATTGTATATAGTATTGAGTAGGGTCGTGTCCATAGAGACTTGTAATTATTAATCCTTTTTAAAATAAAAGTGTAAATTGGGGGATTGTTGACAATAATGAAAATCAATTTAAAATAATAAGAATGCAAATTAAAAGTGTAATTCAAAATGGGAAAACTCTGGTTGAAGGAATTAACTCAGCTTTGATTCGATTACTGATCATCGATACAACTACAAATCATTACTGCTTATGAATAGACCGTTTATAGCTACTGAGACACTCTACTAGCCAATCTCTCCTTAATTAGTCGATAACCAAGGTACGACCATTGGTTATTTCCTTAATCAATAGACAACCCTAGATATAATCATAGGATTTAATCAATCGACAGCCTGAAAATTAGAGAGACCCAAATCCTAATTAACAAAAGCATACGATGGTTCATTTAAATTAGATTATTTATTCCCATAACACAACACACTGCTATGTTATTTGCCACAAACATCAAAATATTCATACGATGAATCTTTCAATTGGTAATAGATTAAATTGATAATTAAATAGTGGCCAATTATCTAATTAACAAAGATAATCATGACAATAATTCAGAGAATAAATAAATACCCAAAAAGCAATAAAACAATTAAAGCATAAGAAAGATCTCATAGTAATGGTGAATCAAAGCTTCATTAACCTTCAACCAGAAATATGAGTTTAGTTCTTCATGGAGAAAAAAAGAAAACCCTAAAAAAGATAAAAATAATTAATAATCCAATTCCCCCTAAATCCTTCTTTTTCTTCCCTTTTTATAGTTTTCTTCAAAAGGATAAAGATACTAATATCTAAAATATTATCTAAAACATTATCTAAAATTTAAATTCAAGATTACAAGAGTCACAAAAATATAAAACACGTTTAAAAAAATAAAAACGTCAAGTCCGTAGTTGACAGCACGCGCCCACGTCTTATCAACAAACTTCTTCTGAAATCGACTGTCACGCACCCACGCCTTATCAACAAACTTCTTCTGAAATTGAGAATTTCTCCAAGAAGTCAATTTATCCTCAAACATCATCTTGTAGCTCAATTTAGCACTAATCAATAGAATTGCACCTATAAAAATAAAACCAAGTAAATCACAACTATTAAGTGCAAAACATTGATATTAAAGGGAGTAAACAATGAAAACTAGTGCATGAAATGCACTATAACATTCTTTCAAAAAGAAATATAATTAATGACTAAATAAAAATGCAAATGATTCAATTGTGATGGTATATGAGAATTTGATTGATTAACAAAAATTAAAGCAATCTTTACGTTGATTGATAGTCAATCTTTGTATTGATTAATTAAGACGATGACAATTAATCATTTGTTTGCATTATTATTTTATTCTTCTCAAATCTTAGTAATGATTTTAACAATGAATGTAAAATGCATCTAATTCAAAGTCTTTTTTTGAAAAAAAAAAGATCTAATTTGAAGTCTTATAGAATAATTTTATAATGATTTTCTTTACCATATATCCCCTCTTTACCAAAAGAAAAAAAAAGGTCTAATTGTTTTTTTGTTCTTTTATCTTTTACAATGAATTAGTGATTAAAAATAATTGTTTACTACTTATATATAAAAATTATTTGTAATAATAGGATATAAATTAGACCTAAATTAAATTAAGATTTAAGGAATTACCTGTAACTTGAGTAACTAGTAATTATCCTTTAAAGATACATCAAGGGTAGAATTGTTTTATTCTAAATCAAATGGTTCATAATAATTTCACTATTGATATTGTAATTATTCAACAACATCATAGAGAAATCCTTTAAACTAGGCTTTGTATTGCCATTGCATTAGATAAATGAATAAGAAGCCTAAATAATATAATAAAAACATTAAAAAAAATTTCGGATTTCAGAATCATCTAGGATCGTGATCTTTAGATTTAAGGATATCATAAAGATTTGATTTAACCTATTTTTTCCTTATGGACTAATTGTATACATAAATTAAGGTACTTACAATTTGAAATTTATTACTCACCAAATTACTAGAGATCATTGTAATTGTTGGACTATAAAACAATTTTGAAATCCCTTCATAAAATGCTGCAAAAAGAAATTAAAGTTGTAATGCAAGTTATCGTTTCAACAAAATTTCCTTAATTAATCGATTTTATTTAATTTCGAGACTGATACATGACCATACATTACTTGTCGTGCCATATACTCGCAAAAAAAACTAATTTCAACCAACAGATACTTATAGCAAAACTTGAAATTAATTAATTATACACATCCTTCACGTTAAGTTGGACTTGTTTACACTTTCTTACAAGCATTTCTCATAATTAAAACACGTCTTCTTAGATAAAAATCTGGTCCCCTGAGCTTTAATAAATTCAAAATGATTCTCATATGCATAGAATAATATTGACTTGTTTTGACTCGTAACTGTGAGATACAATCACACCACAATAGGGACTTTCTCTATATTCAATTTAAAATAAAAAATTGTCAATGGCGATGATCTTTAACAAGTTGGGGCAAAACGTCATGTAAATGTAAATGTAACTATAAAACGACTACTCATTTCTGCACTCCAATTGGAAGATGTCAAAAAGATTCAAATAACTGGAAACTACATGGAAATAGTTAATATCTATATAAAACTTCTAAAACAAGTAGCCACAAATTACAAATTAACAAACGTTAACTTATTAAAAATTAATAGATTCAACTGCCTTCTATAACCTGAGACAATTTTGTTTCAAATTCGACAAGAGGGATTTCTAAGTTCAAAGATTATGAACATGAGGTTTTTTTCCATAATTCTTTTCACTTTACTTGATGCGTAATAATAATATTCTTCATGCCTAAATCTTAACCGTACAAATGTATTCCCATGCATTTGATTATAGGGATAGTAATTATGACAAAATTATTTTTTATATTTTTACGTTACAACCACCAATAATAAGTTTTTATTGCCACAAGATTTGAATTTTCGTCTGAAGAAATAAAGGAACAGGCTAGTACTGATCAAGTCCAGCTTCAAAGGTTACAGAATTGCAGTTATATTCAACCTATTGGCACACAACAATTCTTTTTTGTTTTTTACCCCAGGAGGACGCAGTACACACATAAGTTAAAAAAAGAAAATCTCTTAGTACATCTCAAGAGATTTTATCAATAGAGAACTTAAATCCAAGCTGATACTCACACGACTAATTGGTAAGAATAACAATACCCATCTTTTTATTCAATTAAATATGACACAAAATGTGACATATGCGCCTTAATTCCTTAATTCGACTGTGTTATGTTTTTTTTTTTAATTTCATCGCAAATTTTTAAAGTTGTTGGAATTGGTACAAATCATTGCGGGTAATTGAACGTAATTATTAAATCGATCGTGCTCGAATAATTTAAATTTTTCATGACACAAAATCGAGTCAATTCGGATGCAATTCAATGGCCGCGTAGTCGGGTTCATTTCGGCACTTGGGTCCGGTATTAGCTTAATTTGTATTAAGCTCACCAAAAAAAAAAGAGAAGTGTCGGTTTCTATTTAAGGAAAGAATGAGAGAGAGCGAAGCATTTCATTTTCTTTCCAAAAATAGAGAGAGAGAGAAAGAGAGAGACAGTTGACCCAGGTTTGACCCATTTGATAGACCCAAACCCACGTGACCCACGACTTTGACCCGGCCAGATCTTGCTATTTCAACCACCTCACCGGCCAAGATTGGTACCGATCTGAAGCTTGTGAGTTGGCAGTTGTATCCCTACTATCACTGTAGCTGGTATCCGACCAGAACGCTGGCGATCGAGCTCCAAAACCAGTGGCTGAACCCATTTTTCTCACTGTCGATCTAGCTGGTTTTAGGCCACGCCACCACTTGGATCTTATTCCTCAACTCACCCTCATCATTTTCCGACCAACCCCGTCACCTAAAACGGTCGGATCGCCACTGATCGACTATTGGAAAGCTCACAGTTTTGGGGAGCTTGATCCACCGTCGTCGCCTAGCGTGGTAGGTCACCATCGGCACCATTGGACTCACTGAGGTCAAAACTATCAGACCTAAGCTTCTCGTCACTGTTGACCAAGCTCAGTAACCGTTGACCCTTAGGGGTAATTTGGTAATTTTATAAAATTTAGGTGTAATTTTATAATTTTGAAATTGGTGGACATTTTAGTAATTTTAGATTAAGGCGGTTTGATAATTTGAGATTTTGGGGGTAATTTGGTAAATTACGTTGTTAGGGGTATTTTGGTAATTTCACATTTTTTGTGGGTAATTTCATAAATTCAAAACTTGTAGATAGTTTTGTAATCAAAATTGAGGGTAGTTTGGTAATCCATGATTCTGAAGATAATTTGGTAAATTTTGATGTCGAGGGCATTTTCATAATTTTATGAATTCGAGAATATTTATTACGAATAAACGTCGTTTCAAGTTTATTAGTTATAATTCACATTTGCGGATAGTAATTATGTTATTTCCTTAAATTAGAAGGATCCACGAAGAAGAATCAAACCACAGACGTTGTCGATATTAAGTTCGAACATCGTCACTGTGAGTGGAATATACAAAATCTATTTTCATTGTAATTTATTATGATTTTACAATATGGTAAAGCATATTTACGAGATGAGTTTTAAAGGCTCAGATTTAAATGATTTCGTAGAAATGGATTTTTATTTGAGTCTTGGTATTTATTGTTAAAAATGTGTATGATTAATGATTTTATTACCGATTTTGAGTATATGCATGATAATACTTCAAAGGAAAGGAAATTTATTTAAAGTATGCTGACTGAGAAAAAGAAATGAGATTTTGGATGATATTATACGTTTATGTATATGTGTATAGTGATTATTTTTAAAATCATTAGACAATACCCTTCCCCTCCGAATACAGTGATACATATGATATGATGAGATATGAGGCTTTTAGGGCCCGTCTGAACACACATAGATGTTTTGGGCTGTGTGTTTGGGCACATTCACCTTTTGGGGCCATATGCATACGTTATGATGAATACAGAGATACAGATAATATAAATATTGAGATATAGATGATACAAATGAGATACAGGCTTTTGGGGCTCGTCTGAGCACACACGAAGGCTTTGGACCGTGTATTCGAGCAACTTTGTCTTTTGGGGACCAGATTATGCATGCACATATATGATAAGATATGAGATGTTATTTCCCTGTTTATCCTTGTAGCTTCGGGGCTTGATTGTCCATTCGTCGAGGTCCGGATATGATGAGATTATTCCCGTAGGTACTTGTTTGGTGATAGTTTTCGGATTCAGTATTGATGTTATAAGTATTATGGATTTTATTGATTTATGTAGTGTATTTGCGATACTGTTATTTGAGTATATGATTTGAATTTATTAAGTTATTTAAGTTCTTATGATATTTTGATGAAATTGTGTTTTGATATGGTATAATTATTTTGAGTAAAGTTATGTTAAAAAATTACTATTCACTCACTGAGCTCACTGAGTTTTATACTCATCCCGTTTTATTATATTCTCCCCCCTTCCCAATAGGTGATTCGCTAGTACAACAATTGACCCAGCAACAATAGTTATTTTGGAATTATGGCCACGCGGTGTTGTTAGGAGTCGTAGATGTAATTTTTGAGATATTTTGGGATTGTATTATTTGATACATTTCGAGAATTGTGGACAATCTATGTATTTTCTCTGATTTTGGATATTTGAATAATTTGGTATTTTGTTAAGGAGATTGGTTGTATTTGAAATTATTTTGGGAGTGCTTATTTTATAATTTTACAGATTTGGTTATGTAATAATCATAAGGGAGACTCTGCCGAATTTTCAGCAGAATCCTTATTAATAAGATTATGTCAGAGCGATTAAATAGAATTAGGTAGACTCGGCTTGGATGTTCAGCGCGGGTCATCTCAGTTGGTATCAGAGCGTGATTTTAGATTCTATAGACTTTACTGCCATAATTAGAATAAGTTTTACAGTTACTAAAGTGGGAATTATTATTTTTTAGGCACCATCATGCTCCGTCATAGCAATAGATATGGTTGAGGCCGTGATCGTGGTTGTACTAGGCTAGTAGTTGGGTTGACTCCAGGCGTTGTACCTGCAGGAGAAAATTAACCTATGAACAAGGGCATAGTTGAGTCCTTAACACATGAGGTGGCACAGCAAGTACCAGAGAATATGCCAAACATTGAACAGTCATTTGATAAGCTAGCGCAAATTATGACAGCAGTAGTGCAGAATCAGACTTATGCGCATGACGGTCATGCTAATACTATTGAGTGCGTGAAAATTTTAGGGGCCAAGAGCTTTAATGGTTCTAAAGATCCACCTGAGGCAAAGTTGTAGTTCGTTAAGTTAGAATTTATTTTTGATGTAATGAAATGCTCAGAAGAGGATAGACTTTCCTTTTCCACTTTTCTACTTGAGGATAGAACCTATCGTTGGTGGCAGACAATGGAGCGTCGATATCAAGGGCATGATGCAATTACTTGGGCTTTATTTCATAAGGAATTCTACGATCATTATTTTTCAGTTGTGTACCAAGGTATTAAACGAAGTAAATTCCTTCAGTTGGTTCAGGGATCCATGTTTGTTGAGGAGTATGAGAAGAAATTTATGGACCTCTCAAGATTTGCTACGTCTGTAGTGGTGATGAAAGAGAGAGATGTAGGCAATTTCAGGAGAGTCTCTGATTTGAGATACGTATGACCGTGACTGCATCACGATATACTAAATTCATAGAGGTAGTTGAGGCGGCAAAGAGAGTAGAATATAGTATTTCGGAGGGATGTAGAATTCAAGCCTTGAAACAAATGCATAGTCAGAGTTGGATAGAGGGTGACTCTAGTAGTAGGTTGCCCAAAAAAGAAGGCACCCATGCCAGCTACGTTGATAAAATTCAAAGGAGTCAGGGTACAGGTTCCAAGAGAGATTCAAGATAGACTATCAGTTATAGTTCAGCTCAGTGTAGTAGTCAGTCGGGAGTAATGTCAGGACTCGGAGATAATATGACAGGAATAGCGGAGGACATCGTGGTGATCGTTCGAGGAATATGCAGCAGACTTCTTACCCTTCGTGTGGCAAGAATCATCAGGGCCAGTGTCATGTGGGAGATAAGGTGTGTTATTTATGTGGACAACCTGGTCACATAAAGAGATCTATGTAGACAGCCTGGTCACATAAAGAGATTCTGCCCTACTTTGCCTCAAGGTGACAGTTTTGCTAAGGAACAGACCCATAATATCAGTTTCACTTTAGACCAGCTCAGGGTCAGAGAGGTGTACAAACTGTGGGTTCTACATCTACGTTTAGAAGCTAGACGACTACTCTAAGTCAGAGAGGTCAACTTAGTAGACCTCATACCCATGCTCGAGTTTTTGCTTTGACACAGCAGGAGACTCATCTACACTAGAAATTCTTATGGCTAAGCTATCTATCTTTGGCCTTGAGGCCCATGGTCTTGTTGATACTGGATTCACATATTCTTTTGTTTCTCATATGTTTGCCATGCATGTAGAGCGAGAGTCTAAACTACTGGATTGTGGATTAGTTGTTAAAACACTTACTAGAGGGTCACTACTTGCCGAGAGTGTGTATTGAGATTGTATGATCAGATTGGGTGAGCATGAACTCGGGGTAAATTTGATTATTTTAGATGTTCGATATTTTGATGCTATCTTAGGAATGGATTGGCTTGCATCTCACCATGCTATTATGGATTGTTTCGAAGAGGAAGTTGTGTTCAAAAAGTCAAGCAAAAGTGAGGTGAGATTTTGTGGAGAGCATAAATTATTACCCTCATGTGCCATATCGGCTATTAGTGCAAGACGGTTGTTATGAAAGGGATGCTCAGTTTATCTTACGCATGTGATAGACATATAAGCTAAAGAGTTGATATTAGAGGATATTCTGATAGTGCAAGAGTTTCCAGATGAATTCTTAGATGAACTTTCGAGGAAGCCACTTAACAGGGTGATTGAGTTTTCTATCGATTTAGTCCCTAGGACAGCTCCTATATCTATATCACTGTATAGGATGGCTCAAGCTGAATTAAAGGAACTTAAAGTTTAACTACAGAAATTGGTGGATAAAGGATTTATTAGACCTAGTGTATCCCGTAGAATGCTCCAGTTTTGTTTGTTAAGAAAAAGGATGGTACCCTTAGACTCTGCATTGACTATAGGTAGTTGAATAAAGTTATAGTACGTAATAAGTATCCCCTTCCGCATATTGACGACTTATTTGATCAACTTCAGGGAGTGAAAGTGTTTTCTAAGATCGACTTGCACTTGAGGCATTCTCAACTTAGAATCAAAGAGGCTGACGTTCCTAAAATAGCATTCATAACCGTTATAGACACTATGAGTTTCTGGTAATGCCATTAAGGTTGACTAATACTCTAGCAGCTTTTATGGATCTCCTGAATAGGGTATTTTGCCCTTATCTAGATTAGTTTGTAATTGTGTTCATTGATGATATTTTGGTGTATTATTGGAGTTAGGAGGAACATGCAGAGCATTTGCAGACTGTTTTGCAGACTTTAAGACAAAAGCAACTTTATACCAAGTACAACAAGTGTGAGTTCTGGTTGGACAAAGTAGTATTTTTTAGTCATATGATATCAGTTGAAGGCATTTATGTTGATCCTCAAAAAATCGAAGCAGTCGTGAAATGGGAACAGTCTACAAATGTCTCAAAGGTTAGGAGTTTTCTTGGATTAGTTGGGTATTATCATAGATTTATAGAAGGATTCTCCAAGATTGCTACTCCTTTGACACGACTAACGAGGAAGAATGCTAAGTTCCAATGGGACAATGACTGTGAAAAGAGTTTTCAAGAACTTAAAAAATGTCTTACCTTGGCACCAGTCTTTACACTTCCATCTGGTAAAAAGGGTTTGTGGTATACAATGATGCCTCTAGGCAGGGATTGGATTGTATGTTAATGCAGCATGGAAAAGTAGTGGCTCATGCTTCTAGACAATTGAATAAGCATGAGCAAAATTACCTAACACGTGATTTAGAGCTAGCAGCAGTGGTTTTTGCACTTAAAACATGGAGGCATTACTTATATGGGGTAACGTGTCAGATTTTCACTAATCATAAGAATATGAAGTATTTGTTTATTTAGAAAAAGTGAATTTGAGACAAAGGAGATGGATTGAGCTAATTAAGGATTACAACTGCACTATTGATTATCATCCGGGCAAAGCAAATGTGGTAGTTGATGCACTAAGTAGAAAATCCTTCAGCTCTATAGCTCACTTATGAGTGTCATATATGCCTCTGTTGATCGAACTAAAATCTTTGGGGGCCGAGTTGGAAGTTGATAATTGCGGAGCTTTGACAGCTAATTTTTTAGTTAGATTGACTTTTAGGGGTGTTCGCAGATCGGATTTTACGGATTAGACATCAATCTATATCTGATCCACGATTTTACGGATTCTAAATTTTCAATCCAATCCAATCCAATCCACAGATCAATGAAACTTAATCCAAATCCAATCAATACATCTGTGGATCGAATGCAGATTTAACTCAATCTATATCCAATCCATCATTTTGTAGATCTTTTTGCGGACTAAATTTTTTTTTTTATTTTGTCCAATTCATGAACTAACTAAATAAAAAAATTTAATATAAAAATAACTTTACTACTAATCAAATTCAAAATTAAATAAAATTTAAATAAATTAAGTGTTTGAATAAAGCTAGAAATACATTTAAAGTTTTAAAGTATGACGCACTAAAAAGAAAAAATCTCATTTGTTTAGATCAATATGTGAAAATTAACTATTTATGACGCTATATTTATTTATTTAATTATTTTTTATTTTATAGTATTATCAGTAAGTAGTAATGCCATATTTACAAGTTTAATTTTTTAATTAAATAAATATTTTTTTATTTTTTTGCTGATTCACGGATTTTTACATATTTACAGAAGTAAAGCCATATCCAATCCACTGATTGCAGATTTTTTAAATTTCAATCCATATCCAATCCATCAATCTACAGATCAAATTTTTACGGATCGAATTTCTACAAATCAGATGGATTAAGCGGATCAAATTGGATTCTGAACACCCCTACCGACTTTAATTGACAAAGTTCACTAGATGCAAGTTCAGGACCCACAATAATGAAGTTGAGAGAGGATGTGGTTTACGAACTGACTTTGCGGTGAGAAATGATGGAGTCTTAGTCATGGGTGATAGACTGTGTACCTAATATTAAGGAGTTAAAAAGGGAGATCTTGGAAGAAGCTTATTGTTTAGCTAATGCGATGCATCCTGGTAGTATGAAGATGTACCCTACTTTGAGAGATCATTATTGATGGCAGGGCATGAAAAGAGAGATAGCAGAATTTGTTTCTTGATGTTTAGTTTACCAATAGATTAAGGCTGAACATCAGAGGCTGCAGAATGTTCTCAGCAGCTTCCCATTCCTCAGTGGAAGTGGGAGCATATCATTGTGGACTTTGTAACGAGACTTTCACGTACCCAAAGTGAACATGATAGTGTTTGGGTGGTTGTTGATTGACTTACAAAATCTACTCACTTTTTACCATTTAAGACCACCTATTCGATCGAGAGGTTGGCGAGTATTTATGTGGCTAAGATAGTTCGACTTCATAGAGTACCGGTGTCTATTGTTTCATATAGAGACTCCCGATTCACTTCTAAGTTTTGGACCAGCTTGCGGCACCAAGTTGAATTTTAGTACATCTTTTCATCCACAGATTGATAGTTAGTCAGAGCGTACTATTCAAACCTGGAGGATATGCTACGAGCTTATGTTTTGAAGTTTAAGGGTAGTTGGGATGTCTATTTACCCTTGATGGAGTTTGCTTATAATAATAGTTTTCAAGCTCGTATCGAGATAACACCATATGAAGCTTTATATAGTAGAAAATGCAGAACTTCAGTATGTTAGGATGAGGTTAGTGAGAGCAGGTTATATGGTCCCGAATTAGTTCAAGATACTAATGAGAAGGTACAGCTTATTCGAGATAGACTGCAAGTGGCCCAAAATAGATAGAAGAGTTATGCAGATAAGCATAGGCGGGAACTTGAATTTGAAGTTAGCAATATAGTTTTCATACAGATTCTCTTTGGAAAGGGGTACTTCGATTTAGGAAGCGCGAGAAGCTAAGCCCATGCTACATTGGGCCGTATGAGATTGTAGAGCGCATTGGTCCATTAGCTTATCGATTAGCTCTACCACCCGAGTTATCCAAAATTCATGATGTGTTTCATGTGTCGATGCTCAAGAAGTACATGTATGATCCAAGTCATGTGTTATCGAGGCAACCAATCGAACTAAAGGAAGATTTGACTTATGAGGAAGAACCGGTGCAGATATTGGAAAGGAAACACCAAGTCTTGCGTTCTAGAACTATTCCTTTAGTAAAAGTGTTGTGCAAGCTCAGTATCCCCACATGTTCTTATCAAATGTGTAAATTTTGAGGACAAAATTTTTATAAGGAGGGAGGATTGTAACTTATGCACCTTAATTCCTTAATTCAACTATAGTATGTTATTTTTTTAATTTCGTCGTAAATTTTTGAAGTTGTTAGAATTGTTACAAATCATTGCAGGTAATTGGATGCAATTATTAAATTGATCATGGTCGAATAATTTAAATTTGTCGTGATACAAAATTGAGACAATTCGAATGCAATTCAATGGACATGTAGTCAGATTTATTTCCCCACTCGGTTCCGATATTAGCTTAATTGTATTAAGCTTACCAAAAGAACAAAAGAGAAGTGTCGATTTCTATTTAAGGAAAGAATGAGAGACAGAAGCATTTCATTTTTAAAAAAAAATAGAAAGAGAGAGAGAAAGTGTTGACCTGAGTTTGACCCATCTGACCGACCCAAACCCGAGTGATCCGTGACTTTGACTCGGCTAGATCTAGTGATTTCAGCCACCTCACTGGCCAGCTTGGTACCGATCTGAAGCTTGTGCGCCACTAGTTGGATCCCTGCCATCATCGTCGTCGGAAACCGACTAGAATGCTGCCGATCAAGCTCCAAAACCCGCAGCTCAACCCATTTTTCTCGTTGTTGATTGTTGAGTATTAGAAAGTGTGTATTTATAATGGAGAAAAACATCATTTTACACTCCAAGTCTCACTAACATCCCTATTTTTATGTTTTTAAGTCTTTTGTAATTTAATTATGTATGTTTTATTTTAATTAAGTATTTTATGTATTTTAGGGGATATCATGGTCATTTCACAATAAACGAGAGATCAGATGGAAAAACGGACAACACTTTTGAACTCAGGACAGTCGAAAACCTTAGGAGGAGCATAAAAAGAAAAATGGTACTGTTCACATATACAGATCGTTCACACATACTGATACGGTTGATATATACGATCGCATACGACACTTTATCACGGCCTTTGTTCACATGTATGTATCCGACGTGGCATCGCATACGATGCGTGGCACTATACGATGACGTGGCGGCATTTGATTGGACGAATGATGTGGCATTGACCGCTTACATGTGGCCGATGATGTGGCGTTGATCGATGGCGTGTCACGAGCTTATTGGACCAAAAATGTTGACGGTGGCGTGGCGAGAATGTTAGTGGACGAAAAAAACGTGTATACGGTACATGCATATACGCGAATAACAGCCCGATGATGTGTTCAATCCAATAGGAACTTGCCACGTGGCGCAATCTCGAGCGCCCAAATTGTTTTAATCCGATGGCCATGATTTACTCGGTTTATCTATAAAGGGGGCTCCCCCCCCCTAATTTGACACCCCTGAATCCATTTTTGGACTCCATTTTCTGTAATTCCATCTCCATCTTGTATTTTCTACGTATTTTAATAAAATTCCCATTTTACCCCTAGTTCAAATGTGAGTGGCTAATTTCCTTTCAAGCTTGGGTTGAAGGTGAAGTCTCAACATGCTCCATGGGCTTAATTTGGTAAATTTACTTTTCCTTCCCCTTTAATTTATGTGGTTGTTTTGACTTTTCGTAGACAGATAATAATAATCTTGTGCGGATATCTATTTGGAATAACCGCCTCCCAGGCAAGGTTATTACTATTTGGCACGGGAAGCCCTTAGCACCATATCTATTAAAGTGTGGTTCATGATGAGTAGAAGTTCCCCCTTCATGATTTAATTGGTACTAATAATGAATATTAAGCCGATGGTACATGTTGAGACAGAGCCGGAGATCCAAGCATTTTATTTTAATAGTTTATTCCAATAGCTTTAATTCAAATTAATACATTGCCTACATAATTGTCATTATAAATCCAACCACCAACTCAGAAAATTAATTCTACACATAATTAAAATCCACCTCCTCGTGGGATCGACACTCGTCACCATTAATCTATTCTACAATAGATTCGTGCACTTGCGAGTTCAATAAAATTTGCACAACATTGATCTTGCCGGTCTTAGGCCACGACACCACTTGGATCTTGTTTCTCAACTCACCCTCATCTTTTTTTGACCAACCCCGTCACCTGAAACTGTAGGATTACCACCGATCGATTGTAGGAAAGCTCATAGTTTTGAGGAGCTTGATCTGCCGTCATCGTCGAGCATGGGAGGTCACCGCCAGCACCATTGGACTGACCGAGGTAAAAACTACCAGACCTGAGCTTCCCCGTCACCGTTGATAGAGCTCCGGTCATCGTTGACCGTTAAGGATTATTCGATAATTTTACAATCTTTAAGTGTAATTCTGTCATTTTAAAATTGGTAGACATTTTAGTAATTTTAAATTACAGTGGCTAAGTAATTTGAGATTTCGGGGGTAATTCTATAATTTACGTTGTTAGGGGTATTTTGGTAATTTCATAATTTTCAGGGGTAATTTCATAAATTCAAAACTTGTAGATATTTTTGTAATCGGAATTGAGGGTAGTTTGGTAATCTATGATTCTAAGGATAATTTGGTAAATTTTGATGTTGATGGCATTTTCATAATTTTATGAATTCGAGAATATTTATTGCAGATAAACATCGTTTTAAGTTCATTAGTTATAATTCACATTTGCAAATAGTAATTATGTTATTTTCTTAAATTAGGAGGATTTGCGAATGAGAATCAAACTGCAAACGTTGTCGATACCGAGTTTGGACATCGTCACTGTTAGTGAAATATACAAAACCTATCTTCATTGTAGAGTACTATGATTTTAAAATATGGTAAAACATATTTACGAGATGAGTTTTAAAGGCTTCGATTTAAATGATTTTGTAGAAGTGAATTTTTATTTGCGTCTTGGTATTTATTGTTAAAAATGTGTATGATTAATGATTTTACTACCAATTTTGAGTATATGCATAAGAATACTTCCAAGGAAAGGAAATTGATTTAAAGTATACTAACTGAGAAAAAGAAATGAAATTTCGGATGAGATTATATTTTTATGTATATGTGTATAATGATTATTTTTAAAATCATTAGACAGTACCCTTCCCCTCCGAATATAGTGATACAGATGATATGATGAGATATGAGGCTTTTGAGGCCCGTTTGAACACATATAAAGGTTTTGGGCCTTGTGTTTGGGCACACTCACCTTTTGGGGCCATATGCATGCGGGATGATGAATACAGAGATGCAGATAATACAGATATTGAGATATAGATGATACATATGAGTTACAGGCTTTTGGGGCCCGTCTGAGTACACATGGAGGTTTCAGGCTGTGTACTCGGGCAACTTTTTCTTTTGGGGACCAGATTATGCTTGCACAGATATGATGAGATATGAGATGTTATTTTCCTGTCTATCCATGTAGCTCTGGGGTATGATTGTACCTAGATAGTATGTCATTGCCCCTCCGTCGAGGTCCGGATATGATGAGATTATTTCCCTCGGTACTTGTTTGGTGATAGTTTTCGGCATTAAGTATGGATGTTATAAGTATTATGGATTTTATTGATTTATGCAGTATATTTGCGATATTGTTATTTGAGTACATGATTTGAATTTAATAAGTTATTTAAGTTCTTATGATATTTTGATGAAATTGTGTTTTGATATGATATAATTATTTGAGAGTAAAGTTATGTTAAAAAATTACTATCCACTCACTGAGCTCACTGAGTTTTATACTCATTCTGTTTTATTATATTCCTCCCTCCATAGGTGATTCGTAGGTACAACAGTTGACCCAGCAATAATAGTTATTTTGGAATTATGGCCACATGATGGTGTTAGAAGTCGTAGATGTAATTTTTAAGATATTTTGGGATTGTATAATTTGATACATTTCAGGAATTGTGGACAATCTATGTATTTTCTCTGATTTTAGATATTTGAATAATTTGGGATTTTGTTAAAGAGATTGGTTGTTCGGAGATAGTTGTATTTGAAATTATTTTGGGAGTGCTTGTTTTATAATTTTGCAGATTTGGTTATGTGATAATTACAGGGGAGACTCTGTTGAATTTTCGGCAAAATTTTTATTAATAAGATTATGTCAGAGCGATTAAATAGAATTAGGCAGACTCGTCCTGTCAATTCGGGGTGGGTCGTGTCACAAAAGAATAACAAAATTACACTTAACTAGTGTGGTCGAGATTTCTCGCATATTGAGGAACAACAAGAAGGTTAAGATTATCTTTCGTGATCTATCATCAGCGGCAATACTTATAAATAGTGGACGATGACCCTGGGACCAATTGTTCTTGCCTGGTAAAATTATATTAGAAAATTTAATCATAAATACATATATTAAAGGAAAAAGGGCACCTACACCCCCATGCATTGGGGAAATGGTCAGAAAGATTCTGAAGTTTTCAATGAGAGATATTAAGACCCTCTTTTGATCATAATACCCTTTGGCTCGATAAACCCAAAATAGTTGACCCCAAAATTGTATAATAAAAAGAAATTTAGCATTAAAATACATGTAATGATTATATGCTTTAAAATAATTTTAATATTTATAAAATATTTTTATATTTTACAATCTATTAGATATATTTTATTAAATTAAAGTAATTTTTAACAATAAATGGAACATAATATTGAAATAAATAAATAGATTAAAATTAAAATCACTTTGAATAGTCTGTAAAAATAATTTTAATATTATTAATAGGAAGATATTTTGTTAATTGTAAAGTCTATTTAACTTAATTTTATTTAAAATCTTTATATAAAATACAAATATATTATCAAAATAAGTATAATAATCTAAAAATAATTTAATATTATTATTCCACTAGATATATTTTATTATTTATATTAATTTGTACCAAATTAAAAAATTTTAAAGTCAATTTTTTAATTACTATATTCAAAGAGTATTATGATAAAAAAAAATGTGTTAGTCTCTCTTTTTAAAAGTTTTGTTTTTTTTATGACCATTTCCTTAAACTTTGGAGGTGTAGGTGTCTTTTTCACTATATTAAAAAAAAAAGATTTATAAATGAAATTCAACGGAATATAAACCTGCAAAAGGAGTTTACATTTATTGCTTGTCACTTATTTATGCATATTATCATGATTAATTGAACCATACACTCGGGAATTAGTGATGAATGAAAAAAAAGAAAAAAACAGCACTATAGTAATCACCAGCATGGTAATCCGATATTTAGCAGTATGATTTTCGAACAAGAATGATCTTAATGTAGATTATGAGATGACACATCTCTTCTGTAAACAAGGGTTGAAATATTAAGATCCACTTCCGTTTTAGAATCGTTGGGATAAATGGTCCTCAACAAACATAATTTCTCCTCTCAACTGAAACTGCTTTTGTAAATTACTTTTGTAAGTACATGCTCCTGGTTTGAGATCATATATATAGATTCAAGTAGCCAATAGCAGTGCCCGTTCGGCTGATTGTGACGTAGACATTTTTAATGGCTCATATGCATCTCGCGGAATGGCTACAATCATTTGTAAATTAAGTAACTGTTGAAGATATATGACCTGTGCACGACTCGATATATTATCCGTTCACTGGAAATAATACATTATTGGCAAATTTATAAAATTCAAGTAGCCGATCGACAGTGACAATTACGTGGCATATGGATGAAGGATCAACGGCCAACGTTTAATTGTAGATTAGTAGAAAGCGGGTGAACGGCACTGTTCAATTTGAGAATAGCGTAGGAGCTTGATGGGCCCCCTGGCTCAAGACCATGAACAACTAACACCAATCATTCAAGAGAGCATCACAATCAACAACATTATCGATTATTTAAGTAAAATTTTTGTTAGCATAGCTTTTATAAATAGAGTTTTTATTTTAAAAATTTTAGTTGTTTCACTATCAATAAAAGTTTTTATTAAAAATTATAAAATTATTTTAATAGGTAAATTTTTTAAAATTATGTTAAAAAAACGTATTAAAAAAGCTTGTCAAATAAATAGAGAATATTTTATATATTTTAATCTTTTTAGAATAGATATTTTAACATTTAAAATTTTTTTTTAAACCTTTATTGCCAAAAGCTTAAAATTTGGGCTTTTCCTTGTAGAGACAAAATAATTTATTTAATCTTCAAAAGCTCTAAAAAAAAAGAGAAAAAAGAAATAAAAAATTTGATAAGAACTTATGAGATTAAACAAGCACTTATAATCATTAGATAAGCCATACCATACAGGCACTAAAATTATGAATGCAATAGTAATTAAAGAGTTATAAACTCTTGTATAAATTAATGTGAACAAAATTTGATGATATCTCCACCCCATAATTTTTGTAAACCCAACGCATTTTCAAAAAATAATTATAAAAAGTACACATTATTTTTTTAAAAATTAAATAATAGAGAACTTTGAAGAATTAATTAATTAAATCTATCTTAATTTACATTTTTTGTGACTTAGATTTTTTTTTTATTGTATTTGATTACAAAGATTGCTTTGGCATAAGTTTAAATTGACTATTTTACCTTTATAAGGTAAAACTATCAAGAATTTACTTTAACTTCAATATTTTTCTAATTTTATACCAAACTCACTGTTTCTAATACTACTGTATTAGTATGATTTTTAATCTTTAAACTAACATAGTGTCTTTACATCATAATACTCATGTAAAATATTGGGCAGTCAATAAGTCAAATTTATGTCATTTACATAAAAGGATAATGAAAATAATGATTAGATTTCATTTAAAAATATTAGATTATAAGTCACAAAATTAAATACTTAAATTATTAGATACCATAACTCATGTTTATCGGGGACAATTTGGTTGTTTTATTTCATAATAGTAAAATAGTAAATAAAACCTAAATTACAGTTTATGACGAAAGATGGTCAAAGAAACTTTAATAAAAAAATTAATAGGATAATTTAATTGATTAACTGTACGAAAATTTTATTAATTTATATTATTAAAAAACTTGTAAACTCATTATAATTATTTTCTAGAAGTGGGGTCGATTTACAAAAATAATGGGGTGGAAATATTCCCATTCGAAAAAAAAAAATATCTCCGTAGGTTGAAAATACAATTAAATTTAAGTGAAATACGACTCATTGTGCATTTATACTAATGAGTTAAACGTTTTATTATCCATTGTGTTGCCATTTTATTGCCTACAAACTATTTATACAATCAAATGTAAGTGGCCACCTTTATTTTTTAAAAAATACGCATTTCGGTCTCCTAATTTTATTTTTGTAACACAATTTTGTAATATTATGCATAATCCAAGCAGATTAAAGGTCAGTTTGGGATTGTAGTTGAAATTCAATAAGTTCTTATTTCATAATTTTTGATAAAAATAGTGTTTGGTAAATTTTGTAAAAATAACTTATTTCATAATTTTTTTCATTTTGTCAACAATTTTTAAAAGCAGATAGGGGGTTGCTTTTTATAAGCAGCTTATTTAATAAGTTACCATAACATTTTAAAATTTCTATTATAACTCTAGATTTTATAAAAAGATAATTCTATCTTACTTATCCATAAACCCTAATATATAAATCATATCTTTATTTTTATCATATTTTATGTAGCAAATTATGAAGTTCTTTAAATTTTTTAATTGAACTTTTTAATCTAATTTAACATATTTAAGAAAAAAAAGATATGTATAAACAATTTATTAAACATACTCTAAAAATAAAAAAAATTAAAACTTATGTCTATTTTGGTCATTATATAATAAAGCAACAATTTTATAATAAAATTTACCAAACATATGTACTCTACTTTTCAAATTCAAAGCAACCGCAATAGCACTATTTATCAAACACCAAGCTACTTTTTTAATTAGCAACCTATTTCATTTGCACAGTACAAACAACTTATTTCATCAACCTACGCAATCTCAAACTGGCCCTAAGTTCAAGGAACATATTTTTATACATAATTTTGGACATAATTTTCTAATTATTATTAAAGATGAATGGAAAGACATTATTAAAGATAAATGGAAAGTCATGATTAGATGGCATGAAACTATTAATTTCATTCACATTTTTCACTCTTCCCCTCTGTGGCTCTATTTAATTTTCAATCTCTTTTTCTTCTACTTTTGATTTTCTCTCTTTTGTCTTCTGTCGGTTGCAGGTCACTGAGTGTCTAATCTATTACTTCACCATTCATCTTCAAAAATGCTATCTCCATTTTTTTTCCAGGCAGATTAGAAGGTTCGGCTGAGGGATTTTGTTCCTCACTTGTATTTGCTTAGGCTAGTATCTCATTGAATTCCCTACTCCGAAGACATTGACAATAGCTGAATGTCCGAAAATGAATGGCTTTGGTTATGATGACCAAGTTACGCCCTAGCTCAATAGGGTGAAACAATCATTCCATGAGCAGGTGTGCCCCTGAACATTTTACATTAAGCTTCATGGTAAAATTATATTCCAAGACCCAAACCAATTCCAAAGGGCTAACTATTGTTGTTATTATTATTTTTTATGTGATTACAGGAAAGGATTCAAAAGCAATAAGTGACGCGGGTAGGAAGGTTAACGGCAATCCTAAATTTTGTAACTAAGGTTGAGAATTCCCTCATAAGGTTCCATCAACTAAAGGTTTTCCCTTCCACATTGACGTGATTCAAATTGCTTCATTTGTTTCCAGAACCATATATTTGTACACACACATATACATATATATAATCATTTTTAGGTTTTGGTGCTCTCATTGTTTTATTTTTTTGTTTAAATAGACATGTTATTAAACTATACAATTTAATAATCACTTTTGAAAACACTATAAAACCATACATTTTAATAGTGTGTCTGCACTAACTCCATTGAACCACATGGTTTAACAACGTGTCCACATGAAAAAAGTGAGGGTGCTTGTACTAGAGAAGGACTCTACATATATATGCATATATAAAACCTAATGCTTTGATTAATATACTTTCGGTCAGACAACATCTCAAATGTCAAGGCCAAACTGCTTGGAATGTTAATTAATACATTTTGTAGTGAAGTTCATGGGGTAAGGTTGGCAATGGGATAGGATGGGAAAGGATTTGCCAATCCTAATCTTGTCTCATACAAGCAAGTGAGATAAAAAAAGTCCAATTCTTGTCCCTTTATTTAATTTTTTTTTGGGAGAAAAATTTATCCTAGTCCCATCCTATTAAATATCCTGTCCCATCCCATTATCCTGAATAAACCTAGATGTAAATAAATAAATTCTTACATTTTTTTCTTTTAAGGATCATCATAATTCAATATAGCAAAAATCTTGAATAAATACAAAGTAGAATAATTAAATAATAGTTTTATTTTGATTACATGCATGTTCAAATACAATTTTATGCTAATAATTTTTTTAATTTTCTGTTTTCTTTCATTGCAAATTAATATTAAGATTTATGCTTCAAAAACTATACATTTCGACGGCAACTAACTTTAGCCATGTTAAAATATCTAATAATTTAATAATATAATAATAAACCAAACCAATAGCTAGGGTTGGTAATGGGACAAGATTTACCAATCCCAATCTTGTCTCGTATTTGCAAGTGGGATAAAAAAGGTCCCACTCTGGTACCTTTATTTTTGTGAGGACAAAAGTATATCCCAATCCCATCCCAAACGAAAAGGGTCCTGCAAGATCCCATTCTAATAGGAAAAATTGTTATCCCTATCATGGAGTATGCGATGCACAATTTTGTATGCGATCATATATGTTCAAGTGTCAAGTGCAAATCGAGTCTTTGTTATCTTGTGATTCACCATTTTTTTTTCTTTTGAGTTTTCTTTTGAAAATTGGTTGTGCCCTTTTTATTATGGAATGTGGATGTTGGCCTTGTGCTGAACTACATAAAATTTCTTCAATATTCTTGGTTGTTAATGTTTTCATTGTTCATGTGATTAATATCTTAGCCATTTTATTGTGTTTTCTTTTGATAGGTACTAAGGTCTTTGTAGATTATTAAGTTGATATGATCTGATAGTATTTAAGTGTTCATGGCTTGAAATCATCACAAAGTAACTTTGATTAATACTTTAATTTACATTTTTTATGATTAAATGATGGGAAAAGGATATCTGCAGCCCAAGTTTTCAATAAAGAACACCAATACCCCTTTTTGACTATAATTCTAGTTGGCTCTATTAACTCCAATGATTTATAATAAATAAAAATAAAATATTAAAATAATTTTAATATTTAAAGAATAAATTTAATACTTTACAATCTTATATTATATTAAACTAAATTTTATTATAAATAGAAACATAATATTAAAATAAATGTATAAAAAATTAAATTATTTTCAATATTATATAAAATAACTTTAATATTATTAATACGTGAGATATATTTTATTAATTATAAAATCTATTTAACCCAAATATCCGTTTATAATTTTTATAATAAATACAAGCATATTATTAAAGAAAATATAATAATTTACATTTTACAAATTATTTTACATTCTAAAATGTTATAATATTATTAGTATAATAGCAAATTAAACTTGTTAAATTATATTTATATTTATTAAAAAATTTTAAAGATAATTTTTTGTTATTATCTACAAAGAGTTTTATAGTCAAAAGAAAATTCTAGCATCCTTTATTAAAATCTTAAAGGTCTATCTATGTTCCCAAACCTTGGGAGTGTAAGTATTCTTTTCCCTTAAATGATTGATAAGTATGTGTTTACATAGAGTACATATAACAAAAAAGAACCAACTATATACGATTACATGAATGATAAAAGACTTACTATTAGGTTGAATATTAGAACAATGGGTTCGGCTACGTTGGAGCTGCTACACTTTAAAGCCACTAATGATGACTGTAAGATTATAGTAATATGTACAAATTTAATATTTATCTATATGATCGTAGGGCCATCATCACCAATGTAAAAGCAACTCCAACATAGCTTTTGTCTAGAACAATATGTCCATGACTAAAATGTTTTAGCTCTGCGCATAAGATGACTAATTCTAATTGTTCACAATCTTCTTAACGAAATTGAGTTGTTGTGAGACGATAACAAGATTAAAAATGAATTCTCAAAAATATGGGAGGAAATTAAATTTTATAGTTAAAATTGCTTACATTATATTACCGCATAGGCACATTAAAGATTTGATAGAATATTAGCCTTGAACAATATTCAAATTATTGTCAAGTTATCGTGACTGTGGTGTCGTGATCTTGGTTATTGCAGATAGATAATCTTGGTGATTATAGGGATCATAATTTTGGTGATTGCGGGGGTCATGGTGTTTTCATTGTATGATGAACACTCTCCCAATCTTAAAGCAAGCTTCAAAAGTAACTCATGGAAAAGCCAAGACATATGATAATAAGTAATTATTACAATAATAAGATAATTACGGTAATTACTTAAATACGGTTATAATTAATTGAAATCCCTTGGCTACAACACAAAAGTTATGATGCAATAAGTAGTTGTTGCAACAAAATTACCGTAGTTATTTAATTTAATCTCGAGATTGATACATGAATTAATAGTCATTGCTTGTCGTGATATATAATTGAAGAAGAAACTAATTTCTCGATCGAGGATGCTTTATCTTCCATCGCAACATTTATAGCAAAACTTGAAATTAATTAATTATACACATCCTTCACGTTAAATGGGATTTGTTTTCATCTTTCATTTACAAAAATTTCTTCATAAATTAAAACACGTCTTCTTAGATAAAAATTTGGTCCCCTAAGCTTTTATAAATTCAAAATGATTCACTAAATAACTATTCCTAGAAGGAACATGCTTTAGATATGTCCAGCATTTTTGGCCATACCACACTTGGAAAGCAATTAGGACTTTCTCTATATTCAATTTAACAAGTTGGAGCAAAACGTCACGCAAATGTAAGTGTAACTATAAAATGACAACTAATTTCTCCAGTTGAATTGGAAGATGTCGAAAAGATTCAAACTAACGAGAAGCTCCATGGAAATAGTTAATATATATATATATATGATATGGGCGATCACCGTCCTCACTAAATCATCTCGTGTATTTAAACACCGAATTTCGAATGCCTCATTTTGCCACACATTCAAAATCGGGTTATGATTTGTAAGTCTTCTGAAGGGAGAGAGTAGAAACAAGAATAAAAGATTGATAGGTATACTTAGTTACACGTTATATTTCCCAAAAAAACTACCAAACATTTTTTTTAGACTTCACATCTTTCCAACACACAAAATAAATGTATAGCATAAGATTTGAATATTTAAACTTTTATTTCACTTAGCTATCTTGTGGAGATCATCTTATAGCCGTTATAATAAATTTTGTTATGTTAATTTATGAATGTCTGTCGTAGTTTACGATAAATTTACAAGACACAGCGAATAATTTGTGACGGTTAAAACACAACGAGGGACTATATTGATTCAATCCAAAGTTTTAGAGAAAGCCTGCTCGCATAAATCAGCCCAAAACCAATTTATAATTTAAATCATTCCTGCAGTTTCCTAATAACTAGCTCGCGGTTATAATGTCTAGTGCAGAAAGCACAGTTGGCATATTAAAGAGCAGTGTGCAGTCCTTGAGGCGAATTTTATACAGTAAAGCATACAAGTCGAAAGATAGCCAAAGGATAAATATATGTCCAAAGCTTAACTGGAGTTAGATCTTAAAACACAAAATACGTAACAGCAAATCCTTAAATTCTACCCAAAATACAAATTCTTTCCTTGTTAGGACTTTACTGAATAGATCAATGCTGGGATATGGTTGAAAGTCTGGCTGCAGTTGCGATGTTTCCTCCAATGATTTTACCTACATAAATGTAAAGGAAAATAAAAATCAGAAATGAAAATCTACTTTTAGTTATAGTTCTTCTTCTTAGTTGCTACTGATCAACAATTACTACGACTGCTATTACGGCTAGCTCTTGTTTGAGTAAAGAGAGATCTTTCTCTGCTGAAATGTACGACAATCCACTCTTATGCTACTCCAGTAATGAGTCTCTATTTTCACATTAGAAGGAAACCACGATTAGACTGGCATTTGTACAACCATCTTAATTAATTGTAAGCCTTTAAATCGTATCTTTTGAGAAAGTGGGAAAACGGATACCAAATTTGGCAAGTAAAGGTTCAGTTATTAGAGGAAAAGAGCCGAAACTCACTCATTCAGTCCATCAGTGCTAGTTAATGTTGTTGGAGTGTCTGCTAAACATGAGAAACATGCCCTTGTAGTTATTGAAGAATTGGGTAAAGGCGAGCTTTCAAGTGGACAAGGTTTGAATCAGGAGATTACTTTAAAGCCTCTTGTTGATACATACTGGTCTTCTCATTATGGTACATTAATGAGCATAATTTCTATGTTTCCATCTGTGGTTGATGTGCTTCAGATAATTGAAGTTGAAGGAAATTCTGAACAAAGATTTCAACCTAAAACACTATTGAAGTTGATGCAATCATTTGATTTCATATTTTGTTTATTCTTGATGAAAAATATTCTTGGCCATGCAAATGAGTTGTCCTGAGCACTACAAAGGAAAGATCAGGATACTTTGAATGCTGTAAAATTGATTGAGGTTTATAAGCATAACCTTCAGAAGTTGAGAGATGGTGAATGGGATTCTTTATTTGGTCAAGTTTCTACTTTCTGCGGCAAGCATGATATTGATGTTTTAGACATGCACGATTTATTTTTAATTCCAGGGCGGTCACGACGTAAAGCTTGAGAGATCACAAATTTACACTGGTATCAATTTGAGCTATTTTATACTTTCTTAGACAAGCAATTTCAAGAACTAAATAATCGTTTCAATGAGTCAAATACCGAGTTGCTTATTTGTTTGGCTTGTCTATGCCCAAATGATTTGTTTGCAGCTTTTGACAAGGAAAAATTACTGCGACTTGCTGAATTTTATCCTAAAGATTTTTCTACAATGGATCTTATAGCACTTGAGATGCAACTTGATGTTTACATTACGAATTTGCGATCTAGTACATAATTTTCAGGATTGAAAGGGATTGGTGAACTTGCAAAGACAATAGTTAAGACTAAAAGGGACAAGGTGTATCCATTAGTTTACCTATTGGTTACATTGGCTTCAATTCTACCTGTAGCCACTGTAGAGAAAGTATTTTCAGCCATGAATTTTGTGAAGAATAGACTTCGAAACCAGATGGGTGATCAATGGCTGAATGATAACTTAGTTGTATACATAGAAAAAGATGTATGTGCTTGTATTGACAATGAAGCTATTATTCAACATTTTCAAAACATGAAAACACATCGAGAACTGTTGAAGAAGTTTTTAAAATGGTTAGGTCAATGAAATTGAATATTTTACTTATTATTTTTTCAGTTGGCTTTTATTATCTTGTCCAATTTTTTTTTTTTATCAATTTATATTAAGCCCCTTCGGAATGTACTTCTTAGGCCCGCCACTGCCGCCGCTCCATATCCTCGAAAGCTCATAGCCATTTTCTCAACTCCGGCAAAGGCCAATGTATCTCCAATTTGCGTAAGCTCTCTATGATCACATAGCTCTTCAGGACGCTTTTTCAAGTAAGCACAAGGGTTGATAATTAAGCTTTCAAGTTGTGGCAGGGCTCCTGTCCCCATCATCCACTCCTCTAGCCAACACATTGATTTCAGGAGCAAAATCTTGAGTTGGGGAAAACCTCCTGAGCCAACACAAACGAGCTTTCTTCCTGGATATGAGCTCTGCTTCTGTTTCAACACTTGAAGATGTGGAAGCTTTTCTAGTGTTGGCATGGGATCATCCTTTAGTTCAGTATTTGATAAGCTCGATTGGGTCAGACTTGCAGGAAATTGATATTCAGACAGGAGCACTTGTGAGAGCTGCCACACCTTGCTTTCATTCACTAGCTTCAAGCATTCAAGTTTGAGTAATTTGCATAGGCTTTTGGACAACACAGACCGATAATAACTCAAATCTCCAAATATTCTAAGAGTTTGAACATTAGGGAGTTTGCTCAATATATCTGGAGTGCGGCTACAAGGGTGAAAAGCTGATATGAAAATAAGATTTTTCAGGGAGCTACAAAATTTTTCCGGAGGTGCTGGCAGAGTGATGCAACCAAAGTTGAGATGCATGAGTTTATGCATTTTCCAAATTTCCTCAGTTGTATTATCTACGTAGCTTGATGGCTATCTATCCAGTGTATAAAGGTTTCGGAGGCTGCATAGTGATGAAGGATGGCTTTTCATGGAAGGAATATTCATCTTCAAATACCTCAAATGGAATAAATCTTCAGTCCCAGATGGACATTGGTCGAGAACTAGAGAACCCAAGTTCAATACCCCGAGGAGTATTGTAAGAATATGTTCAATTTCTTCTTTCCATTAGTTCATCCCCGCAAAGAAAAGCTAGTTTTTAGGAGAACCTGCATCGATTTAAATGATTTATAAAATTTTATAACCGTTTGGCTCTATTCTACAACTAACAAGAAATGGCCAAATTTGTTGTGGTCAGGTATATTCATCTTCTATAATCAGGTGCATTTTAGGGAATTTCTCACAATCTTTGAGGGTAAGACGAACTCTGTCCGAAGAAGAGTTCATTAAAAAATGGAGGTACGTGTCAGAATGCTCTGAAGAATAAAACTCAGTCGAATTATCAAAAATGGACAACGATTTTGATTCATCGAGAAGAATATCTATACCACGGACCTTGACAAATTGTGTGATTTTTGCCATATCTACTATTGTAACGGATACTTTCCTAGAAACAGAGCATGTTTTAATTGTGCCTTCAGGTCTTCTCTTCACTTGAATGAAGCCTCCATTGATTTGTGTATTCAAATAATCCTCAGTTGTTTTCTCATTGTTGTGTGGTATCAAACCTTCAGCTATGCACAACTGATAAAATTGTCTTGGGGATATCTCATAGCCTGCAGGGAAGATATACAAATAGAAGCTGCAGACTTTCAAGTGAAAAGGTAACTCCAACAAAGACAAAAATAGAAACTGCAATAGTAGATCCACTATTTCCATCCCATGTTTGTCTAATGACTTCACTATTTCCATCCTATGTTTGTCTAATGACTTACTTCCAAATTATAGGATAAAAGAAGGCCAGTCTTCATTCTTTGATCTAATCAATGTTCCTCCAGTGGACACTGAATTAACTGAATTATCTCTTTGTTTTGAAATAGGATGGAGTCAAGGACTCTAAGATCAGAAACAGTTATCAATACTCTGCTGCCATTCCGATTATCTTGAAGAACTTCTCTAAGATCATCCCATACACAATCATGACAGACAATTAGATACTTCTTGTTTGTAATGTAATCACGAAGAATAGTTTTTATCAATTTGTAATCTTCACCCATCATATCACTCAAACCAGATGCAGGCATCACAGACTTCATTATGTTGTCCAAATATCTTACTGAAATTGTAAGCTATAGACACCGTAATCCAAGCACGAGAATCTAAATAATACTTCAAATAATTACAGTTGTAAGCCTCTGAAGCAGAGACAGTCTTATCGAACCCACTGCTGTCAAGAACTGCAACTACTGAAAGCTGACGCTGTTCCTCTATCAGTAAATCTAACAACTCCTTGTCCCTCTTCTTAAACTCTGAACTTGAAGAAGCATCACTTTCTTCAGTTTGTATCTTCTTCTCTTTCTCATCATTGATATTAACATGTACCCGGTTGGGTGGAAGTAGTTGCATCCGATTTCTGTTGTCAGTGATTTTCCTTTCAAGTTCAAGAAAAGCCTTACAAGTAATGCTTGCACTTTCAGTTTCACTGGTTTGCGGCTGCATGATGTTGATGAAGGATGTGTCGATAATTTTCTGAGATTCATGAACAAAGTAATTGATGTCCTTTGGAATGCTCAAAATATTCGGTCTATCAACATCGTCTTCTTCAATATTACATTGTTCAATATTCCAGAGCTTAATTAGAAGCCGATTGATGTCGCCTTCACAGTCCCTCAGCAAAGAAATAACAATAATGATCTCGAATAGAATGTTTTGAAAATGTGGCTTTATATTTGTTGAATCCGGCAGCATTAACGTTCTTTCTTCACCTGCTAACACTCTTTTCAATCTCTTTGAAAATAGTTGGAGGTTCACGTCCATGGATTAAGATCCTCTCTTGATGAACTTTTCTTGAGTAGAAATTCAAGTGTTGATTGATAGTTAATAAATTTAAAAAATAAAGAAGTCCAAAATCCTATTCTTATACTATTACCATATAATACATGACATAAAATCGTTAAAAGCTGATGGATGCTCAAATCAAGAGAAGATCCTAATCCAATGTCCATATCTTCTCCCTTCACGAACATATCAAGCACACCTTTATTGTTAACACTAGCAATATGAAAACGTAATTAAAACATGTACTCTGCAAAAAAATCATACCAAATTTCAGAATTTTTTCCCTGTTAATTATTTCCGAACTTATTGAATTTCAGCAAAAATCATAATTCTCTAGCAAATCCTCTCCCTAACGTTTCTCTAATTCTAAATCCCTTAATGATGAGAAATTTTTTTTTCAAAGTTAAGCTGATCAAAGCTAAATATATAATTATTAGGATCTAAAATATCCGTGCCCAAATTTCATTAGTTATAAAATATATAAAATAAGGAAATTGACTGCAGCAAAAACTACAAAATCCAAATTCCTCATGTAAAACCTTATTTAACTTCTAATTTCATTACAAAATAGTTCACAAGTTAATTAACATCAACATTAATTATCAAACTTCGTGCTTTAATAAGCAAAACTCAAAAGAATTTGTAATGAAATCACTTACCAACAGCAGAGAAACAATTGAACTATTTTCTCTGCAGTAACGCCAATGATAATAGGAGAATCAATTAGATTAACAAATAGAAATAGAAACTTAATTTAGATCTATAATGCCCAATGCGTCTACCACTTCCTACATGAAAATGTAATTAGTTATCTGAATCAACGTTTCAACTAACCTAAAAGGAGACTTCTTGTTGATTGATTACTTCAAACAAAAAATAAGACTAATTCATTAACGTCATTTTCTTCCTACATTCAATTCTAATAAATAATTATTCTCATCGCTGCATTTGAATTCATGCTGTTAATAAATTCTAATGGTTTAACTTTATTATAAAAAGTAATGAGCACACAAATCTCTATGTAGAAAGAAAATAATAGTAATAGGAAAACTATAAAAAAATAATGTGTACTTTAAAACAGGTTACAAATATAGCTTTCCTTAAGAAGTTATTTACCCCCACTAATTGATTGATGCACATAGTTTAAACAAATATGCCTTCAGGATACAATGATACACTTATTTGTTTTTTTTTTTTAAAGGAAAGGAGAGTGGGCAAGCCCAAATCAATTTTTACCCCTCTTTCCACTCCCAAGGCTCGAACCTGAGTCCACACAAGTGAGGGGGGACAGATTGCACTGCCAACCAACTCGGCTATACCCTTGGGAGCTTAACATATTCAGAAACAGCAATGATACACTTATTTGTTTGCTTTCACTGTGTATCAACAAAAGAAAACCTGAATACTCTCGAATGTTGTAAGTTTGACAAGAATCAACATATTGTTCTTGCAATAAACAATATATTGGATATTTGATGTATAAAAAATAGATGATATATAAAGAAATTTGTTTTAGGAAAGAAGGTTGAGAAAAGAGTGATGTAGAATCATTATTTTCATGTATAAATGCCCTAAACAAGCCCTCTACTTATATGGTTGAGAAAAAGCCCACAATAAGCATTTTTCAATTGAAAATTCTCATAATTTCATTTTCAATTTTATTTTTGAGTTTAGTGGTGATAATCCAATTGGATGGATTTATGAAGCCGAGCAATGCCTTGATTTCAAAATTATCGCTTCAAAATAGCACGTGGAATATATATCTCTAAAATCTCAAATTTGTGAATAACATAGTGTGTACCTAACTTGTGTTGGTGGTATGTACTTGTGGGGAATTATAAATGTAAAGAATTGCAGTAATAATAGTAAAAATTTATTGCGTAAAGTAAAATGTGGTTACAACTCTCTATGTAGGAAGAAAATAGGTAAACTGCAGAAAAATAATGTGTATTTCAAGACACGTTACAAATACTGCTTTCCTTAAGATGTTATTTGTCTCCACCAATTGAGTGATGCACATGGGTTAAGCAAATACGCCTCCATGATACAATGAAGCACTTAATTGTTTGCTTGCGTTGTGCATTGACAAAATCAAATTACAATACTCTTGAATGTTGCAAGCCTACCAAGAAACAATATATTGTTTCTGCAGAAAACAATATATTGGATATTTAATTCACAAAAAATAAGTGCCTTATGATAAAATTCATTTTAGAAAAGAGGGGTGAGAAAAGAGTGGTGTGAGATCATTATTTTCATGTCTAAATGGCCTAAACAAGGCCTCTATTTATAGACATACTTGTGCCCCTCTATTTGGGTTGTCATCTTTCATGATACCCCTTCATATTTGGCCATTAGATTAAGATTTAATTTTAATCAATGGTCCAAATTGAATCATCATGATTTCAAATGAAATGTCACCATGAAAGGATGTATCTTTAAACGAAAAGATACCTCTTCTATAAAGCACAATTAAATGAACATGTTTTTACAATAAGACACCTCTTCTATAAGACACAATTAATTTGAGATGTCTTCACAAAAAGACACCATTTATTTTGAAAATTGTTCCAACAACTTGCTGACTAAGCAAGCCACATCAACATAATAACTAACTCTAGTAAGCATTGCCGGTCGGATTGCTGATTAGATTGCGAGCTGCTGACTTGGCAACAAGCTCAGTGAGCTTCCTTAGCCGTTAATATATAATACTCTATTACTGATTTCCATTAATGACATCAAACTTCCGCATATAAACTCATCCGGACCACAGAATTTTTTTTATTTAAATATTTTTTAATTTAAATATTATGAAAACTGTAGTGATTAGGTTGTGAAAGCTGAAGCTCTTGAGGGAAGATAATTTATAATACGGGTATTGGAATGTACTGGATGCCTACAGTCAATTTTAAGTCTGATATATCATGAATGCAACCAATCACACAGTGACACAATAAATTGAGAACTTGAGCCTCTTCCCTGAAGTAATAATTACGATATTTGAGAACACAAAACATGAGAGCATTCTGATTTTCTAATGAGTAAAGGGAAAATACACAAAGGCAGAAAGGCTGCTAGCAGCTGAGCAGCTAATACTCCAATCAGAGAAGATTAATATAAAACATCAAGCTCACAATCACATTAACACACAAATGTTGATCATTATCTTTCTATGGATACACTTCAATAAAGGACCTCAAACCAAGTAAAGGCGTTATTTTGTAGCGAGTGAAACCAGCATCCAAGAACAGCCTTTCCCATTCTTTCTCGCTTCTCTCAATTCCCGGAACACAAGTCATCATTAACGCGTCGTACAAGAGCTTTGCTTCAGTAATTACAGGTTCATCTTTCTTTTCAGTGACCACGATATCTACGATTATTACTTTTTCTCTGGCATCACTGATAGGCATAGCTTCTCTGCAGTTCTTCAGTAACTTCAAGCAGACCTCATCATCATAATCATGAAAAATCAACTGCCAAATCACACATAATTTCAGCATATATATTAGAAAACTGGAGCATATATTATATATTTTACAGGGTTTTGATCCTGGGGACAGCCCTACGGGTCCAGTTCTCACTGTGGAGAGGTGGCCACGTGGGCTACGTGAGCGACGGTGTCCCACCAGATCTGTTATCATATTATATACGTACTTCAAAACAAAATTGTACATGTTCTGTTTAAATCTAGAGCTAAAAAGTATCAACAAGCTAGCAATTGATGTTGAAGCTTATTATGTACCTTGAAGAGAAAGGCATCCGCAGGAGGGATAGACTGATTCATATCTCCTGCTATGAATTTCAAGTTGTCAGTCTCTGGCAAGTCGGCAATAACGTGTGGGAGTTCAAGTACCGAACATTTTATGCTTGGGAATGCCTCGGATATGATCCTGGCAAATGACCCTGTACCGCCCCCTACATCAACCAATGAACTCAACCCATCAAAAATGGGCTTACAGTCTTTAATAATCAATTTTGCCATTTGAGAATCACTGGCAAGTCCTTGATTGAAAAGGTTGTTGAATTCATGGTTTTGTTCTGCATAAGCCCATATATTAAGTCCATGAGCAGTTACAAATGGATCAGGAAGCTCATTTCCTCTAAGCCATCTACTCAAATAATGGCCTGGAGTTATAAAAGCGGCATCAGTCACTGATAAAACAAAAGGTGACAAACAATAGGGCTTATCTTTAAGCAGCAGCTTAGAAGCAGATGTGAGAACATACGCTTCTTTTTCTTCCTCTCGGGAGTTATGCACTTTTGTTGTGGAAAAGAAGCCTGAGTGAACTAAGAGCCGCATAATCCGCCTCAAACAATTTGTTTTGTTGGGCTGAAACTCAAGTGCTGAAACTAACTCAGGGAGAGTGATGGGTCGTCCGCGGTTGTGGATTATGTCAGGAATGCCAAGCTCAACTACACATTTGAGAAATATTGAACTCATGTCGCTCAATACGTGCTTATACAGATGAGCTTGAGCTTGAAATAACTCATTTGCGTCCTCAACTTCAATCGAACTCATACTTCTAAAATCGCTAGTCCCTGCTTGGTTTCTGTATATGATAATGTGATGCTCACTTTGATCCTACAAGTTAATTTAATGACTACCACAAACCTTTACAAACAGGACACTGACGAGAAATTGAACAGAAATATGATAAGATTCTCTTAATTAAGCAATTCAATTGAAAGGCCACACATCTTTTCAAAAGAAAAAAAAATTAAGGCCACTCATTTGTCTTTTTTTTTTTTGGTCCTGTTTTCTCCGCCCTTTTGTTTTTGACTTTTTCAATTTGAAAATTTTCTTTCAATCCTCCCTCCATTTACTGGTCGAGCACATACATGCATGCAGCAAGCAATTAATAAGATCTTCTTCTGATTTGATCTCTACTGAGCTTTTAAAAGTCTTCTGCCATGTGAATTTTAGTAAGGAAAACCTTCAGGTGGTCATAAAAATGCCTGTCTAATTGTTAGTTGCTTCTATTGTCAAAATTATGTCTCAGCATAGTCTCAACTCGAGTAGTAAAGCAGAGGGGGATAGCCACACATTGGAGCAGAGAAACGAAGAAAGATCCCACTGTATTCTACCTAATAAGAACTGTAAAAGCAGATTTTCATTTATGATTCTTAATTATTTCCTCTTCATGTGTTGTCTGTAGGTAAAATCACAGGGGGAACTGCAGCCAGACTTTCAATTTCAACGGTGACTCAGCGTCGATCGATTAAATTCTCTCCATTTCAGCTCTTTTGGGGACATTGTTTTAAATGGGATTTCCTACAAGTGATACCATGGTCTTTTGTCTATAAAGAATAAGGTCTCCATTTTTAGTTAAGTTAATTTTTGTTAAATTAACTATAGTCAAATTTTCCTCAAGAGACGGAGGCTTTTTTTTTCCCCCTTCACACAATGAGTGTTTCTTCTCTGTTGCTCTTTCATCGTCCGATACACTAATAATAGTTTGTTGTGATTAGAAATTATAAGCTTTTGAAGGTTTTGGAACCGCATTGGTGGTGCTGGTGGGACTTTTAGAAACATTAGTTGCCTGTTCAGCTTCATCGATTGAAAAAATTTCTTCCATGCTGCCACACTTGAGAACAGGTAGCTGCTCCATGTTATGAAGTTTGTGTGCCAAATTCTTCGGAAAAGAGGTTTCACAATTGTTAAGTTTTGTGTTGAGGTTTTTATCATATTATGATTAGCAGTTGTAAGAAAAAATAAAAAAATAGTTAAAAATTTAACTGCATACTGCTCTAAATACACGATGGCAAAAATATGAAAAACTCCACAAGTCAGCAAACGTAGTGGATCAAAATTCCTCCCAATTTCCCACTGTCAAACAATGTTAGGAGAGTGTCAAGATTTCACAAGTTTGTTAGTGGGTCCAACAGCTTATATTTTCTTGGGCTATGATGAGGCTATCTATCTTCTTAAGTTACCCAATTAGACATTATGCGATCGATTGGACTACTGGGTACTCCATTAATTATACAGTACCCCTTTTTTTTACAATTATATTTTAAAAAAATACAAATAGAAATAATCTTAGTTATATTTTCTCTCTCTCTTCAATTTATTTTACTTACACAATTTTTTGTTGGGAGATTGTCAATTTCCCCCATAGTGTAATAAATATATACCACTTACCCCCTGTTGTTTTTGTAATAGCCAATTACCCCACTGACAACATAAGTTTACAATATTACCCCTATTTTCAAATATTCTTTTATTTATATTTATTATAACTTAAATAAATTATATGAATATAAACTAAATAAAAAAATTAAGTATTAAAAACAAGAAATATATGTTTTGATGTGAAAAAAATTAACAATAATTTTTTTTCTTGTATTTTTTGTATGTTATAAACATTTTCTTGTAATAAATGTATAAGAAATTATTATAAAATAACAAAAAATTATTATAAAAAAACTTGAATGATAAATAAAAAAATTATTATAAAATAAATAATAAAATATTTATCTTGTACGTTTTACATTTAATTGTAAATATTATAAAATATTTATTATAAGAAAATGTTTATAACATAAAAAAGTGCAAGAAAATTTTTTTATTGTTAATTGTTTTACATCAAAACATATATTTCTTGTTTTTAATACTTAATTTTTTTATTTAGTGTATATTCATATAATTTATTTAATTTATAATAAATATAAATAAAAGAATATTTTAAAATAGGGATAATATTGTAAACTTATGTTGTCATGGTGGTAACTGACTATTACAAAAACAACAGGGGGGTAAGTGGTATATATTGATTACACTAGGGGGGAAATTGGCAATTTCCCTCTTTTTTTTTGGAACAACAAATCCAATTGATTTGCACAAACTTAAAACTAATCTTTTTTTCTTTTTTTATTGATTATTGTACTTTCGAGAATCTAATTTTTTTTAAAATTTTCTAGAGAGAAAATTTGAAGAGAAGAGCAAGGATTTACAAATGAAAAAAATTTAAGAAGGAGAAAATTCTTAAAAATTGAAAGATTTACAAATGAAAAAAAAATATTTATTTAGAAAAGATATAATTTTAGCATTAAGTAGGGTATAAATGAATAAGGGGGTTTTAAGTAGGGGTGAGCAAATCTGGGTTCGGATCAACACGATTGGATTTCGGGTTAATCGAATTTGGAAAAATATAACCTGAACTCAACCCGAACATATGATCCAATTCCTACTCAGATCAATAATTTTTGCTTGTTTTAGTTATAATTTCTTCAGATTTTCAGATCGGATCGAGTTTCTGATTTGATTGAGTTGGCCAAAATCCAACCTGATCGATTAGAATCTTCATCCAAACCCAATCCGAACCTGAAATTTTTTAATCGAATCAGGTTTAATCTGTTCGGGTTGGGTCATTTGCCCACCCCTAGTTTTAAGAGGATATTGGAGAGGTGTCAAACTTCCCATAAATAAGAGTAGTGGTATTTATCTCATCAACTCTTAACTTTACTTTTTTCAGAATTATCCTATTCATCTTTTCTTTTAATAACCCTTATTAATATCTTTGAGTGTCAAATTGAAATTGACATTTTTAAATTCATTTTCTATAAATCGCATGTTCACTTTATTTTAAAGTAATATTAGGGATCTCAATACATGAATCCTATATTTGAATTTCAATTGATGTAGCATTTAGTTGTTTGTTCGTAGAATAAAGTAACAAACATGCAATTTTATGTTAATCATCCAGTGGTACTACTTATTATTCTATTCTCATCTATAAATGAATATCAAGTTAGTAGTTGGAACTCAAATGTTAAGATCCATAAATCATTTCATTAGGAGTTTAATAATTATTTTGTTAGAACTGAAATTACCAATTAAAAGACAACATAGCACAAAAACAACCGTAAGTCCATGCGGGTTTAAACGCTATATTTGCAAAACTGTCCCCATATGCGATTACAATCTATTTTATCATATCTTGTCAGCATAATGTCCGTTTATCATTTTCATTAGTCTTATTTTTTTTAAAGTAATTAATCAAGTTGTTGTCTTCTTTTGTCTTTGGGCAATCTCCTTTTCGGATTAGTGGAAACGTACGTTAATTATTCAGGGCACATCTAGTGCATTGTATTATATTACATTATATTATATTAAGTTGTAATACAATACTATATTTGATGTAGTATAAATGGTATATAAAATAATATTTTTATTTTAATATTAAATTAAATTAATAATTTAAATTTATTTATATTTTATTATTATCTATATTTAATTAATATTTTAAATTTTTATAATTAAAATAAATAATTTTTCTCCCCCGAGTACCACAAGCCTGGGATTGAGTATTGAACCAGGCAAAAGCAATGCTTAGGTCTAGAAAATGGTCCAGCTTACTTGTACACCTACATTGTCACCTCGAGCACATGTAGCAGCCGCAAAGTATCCTTTGATGTTTAAAAGTTTACACTTAGGCTGCATTTACTTTCCATATTAGAGAATTGGAATTTAGAATTAAAATCATTGACAGCATTTACTTTGTAAAATGAAATCAACAATCGAAATCAGAATTGCGGAGTCCACCATAATTTAGGAATGAGGAATGAGAGACTCATTCCCACCTTCTCCCTTAGGAAAGAGTCTCCCATTCCTTAGATTAACTATTTTAGCCCCCTCTAAAATTAAAAATACCTAATTTGTCCTCATTTATAATTAATTAATATATTATAATTAATTAATTAATTAATTATAATTAATTATTAAAAATAATTATTAATAGTAATTATATTTAATTAATAATAATTATAGTATATCATTATAATTGAAGAATTAATATAGTTATTATTATTAATTAATATATTATAATTATAAATAATTAATTAATATACTATTATAATCAATTAATATATTAATTATTGTTAACAATAATTATTAATAATTATAATTTTTGAATAAAGAATTAGAATAATTAATATATTATTATTATTAATTAATATAATTATTACTATTTATATATTTATATATTATTAAAAATAGTTATTAATAGTAATTATATTTAATTAATAATAATTATAATATATTATTATAATTGAAGAATTAATATAGTTATTATTATTAATTAAATAGTTAATATTTATTATTAATTAATATATTTTTATCATAACTATTAATATAATTAATTATATATTTTTAACAATAATTAATAATGATAATAATTTTTTAATAAATAATGACTATAATTAAAATATAAAATAATAATTACAACAATAGTTCATTAAGTACTTTATAGTAATTTGCTATAATGTAACTTATTTCGATTTCGATTCCTATAGTTCAAATAAACAATTTATTTTGATTCTCATTACCTATTTCCGTTTCAGTCCATTCTCATTACTGCCCATTCCGATTCCAACCCATTCTGATTTCAGTTTAGTAAACGTAGCATTAGCCTACAAAAGGCTTATAAATAGAAGCCTTTAAAGAGCTAATAATAAATAATATAGCCGCACAACAATTGTACAAGTTCAGTTAACAATTTATATAACATGATTGAATTGATTGAAAAATACAAATAATTACGAGGTGCTATATGTGATATTTTTGTTTAATCAATTCACTCATACTACATAAGTTTCCAAATCAGCCTATACAAAATTAGGCATGTATATGGCAGTATTCAATGTTCATCATTGATTAAAATAAAATCTTGATCCAATGGTCATGAATGAACGAGTATTATGATAGACGATAACCTGAATAAAGGAGCTAATCCCTTTAGTGTATAACACTAAAGATAATAAGGAGATTCACTTGGATTAATTTAGATCTACAATGCCGAGTGTGTCTAGCAAGTCTACCACTTGTTGTATGAAAATGCAATTAAATAGTTGTTGAGCATGTGCATGCATAGGCAAGCAATTGTATGTGGCTGGCATACAACTTTTGACTTTGGCGCCAAAGTCAGCACTGAAGCCACTAATTTTGAAAAATTCGAAACAATTGTTGAAAGGTGGCCAAGACTTTTGCTATGAAAATGAATGCATGCACGGTAAGCTTTTGACTACAAATGGAAAAGCAATTTTCCTTTGAAAGCATCTTATTTTCTTCGATTCATTTTCTCTTCTTACATAGAGAAGTCGAGAGTTGAGTGAGAGAATTAAGAGTTTTAATAAACTCTTTAGTGATTAGTGAGACAAAGATTGGGTGTATTAGAGTTCTGGGTAATGAGCTAAAATACTTCTATATTTGTAATCTCCATTTCACTAGTAAGGTTTTGTCCTTATGTCTTCGCTTGTGCATGTAGAGTAAAAGCCGAACCATGTAAATTCTGGTATCCTTGTGTGATCATGATTTCTCAATTTTACTTTAATTGTATATCTGCTTCACCCATCAACTTTCTTTCACCCATTAATTTTCTAATAGTTGTATCATAAACATTGGTTGTATTTTTTGGAGTCTAGTTACTATTCACTAGGATGACAATATTAATGTATACAATACTATTTACATGAAACTGTGGAAGCAATTTGAGAATTTTGAATGGGAAACATTGTAGGAAGTTGATGCATTTGTTGCATTAAATGTAGAAGAGTTAGCAATCTTGGCCATCTCAAACTTGGCCATATGTCTGAACATGGTTAGAAGATTCTCTCTAAGTGAAAGCTACTTCAAGAGCTCAAATCAATGAACTTATGTTTTTGTGAGCGTTGTGTTACAAGTAAGCAATATAGAATGAAGTTTAGCAAATCTAATGCTAGAAAAAAATGCATTATAGACTTAGTCTATTATGATGTTTTGGAATAACCAGATATATCTTTGGGAGGTGCAAAGTACTTAGTGACTTTCATTGATGATTATACCAGGAGATATTTGGTTCATCTAATTAAGAAAAATTTAGATGTAATTTAAACATTTAAAGAATGCAAAGCACGAGTAGAACTTGAATATGAAAAAAGGATCAAGTGTTTTAGGATAGATAATGGTAGGGAGTATACAGATAATGAGTTTATTGTATTTTGTAAGCAAGAAACTATTCAGAGATAGTTTATGGTTTCATATATCTAGCAATAAAATAGAGTGACTGAGCGGATGAATAGAACTCTTTTGTAAGCAAGAGTCATGTTGAGGACTACTAGTCTACCAAACTTATTTTAAGCAAAAGCATTCAAAACTAGCTATTATGTGGTAAATTGGTTGCCATCTAAGTGATTGGGTTTAAGGCTTCTACGAAAACATGGATTGAGAAGCCAAATAATTACTTTTATTTGCATGCATTTGGATGTCTTTTGTATATAATGTACAATGCCTAAGAAAGAACAAAGCTAGATCCAAAATTTAGGAGATGTATCTTCTTAGGGTGCACTGACGGAGTAAAGGAGTATCCTCTATGTGATCCCATTATCCACAAGATTTTCATCAGTAGATATGTTATTTTTATAAAAGATCCACCACAAATGAAAGATGTGGTTGATATCAATGTAAAAAAAAAAGTTAGAGATTGTGCCAATTATATGGAAATAATTTTTAAAAGAAAGATTTAGATTGTTTTGAGGCAGCACCAGAGTATGAGAAATAAGAACCAATCAAGTTTGAGGATCCAAAAATTCATCGGTTAACTCGTGAGAGATGACTGCCAGTATGGCACTCAGAGTATGTTACAGAGGACAATGTTGCATGCTCTCTTCTAACAGAGGATGGAGAGTCATCAACTTTACATGAAGCTTTAAACAGCTCTGAAGTTGCTTTGTGGATGACAACAATGGAAGAAGAAATTGAAGCTTTACACAAAAATAAGACATGGGAACTTAAACCACTACCACATGGTAGTAATGCCATTAGTAACAGATGGATTTACAAGTGATGCAGATTAGGAATCCTCATCATACTTGAATTAGTTTTCCTTATTGTCTAAAGTTGATTATTCTTTTCTTAATAGTTTAGGAATTGTTTTGCTTTTTTCTTCATGGTTTAGGATATTTATGTTGTGCTTAATTACTGAAGTGGGAGTAGGAGTGAGGAGTATGAATTTCTTCAATTCTAATGTTGTTTATTTAAAGAGGGGAGTGGGAGTCCACTCCTTGGATCTCACTCATTTTTCAAGTGTGGAGTGTGATTATCACTCCCATGGGGGGATGTTGGAATGGTAATCCACTTATGCCTCTTCTTTTTTTACCATTGCTTTATTAAATATAATAATTATATTTTATTAAAATTAAATAATCTTACATTATATTTATTTAAATAATATTATTTAATAATATTACATTTATTAAAACTAAAAATATTAAACTTATTTAGATATAATATTATTATATTTATTCGAAAATGATAATTTATTTAATCTAAGTTACAATTATTGAAAAATAATATTATTATGTCCATATAGAATTAATAATATTACTATTTATTTTTTAATTTTAATAGTATTATATTTATTAAATGTTAATAATTAATGATATTAAATAGTTTATTCTAAGAAAATATTAATTTTGTACTATATTATTAATAATAATGTATCATGAGTTACTCTTATCAATAATTTTTAATTTACATATTTAAAATTAAAATTAATAAAAAATTATGATTTGCATAATTAAGAATGCTAATAATTATTATTAATTTATATAATTAAAATTAATAATAAAATAAATAGTTTATTTTACAAATATATTTTTTATTTACTTTGTAATTAAAAGCTATAATTCTATAAATAAGGACAAAACTAGAATTTGAAATAATTTAGTTCCAATCTAAGACAAAGTGGACATATAAATGAGATTGTAATTCTTTTTATACTCTCATTTAAGTGTAAATAAACAATCTACTCCCACTTCATACTCTCAATACCAAGATTCCCACTCTTCAAGATTCTCAATCGAATCTAAAAAGTAAATGCCACCTTACTACTAGTATAAATAGCTCTCTCTTATAGCATTTGAATGCATTTTAGAATTCAATAATATTTTCAGTATTTAAAGCTTTGTGTGAGTTTTTGAATTTAGTTTATTCTCAGTATTTTGTGGAATCAATGAGTCTTAACTTCTAAATTCATGGTATTCTCTCGAGTCAACGTAAAGTTAGATAGTTCTATGACTCCGGTAGCTTTAAGAATCAACAAAATATTAGAACTTTAAACTTCCACTACATTGATTTGGTATCAAAGTCAAAAGCTTGGTTCTTAATTGTCCTCAACACCTACTTTTTTTTTTAAACCCGCTTTAAGAGAAACAAAGAAAATTAGAAAACCAAAAACGAAATCTAGCAAAACCTAAGGCCACCATAACAACCGTCGCTTATAGTTATTGTCATACTTTTCTGTCACCGTTTTCACGATCAACCACCACCAACCACAGTAAAAAAGAGCTGCCAATCATGTCCCATTCCTAAAACTTTCCTTTCCACCATCATAGCCATCGAAAAACAACTAAAATAATTGTAAAAGCTGTTGCTGTTGTTTTTCGGTATCTGTTGCAAGTTGGTTAGTACCATCTACATCAATCAACTCCTTTCTACCAACATAACCTTTCTAGCCATTCACCATTGCCAATTGACACATTGATTATTGGAATCGAAGCCTACACCAAACTGCCACCATTATCTCTAATTTTTGGCCAAAACACTACCGTTTTAGATAAAGCACCACCACCATCATACTCACCTACCATAAAACTTTTAGATCTATCCATCTTTGCCTTATTTCTGACCACCATCCCCAGAAACCTAAACATTTTGCTTAATTGCCCTTTTACCTAAAATTTTACTTAATTTTTAGTTTACCCCAGCTTTTTAAAAATCAAACTAGGAAAATGCCTCCAAGAAAAGCTCGTGGACGTTATGGCCCTCATGCAACAACTTACGACCAGGATGATGTTCTTAGAGATGATGCTATAGATAGCATGGCAGTAAGGATTGATATGTTAGTTGCACAAATGGAAAAGTTACTCACTAAATTTCATCATATACCAAAACACGAAGACAAATCAAGTGAAAACTCTGCTAATCCATTCTATGAGCGTCGACATAGAATTAAGTCTACCAACGGTAGAAGTGGGAATTTGAATTAAAAATTAACATTCCTGAATTCTAAAGAAGAGGCTAGCCAGAAGAATTATTAGATTGAATTAATGCCACTAAGGAAGTTTTTAAATATAAAGAAGTTCCTAATAAAAAACTAGTCCCACTTGCTACAATCATGGAATGGCAACAATTTGGTGGCAATGAACAAAACTCACAAGGATGAGATAAGACAAAAAAAAGATTCACTATTGCAAAAAGTTAAAAAAGCACTTGTGTAGAGAACTTTTACCTCGCAATTATATTAAGCTGTTATCCCAACGATTCTGAGAACTTAAGGTAAGGTAATTGATCAATAAATGATTACACCATAGAATTCTATTGGTTGGTAGTGAGCAATGACTAGATAGAGACAAAAGAACAATAGGTTTCCAATACATTAGGGGCCTATAATCATAGTTTTAAAACTTAGTTAAATTTACTTGATCCATACTATGTCTCAAAAGCACACCAACAGGCTTTGCAGTTGGAGAAGTAATTTAGTTGGCGTACTAGTGACTCAAACTTTTAGGGTTCTGGAAGTGTTCATAATAATTCAAACTCGATTTCTCAATTTTGTAATTTCACTCTTTTAAATAAAAGTAGTAAATCTAGAGAAAGTGGTCAAAGTAGTAAGACTTAATACTCGGGCTCAGGATTAAAATGCTTTAATTGCAAAAAAAGTGAGCATCAAATGATAGACAGTGAAAATGGAAGAAGTACAACAAAGGCTTATTCGCAGACATTGAAGAAAATAATGACTGCCAAGAAGAGGAAACTATAGAGTATGTAGAACAACCAATTTTTAATAGTAGTGGCAATACATAATCTGTTGAAGAACACAGGGATGCAGACCAATGTTGATGGTATATTATGTATTCTTCACTCCTAAAGGAAAAAACAAAGATAAATGTTTACCTCAAAATATTTTTCAGACTATTTGCAAAATTGGAGGAAAAATATATTGTATAGTCACAGACTTGGGTAGTTCCGAAAATGTTATTTAAGAGGAAGTTGTAACAAAACTAAACTTAAAAACAAAACCTTATTAAACTTCATACAAGCTCATATAGCTGAAGAAAAGAAAACAGGTAACAATATCTAAACATTGCTTAGTTTCCTTATCCATTAGATCAATCTATAAAGACCAAGTTTGGTGTGATATTGTGGCTATGGATGCTTGTCATCTATTATTGTGTAGGCCCTACCAGTATGATTGAAACGTAGTGCATGATGGGAAAAGAAATACCTATAGCTTTATGTTTAACAACACTAAGATTGTTCTTCTTCAGAAAAGAAGATCACTCTCAAATAAGGCTTGGGTAATTATTTATTAGGTAAGAAGTCGTTTATGGAGACGAAGAGGCATAATATTTTATTGAGAAAGGAGAGCCAAAGTAATTCAAAGATACCTAAAGTCTGACACCTATATCTTGAAAGAATTTCAAGATTTATTTCCTAATGAGTCGCAATATGGTTTACCACCTCTTAAGGATATACAACACCAAAATTGATTTGGTACCGAGATCTACATTATTAAATCAACCTTGTTATCGTATGATTCCTATAGAACATAAGGAATTAAGGTGTCAAGTGGAATAATTACTAAAAAAGGGCATTTATTCATGAAAGCCTCAATCTCTATGTAGTCCTTGCTTTGTTGACTTCAAAGAAAGATCGTTCTTGGAGAATATGCATGGACAATCGAGCTATCAATAAAATTATAGTTTGATATCATTTTTTATCCCATGATTGGATGACTTATAAGATTAGATTAGTGGGGTAACAGTTTCTACCAAACTTGATTTAAAGAGTGGCTACCATCAGATTTGAATATGACTTGGAAATGAATAGAAAACAGCCTTTAAAACTAGCAAAGGTTATACAAGTGGTTAGTTAATGTCATTTTTAATATCTGATGCTCCGAGTACTTTCATGTGAGTTATGATTCAAGTTCTTTGTTCTTTCATTGAAAAGTTTATGGTTGTTTATTCTGATGATGTACTTATATATAGTACCAAATACGAACTACATTTGCACATTTGAGAGAAGTATTTTTAGTTTTAAGAGTAACAAATTAATACACTACAGAAAACAAGTGTATTTTCTTGACAGAAAAAGTATTATTTTTATGATATGTGTTGTCAAAGGATGGTATATTTGTTAATCAATTGAAAGTGGATATTATTCAAGATTGGCCACAATCAACTACTTTATTTACTGTCAGACGTTTCTACGAATTAACATGTTTTTATAGGCAATTCGTTCCTCATTTGAGTACTATTATGGCAGCAATCACTAATTACATGAAAGGAGAACAATTCTTTTGGATGGAAGCAACTATTAAGGCATTTGAGGTTATCAAAGAAAAGGTGACTACTGCCCCTGTACTTACCCTACTAGATTTTTGTCTCAGTTTTAAGGTGCATTATGATGTGTCCAAAGTAGGCATTGAAGCTATTCTTAGCAGTGAGTAAGCATATAGCTTATTTCAAAGAGACGTTGAATGGAGCCAAAGCACATTACAACACTTATGACATGGAGTTTTATGTAATGGTCCAGGTATTAAAAAATTGGCGTCATTATTTGATTCATTGAGATTTTGTTTTATATGCTGATCATTCTGCATTAAGACATCTTAATGGTCAAGATAAGCTTTCTTCTTGGCACGCCATGTAAACAGTATTTCTTCAATAATTTAATTTCGTTGTAAAGTATACTTCTGGCGATCCAACAAGGTAGCAGATGTACTTAGTCAACAATCTTCTTTGTTGATACAAATGCATAATCAAGTCCTTAGATTTGACACATTTTAAGAATTATATACTTTTGATCATTTTCTTCGCTTTTTTACTAGAAGACATTGATGTAGGATTCCACTTAGAATGTCACCTGCATGATGGATTTCTTTTCAAAGATAATAAATTACATGTTCCTCATATAAGTTTGAGACTTAAGATCATTGCAAAACTACATAACAAAAGGCATATTGGTCATGACAAAACTCTAACTCTAATAGCCAACACTTATTTTTGGCTTATTACGAGGCATAATGTCTATCAATATGTTAAGACTTGTCGCATTTGTCAAGTTTCCAAGGTATTGCAACTAAAGCTAGATTATATATAATGTTGTCAATTCCAACACAACCTTAGGCTAACATTAACATGGATTTTATTTTGGGATTACCCCGTACTTAAAGAGGTATGGATTCAATATTTGATGTTGTGGATCGCTTTTCAAAAATGGCTAACTTTATTATGTGCAAAAGGACTACAAATTCCTAGATTATTGCATGCATATTCTTTAAGGAAGTGTATAGATTGCATGGTTTACTGAGTTCTATAATATCTGACTAAGATATATGATTTCTTAGCCATTTTTAAAAGACATTATGAAAGTTAACTAATACTTGCCTAAATTTCAGAAGTACTTTTCATCTATAGACAAATGGTGAAGTTGAGGTTGTCAATCGCTCATTAGGAAATCATCTACATAGTCTAGTTGGTGATAACTTGAAGACGTGATGAAAAGTTATACTAAGTTGAGTTTACTTGTAACTATTCCATTAAACATAGTATTAGTGTAAGTCTTTTTCAAGCGAATTACGGATGTAATCTATAAGTGGTCATTGACTTAGCCCCACTTTCAGATTTAGTTCGCAAATGTTAATGTACATATTTTCATAACATTGATTTTGATGATAAAAAACTAGGTAAATATGTTGGAGATATTAAAATTGGTTAAGTTCTTAAAATTTTTATGATATTTTTGGGCAAGTTTAAAAATCTAAACGAAAATGGATAACCGTTACTATTAAATTGGCAAACCATTTTCTTAAGAGAATTTTATAGTTTTGATTATGGAAGATAATGGTGAACTATTTATCAGAAAATGGTTAACCAGCAAATTCCGGAAAGCAAACTCTTTGGAATCGATAAACCGTTTATTGATAATGGCTAACTAAGAAATTCTAGCGAGGAATCAATTTGCAACCAGTGAATCATTTAGCACAAACGACTAGCCAAATATGTCTTGTAGGTTTTTGAATTAAACGACAAATTGAAAACTTAAAATGATGAGCCGACTATTCAAAATTTAGCTTAACGGTAACTTGCACAAAGTCAAAGCAGTGATTCTATAGCAATTAACGATGATCCAATTATTCTTCGAAACTAGTTTTCTTCTTCAACTATAAAAAGTTGAATCATATTCAACAATTATCATTGAGCTTGATATCGTGTTTTTAATCCCTTTAGTGCTTAAAACTTGTTGTCCTTTCATTAAATCATACTTTGGGCTTTCACTTGTAAACATATACATTGTGTGGGGGAAACTTTTTATAATCTTTATTTTTGAGTAATTTTAAGTGTGAGAAACATTGAGGTTTGAGATAATCTCTTGTTGTAAGGTTGATTGACACCTTGGAAGTCAATTATAAATATTTTAAAGCATTAAGGAGTAAGGCTTAATTAGTGGAATTCTTAAGCCCAGTGAGCTTGGAGGCATGGACGTAGGCGGAGTTTGCTGAACTATGTAAAAGTATTGTGTTTATTCTCTTCTCCCTTATCTTTTTAATTTTGTTTATTGTTAATTTTTTTTTTACTAATTTTATTAAAACATTGCTTTGAATTGTTGTGTGATTTTATTTGCTTAAGTTTTTAAAAGCCTAATTCACCCTCCTCTTGGGTTGCATAGTTAGCATTTCAGCAAAAGTAGCAAGGTAGAAGACTTTGTTGAGAAGCTTTAGGAAATTCATATAGCTATGCAAGAGTATTTGAAGAAGACTACCAAAGATTATAAAATTGTGGTAAACAAAAGGCGTCGAGCTTTAAAATTTCAAGTGGTAGATCTTGTTTGGGCTATCTTCATCAAAGAGAGGTTCTCAGTTAGAGGGTACTACAAGCTTATAGTTAGGAAAATCACACCTTTGGAAATTATAGAGAAGATAAATCCTAATGCCTACAAATTGAAGCTTCCTAGTCATATTTGCACTACAAATGTTTTAAGTGTCAAACATCTTATTCCTTTCCGAGGTGATCATGATAAAGATGCTATTAATGACAATCTAAATTTGAGGGTGAATTCTCTCCATCCTTTGGGGAGCTATGTAGATTAGTAATCCTTATTATACTTGGATTAGTTTTTCCTATTGTCTAAACTTTATTATTCTTTTCTTACTAGTTTACGAATTTGTTTTTCTTTTTCTTTATGGTTTAGGATATTAACACTAGTATAGATAGCCTTCTCTTATAGTCTTTCAAGGCAGAATAGAGTTCTATAATAGTTTTAGTATTCAAAGTTTTGTGTGAGTTTTTGAGTTTAGTTAATTCTCAACATTTTGTTGGATCAACGTATTTTAACCCCTAGGTTCACTGTATTTTCTCAAATAAATGAGAATTTAGATAGTTCCTTTATTTTAGTTCCTTGTTATATGCTACATTTGACTTAAATCTAGAGCGATTGGATGTGAAAACTGTATTTCTCTATAGAGAAGTTGAAGAATAGATCTATAGACTCTAACTAGAAGGTTTTGTTGAAAAAGGAAAAAAGAACTTAGGTTCACGGTATCTTAACCCCTAGGTTCACAATATTCTCTAGAGTAAATGTGAATTTAGATAGTTCATTTATTTTGGTATCCTCAAGGATCAATAGGATATTAGAACTTTAAACTTCCATTGCGCTAATAAGATCAAGTGTGATGCCAACCAAGTGGAGTGGTATCGTGCAAGATTGGAGGTGAAAGAATATGCTTAGAAACAAAGTATTGACTTCAACAAGATATTTTCCTTGGTGGTTCGACTCACGACAGTTATAGTAGTCTTCGCTATGTACTACATTTGACTTAAATCTAGAGCGATTGGATGTGCAAATTGCATTTCTTCATGGAGAACTTAAAGAAAAGATCTATATACTCCAACTATAAGGTTTTGCTAAAAGAGGCAAAAAGAACTTGGTTTGCAAGTTGAACAAAATCTCTATACAGTTTCAAGTACGCGCCAAGATGTTGATATATGAGATTTAATTCCTTCGTCATGAGCTTTGGATACAACAAACTTAATTCAGGCCATTGTGCGTACTACAAGATATTTGAGGATAATGATTTTATTGTTCTGCTATTGTATGTAGATGAAATATTGGTAGCAGACCCCAACGAAAATAGAGTCCAAGAGTTGAAGGCACAATTGGCTAGGAAATTTGAAATAAAGGATTTGGGACTAGCAAATAAGATTCTAGAGATGCAAATTCACCGAGACAGAAATAATCGTATGATTTGGCTTTCTCCAAAAAATTACTTGAAGAAAATCTTACAGTACTTCGACATGCAAGGTTGTAAGCCAATTTCTACTCAACTTCTTGTTAAGTACAAGTTATCCTTAATTATATGTCCTAGCAATGAAGTAGACATGATTGAAAGTTTGGTGTTCGCCATAGTATGTACTCGAGTAGATATTACACAAGCAAAGGGAGCAGTAAGTGGATATATGGAAAAACTTGGTAGAGTGCATTGGAAAACTATAAAGAGGATTATAAAATACATCAAATGAACCTTGGATATTGCATTATGTTATTGAGAATTAGAATTTACTATTAACAGCTATGTGGACTCAAGTTTGCTGGAGATCTTAATAAAATAAAATCCACTACTGGCTGTGTTAACACTTGTGGGAGGAGCTATAAGCTAGGTTTCAAAATTGTAGATTGTTATGGCATTATTTATGATAGAAGTAGAATAGATGGCAACTACACAAGCTTGTAAAGAAGATATTTGGATACAAAGGTTATTGGAGAAACTTGGGCACAAGCAAGAGAAAATTCCTATGTTATGTGACTGTAAGAGTGCCTTGTACATTGTAAGGAATCCATCTTTTCATTCTAGGATAAAGTACACAGGTGTTAAATACCAGTTTGTTTGAGAAGTAATGGAAGACAAAAGTGTGGATTTGCATAAAATTAATACCAAGGATGACTTAACAAATGTTATGACAAAGCCAATCACTACTAATAAGTTTGTCTGAAGCAGATCTTGATGTGGCCGAGCCAAAATACAAGCAACATGAGAACGACGAAGAAGAATAGATGGTGCAGAGACATGATTGATTCTCAATCAAATCTCCAAGTAGGAGAATTGTTGAGCATCTGCATGCAGATGGCAAGCAATTGCACAACTTTTGACTTTGTCATGTGCAAATAGCATTCCTCTAGCCTAGTTTAGAAGGAGCAATAATATTTAATTAAATATATTTACAAATATGATAGAACGTTGACAAAAGTAATTATAAAACAGACTTGTTTTACTATGGTCCATATAAATTAAAAAAAATATTAATCAACAGGCTAAAAGAGATTTGCTTTACAATTGTTTTTGTCAACATTTTCGATCAATCTTTGATTTCATAAATATTTTTAATTTAGAAGATGTCCATCTAGTGGCACAGTGAAAAAATTGATCGAAAAGTAGAAAAAATTCTCGATATTTGTAAAAATTAATCATTTCCCTACTCATGTTTAAAAGCCCCTCAAAATCCTCCATACCATTAAAAGAATTTATGTGAAGCCTCGACTCTCCCCACCCCCCAACAATCTTTTGGTACTTTATCCAAAAGAGACAAAGCATCGACATAATATATATATGTTTTGGAAATATGAGAAAGAAGTGATTATTTTTCTGCTGAATCAAATGAGGCTGACAAAAACAATTTTATATCTTATCTATTACGTCAATGTTGTGATTTGTGATCAATGATAATATGTCATCGAGTAGATTACCTCCACATTATGAGTTATGACCTAAGCAATAGCTAAATTTTATTTGGTTTTGGATGGTCTTTATGTCGTACTATTGGTTTTTGGCACTTCAATCATCGAGTTGTATTCGATAAGTACGGGTAGGCAAAAAAAACCGTTATCATAAAAAAAAAAACAAAAATCAAATTAAACCAGTGGTTTGGTTTAGTCCAACTATAAAAATTAGAATAAACCAATTAATTTATATAAAAACAAATAAAAACCAAATATATTAAAAGGTACAAAAAAATTTACCGTTTTAATCTAAAAATATCGAACCAAACCGAAATTTGAATTAAAAATCAAACCAATACAGTTCTATTTGAAACCAAACCGAACCAATCGATTTTCTGCTCATCCCTACCGATAAGAATTGCTTAATTTATGGATAAAAATATATGAAAAGATCCCGAGATTGCCAGCTTGACCCAGAGGCATCTTTTCTATTTTAAAGTAACAATATGAATGAAGAAGGTCTGATTCATTAGGCAAAGCTTTATAAAAAATGAAAAATAAATGGTGTAGGTGCCTCAAACCAATTGATTTCTATTTATTATATTCTCTTTAAAATCAGTCATCCCGGGCCAGCAATAAACTCAATGCACATGAGATGAGTGAGAAAATTAAATCGGCAGAAATTTATAATCACATGAGTCCGTATTTAGGGAAATGGTCGGGAGGGTCAGTTACCGACATTTTGTCATTTAACAGAATAATAAATTATATTGTAGCATGACAAGTGAGTCCTGCCTTAAAACTCATCAAAATTGATATTAAGAAATAGTTGTGAGTTACAGCGGCTCATTGTGCAGAATGAACGAATAAAAAGCAAGAGAAAGAGAAGCTTAAGCTAAGGAAGTATGCAGAGTATTGCAGAGGTTTAGCTACCAGCTAGCTCAGTTAGTTACAGTTTGTTAGAAGCATGAAATGTATTGTGATGAAAGTTAGCTAGCGAGTTCTTAGATTAGTTATAGAGATCATGATTAAGAAATGTAAGTATAAATAACGACAGCTTTGTAACATTCATTTTGTGAAGAAAAGAAGAATTCAGTTTCATAAAGTCTCTAGAATTTTCTTACACGTTCTTAACAAACAAACATCTCTATTCGTCTTTCTTTCCTCGTATCAGAGCCAATCATGGCTAGTTCAAGCTACATTACAAGAAAAACAGCAATAGATGACTGAAGCTTTATGACAAAAATCACTATATCATAAAAGTATGACTTAGTTGTGATAAAATTATTGTCTATCAAATGATTAATGAAGTATTTTTGATATAATTTGTGTCTATCAAGAATTTATGATCGGATAGTGATAGAAATATACTCTATCAAAAACTTTGTGATAGAATTTTAACATTGACTATGTTTCACCAAATTTTAAATTAATATTTTATTAGAAGAACGTAAAATGGCCCATTTTAGATTAACAAATAATTTTTAAAAAATAGATGTAAATGATAAAATCAAAATGGGGTGTTTAGACTAGGACCTAAAATTTTCTTAAGTCTCTGAACTCATGTAGGTGGCATTTGTTTTTTAACTTAATGACTTAAACTTAATTAATTAAGTTAATTATAAGTATTTGTTTTTACAACTTAATACAATAAGCCAATTGTTTTGGCTTTTTACTAAATGGAAGAATTTGAATTAAGTCAATTAATTTCTGAAGTAAAAAATATCCCTATTTTATAATTTATTTTTCATGTCTATCCCAAAACTCACCTACAGACGTTTACCCTACATAATCTTATTTTTACAAGTGACAACTTCGAGATGAAATGACAAATCAACTATTTCAAGTATGTTGTTAGTTTTTTATTTTTAGTATCTTGTTAGCTTTTTATTTCCTTATATTATGTACTATTATTGAGAATTAGTGATAAAATTTGAAATTTATGATATTTTATATATTATAATTCTAAAATTATTATGTATTCACTTGAATGTAATTTTACTTATAAATATTAAAATATTACGATATTTAATATATTATTTATTTGACATTTAAATTTAATAAGGTTACAAATGTAAAAGTATATATTTTTAAATTTTTAAGTTGAAAAAACAAAAAACTTAATACTTATTTTCAGAGATTCAGATAAACATATTATTCTGATTCAGACATTCAAATCTATTCAGAATTTAGATTAATTCAGGTCTATTTAGATTTTAGGCAGAAAAACAAATGCCACCTTAGTCACCTATTACTCACCACATTACACATACCACTCATCAATTAACACTTTGTGAAACAACACGCTTGCCAAACCCTAGAAATCAATCTCGCATCTTTATCGTTGTTCAAAAAATGTTCTTGTTTCCATTAGAACACTAACTACGATGACGAAGCACGCACAAAATCAAGCCACTAGCCTCACCAAGTTACGCTTCCATGTTAAAACCAGGCCAAGCCATTGCTGCTCTCAATTAAATTTTCCATTCATAAGCTGTATTGCTTTTTACAATAGAAGATCGAGTAAATTACAAGCTAAAGCTTATGCTATTAAATGTTCATGTACATTCATGTGCTTATGCTCATGTCGAATGCATCTTGAACTTATGAACTTTACATTTTGATGATATTACTCAGCACATCTTTTTTTATTTTTTTTGTTTACTAATATTGGTATTTTGGACTGAAAAATAATTTGATGAAATAATAGTTTCTAATGATGCTCACTAGGTGTTTGATGGAATGTGTTGGACGGGTGGGCGCCCAAGATGGGCCGACCTGACCCTGACCCACACATGGTAACCACTTGGTGGTTGCCATGCACGGTTGAGAGTGGGAAGTTGAATTATATTCAACTTCCCAACCGCCATTTTATAAATGCTCCAAAAACTGTTGCTATGGAAGTTACATGGGTTGATTTCATTTAGAAAGCAGAGAGTGTGTGTGTGATAAAATACAGAGAAGCATACATAATTTTCTTCTCTTCTTCATCAAGATTAAAGAGATCGTTGAACAACTCATCAAGGCATCTTATATTTTGATTTGAGGAGGATTCCATTGTGATTTCTTTTTGACCAGTAACGTATTCCAATACTTGTTTATTCCGCTGCATAATTTGAAAAAGGTAAGGCCTATTAACTTCCTTTTAAATTTCCTTCATTAGTATCAGAGCTAGGTTGTGTTGGATTCGTGTATTTGTTGGATTTAATTCATGAAAAAACATGAATGTGTTTTAAATTCTTATGGGATACATGTAATTTGATGGCTATTGTTTTAAGTGTTCAGGAATGCTTAGTTTGAATGTGTAAATTCTGGAATTGATAGAACTAAAACCGGCCTAGGGTTTAGATTGCATGAACCCTAAGAAATTATGAAACCCGTAACTTCAATTGATCATATCTTTTGATCTATAAAACCTGATGTTATGTTTAATATATCATTGGAAAGCTCTCGAAAGAGCTTTCCAACGATATGTGATTTTTCAAAACAGACTTAAGACGAGAAATTTAAGTTATGGCCAAAATACGATTCTAGTCGGATTAGGGTTTGGAAAGGTTTAAAACCGTAATTTGTATAAGACTATAAACAGTGCCGAAATCATTTTTTTTTATGATTCTGGCTTATTCCAACCTCCGTTTGAAAATCCGAACGCACCATTGAATTCATATTGAAAAATGGAGTCATATGGTGCTAGACCTAATGTCATTGGAGCTGCGCAAGGTCGTGCGTGTGTGACACACGCTGGCTATGCATGTGGGATGTTTGTAGCTCATGTAGTATTGTAGCAAGTAGAGATAATGTGCGTGCACTGCAACGATACTGTGCATGAACTGTAGCCTATTGTAGCTCGTGTGGGGTATATGTCCAATTTTGCATATTTTGCTATATGGGACTCCGATTTTGGCGCCATTTGCGCCGTTTGATCCGAAATTTATTTTTATGTATTTTTAATATAAAATGATTGTTTTTAGTCAATTCTTGATTTTTGAAATAAAATTTTGGGTCAAACATTTATAATTTCACGAATGAGCATTATATGTTACTAAATATTTTGCTTTAGTGGGAACTTGAAATATTTTTTCATGGGAATTGGCTGAAATTTAATCTCATATTTAGTCGTTTGTTAACAATCACTAATATTATATATATATATATATATATATATATATATATATATTGTCGTGGATGCCTCCCATTAGTAAGTTGTGGACTAAGGAAGATGGGTTAATGATATTTAGAGTTGGGTCTCACCTAATTATCTAATTGAGATTAATTATAGTTTATCTTATGAAGAACTTATGGAGAAAATGGAGAATTATAAGATGGACCCTGATCGTCCTATATGCATGAACATAGAAGATTTATATGGGGCTTTTAACTGCTTAATATCCTCAAAAAAGCCTATTGTGTATACGAACTGAGGTTGTTATCAGTGGCTCCTCATTCGATCATTACCTAATGATGACAATACCATTGTCTTTAAGGTTCACATGTTAAATGAGATTGAGAATCCCTCACACAAATATTATATGCTGAGATGTGAAATTAAGTTGATGGAGGACCGCCGTCTTGTTTCAAAGATGAGGCGAACCTCAATACTTAGCATTCACGCGAACCTTTGAAATGGGAGAAAAGCTAGTCGCCTTAGTAGAGGGTAGAAGTTTTGGTATGAGAAAACCATAAACAGAATCATCAAGAGGGAACAATTATTTTTATTTGGAGATAGACTTAAGTATAAGTTGGATGAAAGAGTCACGAGCAATAAAGAATATTTTATGAACATGTAGAAGATTCTATGTATTAGTTTGGCCATGTTAGGTTATTTCATTTGTTTGTTGATTATGATTGTTCTTTTTAATATTGTTTTTATTTTGTTGGTTGAACTATATGTTGCTTTGACTTTATTAATAATATTTTACATTAGTTGTTGCTCGACTTTTCATACTCTTTTGTGATATCTCCTGAATTGTTTTCATTGAGTGAGAGTTCTAATTAAATTTATTTTTGATAAATTCATAATTAGAACTGATAATTTTGTGCATTAAAATCGAATTAATGATAAATATAATAAAGGGAATTGGATGATGATTGGAAGACTCGACGACCTTTTGATTCCATTCTCGTTATTAGTTCACCATATTTTTTGGTTTACATTTGTGGCAAAATTGATTGTTTGTGTGTAATTATTAATTATGTCTTTAGTAATTGTATTTTTGAATTGTCTCTGCGTTAAATCATAATTAAGATGGCCTCTGCATCTAAGAACATTGTGGCTGAGCTGAACAAGGGTGAGAAACTAAATGGTGACAATTACAATATTTGACATCGCAAAATTCAGTATATCCTTGAAGAGCAAGAGACTCTAGAAGCTCTTAACAACACCTTAGCTGAGCCTGAACAAGGCAATAATGCTCAACATAAGAGGGATCTTGAGGCCTATTAGGCCTAGAAAAAGAAGAATAGTAATGCTCACATAATGTTGTTGAGCAGCATGTAAGATGACCTCATGTGCGAGTATGAGAAGTATGAGACAGCTCAAGAGATATGGCTCGCTCTAAAAGGCAAGTTTGGTGGTACCTTGACCACTAAACTCAAAGTGGCTTATGATCAAATTCAATTCTTATCGGAAGCACCTGAACCATACTATGAGGTAGCTTTTGAGGGAGATGTCGAACATGGTTCATGAGCATAAGTCTGCTAGACATATTCTGACTGATGAACAGCAAGTGTAGGCAATGATAAGATATTTACCTGATACCTAAGAACACATGAAGGTGAATACAACTCACAATGAAAATATCAGAACTTTTAAAGATATTGAGTATCATCTGGAGCTGGAAGTAGAGCACCTTGAGGCAGCTAAGCTTTCTAATAGTACTTTTGTGGCCGAGTCAAGCTCGCGCAAAGCTTCGGGCTTCAAGTGCAAGAGAGGCCACAAGTGTAACCAGAAGGGTAAAGGATCTGATCCTGATCAGAAGAAATCAAATGCTAAGAAGCGCCTAAGGGGTAAGCATGTTAGCAAGAAAAGGGAAAAATCCAAAGTGAAATGCTACAACTGTAGCAAGCTGGGTCACTTAGCTCGTGAGTGCACTTAGTTTAAAAATGTGAGACCCAACTCCACTTTGTTAAATTATACTTTAGTTACGAGTTCTGTACTCCTAACAGAATCTCGTCCTGTGTGGACTGAAGACTTAGGAGCAACAGATCATATAACTCATGATCGAGATGTATTTGTGGAGTATCGTCAAATTAGTTAAGAGAGTAGATGGATATACATGGGCCACAACTCTAGAGTTGTGGTAAAAGGAATAGGCACTTGCAAATTGATTTTGCATAATGAACGTATTCTTTTATTACACAATGTCCTGTATACACTAGAGATTTGAAAAAACTTAATTTCTGTCCCTATTTTTCTTAAATTAGGATATCACTTAATTTTTCATGGTGTTTGTTTAGAGATCTTCTTAAATTCAGTCGTTATTAGAATTGGGCATTTGATTAATGGTTTTATTGTATTAGATACAATACTTGATAGTTCAAGTTATGAAAGTAGTTGTTTTTCTTATATTACCTCTTCTAGTAATAATGTACTAGATGCCATCACTTGGCATGCTAGATTAGGTCATATAGGGCCAAAAAGAATGCATAGACTTGTGAGAGAAGGCATGTTGAGCCCACTCACCAAGATAGAATTGCCCATATATGAAAATTGTCTAGCTGGAAAAACAACTAGAAAACCATTTAACAAAGGAATTAGAGCCGAAAAACCATTGCATTTAATCCACTCTTACATCTATAGTCCGATGAATGTAAGGGCTAAACATAAAGCCTCAAATTTCATTATATTCATTGATGATTATTAACATTTCGGTCATGTCTACTTGATTTCTCATAAATCAGAAGCATTAGATTGCTTTAGGTTATATTTAAACATGGTAAAGAATCAACTAGACAACAATGTTAAAGTTCTAAAGATCGATGAGAATGTGAATACCTTCTGAATAATTTAAAGAATCGTAATGAGAAAGTAATAAAAAGATAAAGTGACTATTCTTAGAACTCAACAAAATGGTGTAGCGGAAATAAGGAATAGAACTTTGTTGGAAATGGTTAGGTCTATTGGGGAGATGCTTTGTTAACTGTTACCTACATACTTAATCGAGTTCCTTCAAAATTAGTTAGTTTCATCTTATATGAGTTATGGACGGGTAGAAACCTTCAAAATTAGTTAGTTTCATCCTATATGAGTTATGGACGGGTAGAAACCTGACCTTTCTCATCTACGGCCATGGGTGTCTGTAGCTTATATCTAAAACCCTACTTATAAGTTTGGAAAATTAGGAGCTAGGGGTAAAAAGTGTATTTTTATTAGATACTTAAAACACTCTAAAGGATACGATTTTATTAGTGAACAAGCAAGTAAATTTCCTAGCATTTTTGAAGTTAATAAGGATTTTCAATTCTATGAATTGGAAGATCCAAATGAAATTATCACTTCTAACGATGGTGTCGGTGTTAGTACGGATCTTTTAGGGATTACCACTCTGAGTGGGAGTGAAACATAAGATACTTCGATTCTAGTTGGGGAATCAACTCGGAAGAGTAATCGTAGGCCAATTCCTTGTCGTTGGTTTGAGATTAAGAGAGAAGCTTTTATAATTGCTTCACACGATGGTGGGGAGCCGAATACTTATAATGAGGCTCTCATATCATATGCTAGGGATTTATGGATGAAAGCAATGGAGGAAGAAATAGAGTCTATGAAAATCAATTAGGTCTGCGACTTGGTTGATCTTCCGCCTAACTATAAAGCTATCAGAAACAAATGGGTTCTCTGAATAAATAAAGCAGATGGGACAATCGAGAGATATAAAACAAGATTAGTCGCTAAGGCTTATACCCAACAAGAGGGTGTACACTATGAAGAAATTTTTCTCCGTAGAAAGGTTTGCTTCTATACGATTAATCTTGGCTATCGTTGCACATCTAGACTTTGAATTACATCAAATGGATGTAAAAATTGCATTTCCCAATGGAGAACTAGAGGAAGAAATTTATATGGAACAACCATAAGGTTTTATTGTTAAAGGCCAAGAGGGAAAAGTATGCAAGCTCAAAAAATCTATTTATGTCCTTAAACAATCCTTTAGACAATGGAATCTTCAATTCCATCAAGCCGTAGTTTCTTATAGCTTCAAGATGGTTGAAGAAGACCATTGTGTGTACATTAAAAGGTCTAAAGATGATTTTGTGATATGGTCTTTGTATGTGGATGATATATTGTTAATTTGTAAATGGTAAAGAGTTTGTCAAAATCGTTAAAGATGGCTATACTTAAATTTTGATATTAAAAATATGGGTGAAGCAGTTTATATCTTAGGAGTCAAAGTTTTCAAGGATTGTTTTAGGAACCTTCTGGCATTGTCATAAAAGCCTTACATTAAGAAGATCCTTGAAAGATTCAGTATGGCTGATCGTAAGCCAATAGATACCTCAATAGCCAAAGGACAATCTCTTAGTCTCGATATGTGTCTTAAGACTACCTAAAAAAATGAGAGAATAGTTAACATTCCTTATGCAAATGCCATTGGAAGTCTTATGTATGTCATGATGTGTACAAGGCTTAATATCAGTTATGTTGTATGACTGGTTAGTAGATACCAGTCGAATCCTAGACAGAAGCATTGAAGTGCGGTCAAGAGGATTTTAGCATATCTCAAAGACACTGCAGATTATTCTCTACATTATCAAGGAGGTGGTTTGCGAATTGTGGGATATTCAGATGTCGACTAGGGTGATGATCTTGATGAACGCAAATCGACCTTAGGATATACATTCTTGCTAAACAGATGAGCAATTACATGGAGTAGCAAGAAACAAACATGCATAGCTTTATCAACGATGGAAGTAAAATATATTGCATGTTCTACAGCAGTGCAAAAAGCTATGTGGTTTAAGAGACTTATGGAGGACATAGAGATTAATATTAGCACTTCTAGTCCAGTAACTGTCTATTGTGACAGTCAGGCTACTATCTCTTTCTCTAAGGACGCCAAATACCATAGCAAGTCAAAACACATTAAGATGAAATACAATTTTATAAGAGACATTTTGGCAAAGAAGGAAGTAGCCATAAATTATATATCTACACATAACATGATAGCTGATCCACTTACAAAAGCTATAATAAGGGATATATTCGCTTCTCATGCTATATCGTTGGGGCTACGTAGAATGTAATCTTACATTGTAAAGATAATTTTATTACATGAATTATTGTGAAATGCAATGATGTTTTAAGTTTTCTTATTTTAATTTAGTTTGAGAAAGGCATAATTTCACACATACGAAAAGTATGTGGTCAAGTCAATGATCGGCTTTACACGAGCGATTGCTTCAATTGCTCCGAGAGTAAGTTGAGATGAGACAAGAATGATAAGACAATGTGTTTGTCAAGAGCAAAGAACAAAGAGATATTCTACAAATTTTGTCGCCTTGACTAGAGTCAAGATGAGGTCATAAATGATATTTCTCGTAGACTAACTATGATATAGCCCACCATCATAGAGACCTGATTGAAGCCAAATGTGAGATCTTATTTGACGTTAAAAGGGAGCGTTCACTTTAAAAACTCAGGTCAAGCACTGTAGAAGAGCGACTGAACTAAGGTCTGTATAATGAATTAAATTAATAAGACATATGCCCTAAAATGGAATATTCATTGTAACGTGTGCATCATACCACAAGTGCTTGGTGACTAAAATGGAAAAATGAGAGAATCTCCTTTCTTCCTCATTGTGTAAGTTCCATATGACTTTTTATAAGTCAATTATGGTATCCCTATGACTATCAACTATGTCTCTGAGATTTCAGACTAATGTTTGCTACTTCAGCATGTTATCTAAACCTTGACATGATTTGATCTATGAAACATGACTAGGAAAGTGACTATTCTGGATTAATGGACATGAGTGTGATGGGAAGATTTAATTTTTTCCTTTTATTTGATTTACTGGTCGACCAATTGTGTAATTTCTTTGTGATATTACAATTATGAGTACATAAAGAGATTGCGCAATTTTGGCATACCGAGGGGGTTTAGTATGCTTGAATATTAAAGTAAATTAAATTTAGGATATAATCAACATATGTTGAGTTCTCTTGCATATGATTGCTATTGAGACATCTCTTGCATATGATTACAATTGAGATATCTCTTGCCTGGGTTAGCAATTGAGATATTTCTTTCGCTCATCGAATAGGTTTTTGGATATGTTCGTGGTCACACGGTATATTTGATCGTATGATTGATGATATATGGTTGTTCATTGTTTCTTTGTTCACCGCTTCCATTGCTTCGATGTCGCCTCATCATGTGAGTGGGAGATGTTGGATGGGTGGGTGCCCAACACGGGCCGATCCGACGTTGACTCGCGCATGGTAACCACTGGTGGTTACCATGCACGATTGAGAGTGGAAAGTTGATTGGATACATCCCTTAAAAGTCAAGTCAGATGCATTAGAAGTTTTTAAACTCCTTAATTTACAAGTTGAAAATCACTTTAGTCCTATCATTAAAATGCTTCAATCTAATTCAAGTATAGGCCTGTCATCAAGAATTCACAACTAAAAATATTATACTCCCAAATCGACAAATTAATTACAGTAGAACCCCTATAAATTAATAGGGTTGGGACCATATAAAATCTATTAATTAAGAAAGTAATTAATTAATCAATAAATTACTAATTTATTAATTAATCAACAAATTAACAACATTTCATAATTTCTTATTAAGCTTCTAAACACAATAAGAAAAATAAGAGATGAGATCTAACTAAATTTAAATTTTAAGAAAAATAAGTAATAATAAAGTCATATTTTATTATTATTGTTGTATGAAAGGCATCTCACCAAAATTGAAAGGGTAATTAAGCTTGAGCAAGAAAAGTTAGACATAATTCTACAATATGTCTATGTTTTCCTCTTAACCAACCTATTTTCATTATGTGTGTATGGACAGGAATGTCTAAATATAATGCCTAATTGGTGACATTAACAAATTATCATCTCTTGTTCTAAACTACTGACCTTATATGAAAAGATTTTCAAACATAAACTTGACTATGGCTTGCTAAGATGTTTTGGCTACATATATTATCCTTATTTGAGGAATTATAAAAAACATAAGTTTGCTTACCATTCTAGCAAATATATATTCATTAGTTATAGTCTATCATATCAAGGGTACAAATGCTTGCATGCTTGAGGCCAAGCCTATGTTGCCAGACATGTTATTTGATGAGTTGACATTTCATATGCTATGTAGTCTACATTTCATAGTCATACAAATTTTGACTCACTTTTCACAATCTGTTACTCGTCAATAACTGTATCATTTTTCCACTCTACCTATCATACCAATCCTTCCCAATGACAGCACAGATAATTGTTGAGTGCTAGAAAGTGTGTATTTATAATGGAGAAAATTATCATTTTATGCTTCAAGTCTCACTAACATTCATATTTTTATGTCTTTAAGTCCCTTGTGATTTAATTATGTATGTTTTATTTTAATTAATTATTTTATGTATTTTAGGGGACATTATGGTCATTTCACTATGAACGAGCGATCAAATAGAAAAACGGACAGCAATTTTGAACTCAGGACAGTCGAAAACCTTAAGAGGAGCCTAAAAAGATAAATGATACTGTTTACATGTACAGATCGCTTCACACATACGACACTCGCACACCTATTAATCGCTCACTAAGATCGCTTTTGCATCGCACGCCACGCGGCAATCGCACGATGACACGGCACTATACAATGATGTGGTAGCATTTGATTGGACGAATGATGTGGCATTGACTGATGATGTGACGTTGACTGATGACGTGTCACGATCCTATCGACCAAAATGCCGACGGCGACGCGATGAATGTTAGTGGACCGATAAAACGCGTGTACGATACATGCATATATACGAAATAACAGCCCCCGATGATGTGTTGTATCCACAAGAATGTGCCACGTGGCACAATCCTAAGCGTCCTAATTATTTTGATCCAATGGCCATGATTTACTCATTATATTTATAAAAAAGGGGCTCCCCCCTTAATTTGACACCCCTGAATCCTTTTTGAGCTCAATTTTCTGTAATTTCATCTCCATCTTGTATTTTCTACATATTTTAATAAAATTTTCATTTTACCCCTAGTTCAATTATAAGTAGCTAATTTCCTTTCAAGCTCGGGTTGAAGGTGAAGTCTCAATACGCTCCACGCTTAATTTGGTAAATTTACTTTTCCTTCCCTTTTAATTTATGTGGATGTTTTGACTTTTCGTGAGACAAATAGAATAATCTTGTTTGGATATCGACTTATATAACCGCCTCCCTAGGCAAGATTATTACTATTTGGCACGGTAAAGACTTAAGACAATATCTATTAAAGTGAGTGTTCACGGTGAGTGGAAAATCCCCTTTATGATTTAATTGGTATTAATAAAATGAATGTTAAGTCGATGGCGCATGCTGAAGACAGATCCGTGAGATCCAAGATTTCATTTTAATAGTTTATTCCCACCACTTTAATTTAAATTAATAGATAGCCTATATCATTGTCATTATAAATCCAACTACCAACTCTAAAAAATTTATTCTACAAGCAATTAAAATTCACCTCCTTCAGGATCAACACTCACACCGTTGATCTATTCTACAACAGATTTATGCGTTCATGAAGTTCAATAAAATTTACACAACAAGTTTTTACGCCGTTTCTTGGGAAGGTAAGTTATTTTAATTTGTAGAATAAATTTTCAATTTCTTTATTTTTTTCTTTGTAATTTTTTTATTATTAAAAAAAAGTAACTCGCATTTTTAAGTAGGGTATTTTCTTTTCTTCTCTTCTTTAAATTTTCGTAATTTAATTTTCATGTTATTTTTTTATTTTGTTAAATTGCAGGTTCAACCGCCTATTAATTATTTTAATTTGTTTCACGTATTTTCTTTTCTATATATAACACTTGAGTTGTTTTCACAAAGAAAATCAGAATAAATATGATAAGGTTATTTTATAATTTCTCATTCTTCTTTATTTTTATTAATTTTGTTACCATTTTTTTCTTTGCATGCATAGTCGAGAGGTCACAATTACCTAATCTTGAGCATATACATTTTGAACTAGAAAACACTTCGCAAGACACAAACACGTTGCAATTAAAAATAAAATTGAAATGAATTTGCAACCAAAGACCACAAGAGAGGTCATTTAAGGACTACTTTACCCCTTAGCTAACTTGAGCACATCACATACGATAACCAAATGTAACTAGGAGTTTTGAATTAAAACCTAGTGTGTTAAATTGTCTCCTAACATTCTATGGCCTAGAAAATGAAGATCCATATAATCACCCGAATAATTTCCATGCTATATGTCAAACTTTAAATATGAAAATTTTTAGATGATGATATTAAAATTAGATTATTCCCATTTTCTTTAAAGGATAGAGCCTGCTCATGGTTCAATACATTACCTCGCTAATAAAGATTATATCATGGGAACAAATGGTAATAAAATTTTTAAATAAATATTTCCAAGCAGCATAAAACCAATGCTATTCGCAGAGAAATTTTAGTTTACCCAAAGAGTAAGACGAGCAAGCTTTTTTGAAGCACGAGTGATTCAATGGGCTATTCCTAAAGTGTCCACATCACTGGTATGAGAAATGGCACCAATGCCAATACTTTTGAGAGATTATTATCGCATGTGCAAGAATGGCTAATGGCAACAAGTGAGGAGAGCTAATGTCAAAAGTGCATCGTAAATTGGGATTTCTTCCAAATAAATGTCGGATAATTCCCAATAATTGAGTCGCTCCACTCATAAATACTAAGAGTTAAGGAATGAATGAGGTTCATATCATGGTCAAGTTCGTAAATTAAAGAAGTCAAAGACATAGTTCAAGGTCTTTCCCGACAAATAAGATCGTTAACAAATGCAAAATCGATTTTGAGCCACATGACCAGGACTCATACTCAGATCAAGCAAATGCCATAAATGTAATGAGAAAGCCATCAAACTATAATCCTTACTTAAACACGTACAATCCCAGATGGAGAGATCACCCCAATTTTTCATGGTCTCAAGGGTTCCAATAGAATGGACCAGCAGCTCCAGCTCCAGCTCCACCAATGGAACCAATTCCTCAAAACCCTCAAGCCTCTCAACCACCATTTAGACCATATAATCAGAACCCAAACTATTCTCAGCCTCGACCATGGGAAGATGCATTCCAGAATTTCAAGAATCTTATTCACTCCAAAATCGAGCAACAAAACCGCACTATTTGGCTGTGAACCTGAAACGAGATGAGAGCAGTTTTAACTCACAAACCCAATCGCTTTCAAACCTTGAAAAATGGTGGGACAACTTGCTTCTTCGGGCCAAACCTGGCAATGATTGTTGAGAAAGGAAAGTTCCCAAGCCAACCAAAGGCCTAATCCTAAAGGAGTGCATGAAGTAAGCACCGCTTCACCTCAAGAAGCATGGAGAAGTCAAAGCCATTATGACTGCAAGGAAAAGGAAAAGAAGTCGACAATAAAGTGGAGATGTCGGTGACAAAAATAACTCAAATTGACCTGGCCAACAGTAAGACTCATCATCGTAGGAGAAAGAAACCAACCCATGAGAATACGTTTCCAAAGCTCCATTTTCAAAGGTTAGCTAAAAAAGTTAAGAGAAAATCCACAAGTGAGATTTTTGAAATCTTTAAACAGTAAGTGTTAATATCTCTTTCGCTGATGCTATAAAACAAGTTGTCATCTTATGCCAAGTTTCTTAAAGACCTTTGTACTAAAAAGAGAAACATTCATGTTCAAAAGAAGGCATTTTTAACGTAAAAACGTGAGCTATATACTCTAACACAAAATTCCTCCAAAATACAAAGCACCTGTGTTTCTCACTAACTCGTGTAGTAAAAGATAGTGAACCACACAATTGAGAATGCTTTGTTGACTTGGTGAGCTAGTGTAAATTTTCTTTACTCAAGATTTGTGAAACTTGGACCGGGAGAGTTACACCCAACCCAGTGGTGTTACAGCTTGCATATCGGTCCATGAAAAATATCGTGGGTATCGCTGAAGACTTATACAGTAGAGATACATTTTATTTTCCTGTTGATTTTATCAGAATTGACACTCAACCACCAGATTCGAGGAAGCACATCCCCATTATCTTAGACGACTTTTCTCGTATTGCCGATGCTTGTTGTATAAATTTTATTGAACTCGCAAGTGCACGAATCATTGTAGAATCGATCAATGGTGACGAGTGTCGATCCCACGAGGAGGTGGATTTTAATTGCTTGTAGAATTAATTTTCTTAGTGGGTGATTGGATTTATAATGACAATTATGTAGGCAATGATTAATTTAAATTAAAGTTCGCTGGAATAAACTATTAAAATGAAATGCTCGATCTCTCGGATCTGCACCAACACGCACTACTCCGCTTAACATTCATTATTAGTATCAATTAAATCATGAAGGGGGAACTTCCACTCATCATTAACCACACTCTAATAGATATGGTGCTAAGGGCTTCCCGTGCCAAATAAGAATAACCTTGCTGTGGAGATTATTCCATTTTGATATCCAGACAAGATTATTACTATCCTGCCTACGAAAAGTCAAAAACAAACCACATAAACTAAAGGGGAAGGAAAAGTAAATTTACCAAATTAGTTCCATGAGATGTTGAGACTTCACCTTCAACCCAAGCTTGAAAGGAAGTTAGCCACCATATTTGAACTAGGGTAAAATGGGAATTTTATTAAAATACGTAGAAAATACAAGATGGAGATGGAATTACAGAAAATGGAGTCCAAAAATGGATTCAGGGGTGTCAAATTGGTGGGGGAGCCCCTTTATAGATACACCGGCAAATCATGGCCATCTGATTAAAACAATTTGGACGCCAGATCGCGCCACGTGGCAAGTTCCTACTGGATGGAACACATCATCATGGCTCTTATTCTGTGTATATGCATGTACTGCACACACGTTTTTTCCGTCCACTAACATTCTACCAATGCACTTACCGGCCAACATTTTTGGTCCAATAAGCTCGTGACACGTCATCGCCAACGCCACATCATCGGGTCAACGCCACATAAGCGGCCAATGCCATATCATTCGCCCAATCAAATGTCGCCACGTCATCGTGATAGTGCCACATCATAAATGCCACGTCAAAGATACAAGACATGTGAACAAAGACCGTGAAGCGAAGGCGGTACAGAAAGTATATATCCAAGCATCATGATATATCAATGACGATCTGGTGATATGTAAACAAATGTCATTTTTCTTTTTATGCTCCTCCTAAGGTTTTTCGATTGTCCCGAGCTCAAAAGTGTTACGTTATCCGTTTTTCCATCTGATCTCTCGCTTTATTGTGAAATGACCATGATATCCCCTAAAATACATAAAATACTTAATTAAAATAAAACATACATAATTAAATTACAAGAGACTTAAAGACATAAAGATAGGGATATTAGTAAAACTTAGAGCCAAAATGATGATTTTCTATTATAAAAACACACTTTCTAAGATCAACAATGCTCACATTCAATGCAGACTAGAAATATACGGCATTGTCTTTGGCAATGACTGATGAGCTAAATATCTTTAACATTTCCAAACAACCTCACAACGCAGATGATGAAATTGTTGATGGGATTTACTAGAATAATTAGTTGATAATGCTTTTCTTCAAACCTTAGTGATGACCTTTACAAACATGTTTAACTCACTTTAGTTTGAATTTTGATATTGACAGATCAATAGATGGCGTTAACGCCCTACTTGATTCAAGACCATCCATGGACATTAACAAACGGAAGTCAAGAAAGTGGAACAACTAGCACCATCGAGAAGAAATTGAGTCCATCATCGATCACCAATTAACTCGAGCATCGTACATACTTTGGGCCATCAAGAAATTCAACTTTGACATGCACCAAGCTAGCTCGAGTAAAGAAAATTACAAACTAGGTAAAACTTAAAGAAATTCGTGAATGATGCATATGAAAATGGCAAGATTTACAAACAGTTGAATGAAAGTCTTTCAAGAAAAAAAAAGCAATGAGAGAAAATCTTTCACACCATTGTCGAAAGTACTTTTTTCATTCTCGCCATACTTTGTTCCCGTGTAAGTTACGCTATTGATGGATCGTCCCTTTATAGTCCACACTATTTTTCCACATGGAGCAATTAAAATTAAGGATTCAAAGAACGGTGTAACTTTTAAAGTTAATGTTCAAAATTGAAGCCATATTTAGAGTACCAACCCATGAAAAAAGACACCAAAATCGATTTGAGTGACCCACCAAATTAATCGAGAATTTTTCTTATTTCTTTCTTCTTTTTCTGTGATTTAAATTTTTGTGAAAGTGTGTTTATTTAATCATTCAGTTTTTCTTTCATCATTTTTAATCATGTGTGCCTCAACTAGACAAATCCTCTTAAACATTCTCGGACAACTTGACGTGTACAATCTCATCTGATAGTTCGGAATACGATTTTGTAAAACACATCGTATTTGGAAGCTAGAACCTCCGAGTTAGTATCCCATGTCAAGATCTAGAAAGACAACTCAAAAAGAAATTTAGGAAGTATCTACAACATCCAAATAGAACTTGAGGTAAACTCAATTGTAAGATGATTGTGAAATTATTATTTTTCTTTTCTTTTATTTTCTTCTTTGTGTTCTTTAGTTTTGTTACCTCGGTTGTGGCGGATAACGGTACTTGTGACAATCAAAGTTGGATTTACTTCAGTTTCCCATAATAACTGATATTCCGAGAAGACGATATGGACAAACGCATTTCTAGCAAAGCTTCACAAGCGATTTTTTCTTCACTTCCTAACGCCCTCCTACGATTTATAAAGCTTCGGGTCCGAACGCGATTGCTTATGAGAAATAACGTCCCTGCTAACATCCGCTGGTTAATCAAGGCCAAGGTGACGTTTGGCAGGTGGTTGCCTCCAAATTTATTGCATACATGGGTGTGGTAAAGGAAATTACTCAAGAAAACGAAGAGCTGAAAAACTTCATGTTGATTGTCAAGGGTGCCAGGGATTAAATGCGATAAAAATCCTTGTTCTTTCGAATGATGTCCGATAACAGGAAGATAAGATTCAATTCACTACTTGGTGAGATTTGGGGTTTGATATGTCATTCTTGGAAGTGACCCGATTAATAAAGTTGTGACAAATTTTTCTAAACCGATTCATGTGGAGAGTCAAGGGGATGATATTTCTTTAGGTTGGAGATAATGCTTATACTTTTATTTGATGGCATCATTAGGCCGATTGAATAAATAAATTATTTTTTTTTTTTAAAATCATCATTGTTTTTATTTGAGTTTTGTTTTTCGCTAATTTGTTAGGGAATAGAATGAATTTGGTCAAGGGGTGTGTTGGAAGTAAGAAAGGTGTATTATTTATAGCGGAGAAAATTATCATTTTACGCTTCAAGTCTCACTAACATTCCTACTTTTATGTCTTTAAGTCCTGTGATTTAATTATATATGTTTTATTTTAATTAATTATTTAATGTATTTTAGGGGCATTATGGTTATTTCACCATGAACGAGAGATCGATAAAAAACGGACAGCAATTTTGAACTCAGAGACACTTCGAAAACCTTAGGAGGAGCATAAAAAGATAAATGATATTGTTTACATATACGGCACATTCACATGCGCAGATCGCATTACCTTTACATTGTTCATGGCCTTTGTTCATGCATCGTATGCGGGCAGCCTTTTACGATGACGCGCATTTGATTAGGCAACGATGTGGCATTAACGTACTGCGGTGGCATTGACTGCCATGTGGTATCGATCGATGATGTGACGTTGATCGATAACACCGTCACAATCCTATTGACCAAAATATCGACTCCGCGAGCATGATAGAATGTTAGTGGACCGAAGAGACGTGCGTGCGGTACATGCATATACACGAATAACAGCCCCGGCGATGTGTTCCATCCAAAAAAATGTGCCACGCATGCGTAATCTTGTCTTGTCCAAATTATTTTGATCCGCCATCACATGTTACCTATCAGATCTATAAAAGAGCTCCTCCACTGACACCCCTAAATCCTTTTTCGGGCTCAATTTTCTATAATTCCATCTCCATCTTGTATTTTCTACATATTTTAATAAAATTTCCATTTTACCCCTAATTCAATTCATGAGCTAATTTTCTTTCAAGCTTGGGTCAAGGTGAAGTCTCAACATGCCCATGGCTTAATTTGGTGAAATTTACTTTTCCTTCCCTTTAATTTGGATGTTTTACTTTTCGCATGTGATAAAGAATAATCTTATCGGCCGCATAACCGCCTCCCTAGGCAATGTTATTACTATTCTCGTAAGACAGCGAGCTAATTTTAGCACCATATCTATTGGGAGCGGAGGTTCACGAGTGGAAAATCCCCTCATGATTTAATTAACTAATAATGAATGTTAAGACGATGATAATGTTAGTGATCCTAGATCCAAGTGATTTCATTTAATAGTTTATTCCACCACTTTAATTTAAATTAATAGATAACATACATCATTGTCATTGCCAAATCCAATCACCAACTCAAAATTCATTCTACGGCGATTAAATCCACCTCTTTCGATGAGATCGACACTGCCACCGTTGGATCTATTCTACAATAGAACCATCTTGTAAGTTCAATAAAATATCAAACAATAATCCAAACTCTATGAAAGAAAGTAGTTGAAGCCATTCAATTTGTCTAAATGACTAACCAAAGTTCGATAACTCTATGAAAAAATAGAAAGCTTATCATAAAGACTTTAGTGCTTAAATCAAATTTGGACAGAATAAAAAGAAGTTTTATTGCATTTTAGTTATATTTTGCATAAAGAACTACTCTAGTTATT
>JASUUG010000488.1:0-90708 GCA_030449905.1 Luvunga scandens
GCCCTGGCTGGCTGCGTGCCAAGGCCTTGGGCGCGGGCTGGCTGCGTGCCTAGGCCTTGGCCGCGGGCTGGCTGGGTGCCTTGGCCTTGGCCGCGGGCTGGCTGTGTGCCATGGCCTTGGCCCTGGCCTCGGGGTGGCTGCATGCCAAGGCCTTGGGCGCGGGCTGGCTGCGTGCCTAGGCCTTAGCCGCGGGCTGTCTGGGTGCCTTGGCCTTGGCCGCGGGGTGGACGCGTGCCTTGGCCTTGGCCACGGGGTGGCTGCGTGCCTCGGCCTTGGCCTTGGCCGAGGGCTGGCTGCGTGCCTTGCTTGAAATGCAGGATATGCTCGCGACCAAGGCAGGTCGCACACTCTCACGTACACACAACACACACTCGGGCCGCGCTCCCGAGGCAAGGATAGGGAGCTCGAGCGTGGCCCTGTGCCTTGGCCAAATTCGTGTTTCGGGGGCGGCGTGGGATTTTGGACTGGCGTGGTCGGGTTTGGTGGGAGTCAGTGGCGGGAGAAAACGGAATCCAATTCCGAGCTCCGAAACTCGTTTTACGGCCATCTTACCGGCAGCGAACGGGTGCCCAAACGGGTGGGCCCACTCGTCGGATTCAGGCAAAACCGGAGAAAGAAGTGGAAGGTAGGTGTGGATCTCAGTTTTTGGTCCAAGAATACGAAGAAACGGCGAGGACCGTGTGCTCACATTTTGGCCAAGTGCTCGCCCGCGGCAAAGGCCAAGCCATGCAGCCACCCCGCGGCCAACGCCAAGGCACAGGGCCACGCTCGAGGTCCCTATCCTTGCCTCGGGAGCGCGGGCGGAGTGTGTGCTGTGTCTGCGTGAGAGTGTTCGACCTGCCTTGGTCGCGAGCATATGCTGAATTTCGAGAAAGGCACGTAGCCAGCCCGCGGCCAAGGCCTAGGCACGCGTCCACCCCGCGGCCAAGGCCATGGTACCCAGCCAGCCCGCGGCCAAGGCCTAGGCATGCAGCCACCCCGCGGCCAAGGCCTTGGCACACAGCCACCCCGCGAACAAGGCCTTGGCACACAGCCACCCGGTGGCCAAGGCCAAGGCCATGGCAGCCAGCCAGCCTGCGGCCAAGGCCTAGGCACGCAGCCACCCCGCGGCCAAGGCAAAGGCCGTGTGCTGTCGCTCACGGATCTTGGCCAACTTTGGCGTTTCCGGGGCGTTGCGGAATTTTAGGGTGATGCATTAGATACGTGCGACAGTCGAATGTCGGAAAAGAGGGGAGTCGATTTCGAGGTCCGAACCTCGTTTTACGGCCGATTTCGAGGTGCGAAAAGGGGACAAAACGTGACCGCAAATTGGTCCGATTGTGGTAGAACTCGGCCGGGGGCCTCCTCACGGTGCAAGCACTGTTTTCCACTCGAAGAAATGGCGAAAAAAATGCGGGAGGCCGTGCGCCCATTTTTCCCCCGAAAAAGGCCAATATCCGTGAGCTATAGCACACGGATTGTGGTCAAATTTCGGGTTTCGGGGGCGGCATGGGATTTTGGGCTGGCGTGGTCGGGTTTGGTGGGAGTCGGTGGCGGGAGAAAACGGAATCCAATTCCGAGCTCCGAAACTCATCTTACGGCCATCTTACCGGCAGCGAACAGGTGCCCAAACGGGTGGGCCCACTCGTCTGATTCAGGCAAAACCGGAGAAAGAAGTGGAAGGTAGGTGTCGATCTCAGTTTTTGGTCCAAGAATACGAAGAAACGGCGAGGACCGTGTGCTCACATTATGGCCAAATGCTCACCCGCGGCCAAGGCCAAGCCACGCAGCCACCCCGCGGCCAACGCCAAGGCACAGGGCCACGCTCGAGCTCCCTATCATTGCCTCGGGAGCGCGGCCCGAGTTTGTCTTGTGTGTGCGTGAGAGTGTACGACCTGCCTTGGTCGCGAGCATGTGCTGCATTTCGAGCAAGGCACGGAGCCAGCCCGTGGCCAAGGCCAAGGCCGAGGCACGCAGCCACCCCGAGGCCAAGGCCAAGCCACGCGTCCACCCCGCGCCCAAGGCCACAGAGAGCATCCACCCCGGACCTCGAAATCGACTCCCCTCTTTTCCAACGCTAGACTGTCGCACGTATCTAATGCATCACCCCAAAATCCCGCACCGCCCCGGAAACGCGAAAGTTGGCTAAGATCCGTGAGCTACAGCACACAGCCTTGGCCTTGGCCGCGGGGTGGCTGCGTGCCATGGCCTTGGCCTTGGCCGCGGGTTGGCTGCGTGCCATTGCCTTGGCCTTGGCCTCGGGGTGGCTGCGTGCCAAAGCCTTGGCTGCGGGCTGGCTGCGTGCCTAGGCCTTGGCCGCGGGCTGGCTGGGTGCCATGGCCTTGGGCACGGGCTGGCTGGGTGCCATGGCCTTGGCCGTGGGGTGGACGCGTGGCTTGGCCTTGGCCACGGCGTGGTAGCGTGCCTCGGCCTTGCACTTGGCGGCGGGCTGGCTCCGTGCCTTGCTCGAAATGCAGCACATGCTCGCGACCAAGGCAGGTCGCACACTCTCACGCACACACAACACACACTCCGGCCGCGCTCCCGAGGCAAGGATAGGGAGCTCGAGCGTGGCCCTGTGCCTTGGCGTTGGCCGGGGGTGGCTGCGTGGCTTGGCCTTGGCCGCGGGCGAGCATTTGGCCAAAATGTGAGCACACGGTCCTCGCCGTTTCTTCGTATTCTTGGACCAAAAACTGAGATCCACACCTACCTTCCACTTCTTTCTCCGGTTTTGCCTGAATCGGACTAGTTGGCCCACCCGTTTGGGCACCCGTTCGCTGCCGGTAAGATGGCCGTAACACGAGTTTCGGAGCTCGGAATTGAATTCCGTTTTCTCCCGCCACCGACTCCCACGAAACCCGACCACGCCAGCCCAAAATCGCACGCCGCCCCCAAAATGCGAAATTTGGCCACAATCCGTGTGCTATAGCTCACGGATTTCGGCCTTTTCCGGGGGTAAAAAGGGGACGCAGGGCCTCCCGCATTATTTTCGCCATTTCTTCGAGCGGAAAACAGTACTTGCGCCGTGAGGAGGCCCCCGGCCAAGTTCTACCAAAATCGGACCAATTCGCGGGCACGTTTCGTCCCCTTTTTGCATCCCCGCACCCTCGGTAAATCGGCCGTAAAACGAGGTTCGGACCTCGAAATCGACTCCCCTCTTTTCCAACGCTCGAGTGTCGAACATATCTAATGCATCACCCCAAAATCCCGCACCGCCCCGGAAACGCGAAAGTTGGCCAAGATCCGTGAGCGACAGCACACGGCCTTGGTCTTGGCCGCGGGGTGGCTGCGTACCTAGGCCTCGGCCGCGGGCTGGCTGGGTGCCATGGCCTTGGCCGCGGGGTGGACGCGGGCCTAGGCCTTGGCCACGGGGTGGCTGCGTGCCTCGGCCTTGGCCTTGGCCGCTGGCTGGCTACGTGCCTTTCTCGAAATGCAGCATATGCTCGCGACCAAGGCAGGTCGCACACTCTTGCGCACACACAACACACACTCCGGCCGCGCTCCTGAGGCAAGGATAGGGAGCTCGAGCGTGGCCCTGTGCCTTGGCGTTGGCCGCGGGGTGGCTGAGTGGCTTGGCCTTGGCCGCAGGCGAGCATTTGGCCAAAATGTGAGCACACGGTCCTCGCCGTTTCTTCGTATTCTTGGACCAAAAACTGAGATCCACACCTACCTTCCACTTCTTTCTCCGGTTTTGCCTGAATCGGAGAAGTTGGCCCACCCGTTTGGGCACCCGTTCGCTGCTGGCAAGATGGCCGTAAAACGAGTTTCGAGCTGGGAATTGATTCGTTTTCTCCCGCCACCGACTCCCACCAAACCCGACGACGCCAGCCCAAAATCCCATGCCGCCCCAAAACGCGAAGTTTGGCCACAATCCGTGTGCTATAGCTCACGGATTTTGGCCTTTTGGGGAAAAAGGGGCGCAGGGCCTCCCGCATTATTTTTGCCATTTCTTCGAGCGGAAAGCAGTACTTGCGCCGTGAGGAGGCCCCGGCCCAGTTCTACCAATCGGACCAATTCGCGGGCACGTTTCGTCCCCTTTTTGCATCCCCACACCCTCGGTAAATCGGCCGTAAAACGAGGTTCGGACCTCGAAATCGACTCCCCTCTTTTCCAACGCTCGAGTGTCGAACATATCTAATGCATCACCCCAAAATCCCGCACCGCCCCGGAAACGCGAAAGTTGGCCAAGATCCGTGAGCGACAGCACACGGCCTTGGTCTTGGCCGCGGGGTGGCTGCGTACCTAGGCCTCGGCCGCGGGCTGGCTGGGTGCCATGGCCTTGGCCGCGGGGTGGACGCGGGCCTAGGCCTTGGCCACGGGGTGGCTGCGTGCCTCGGCCTTGGCCTTGGCCGCGGGCTGGCTCCGTGCCTTGCTCGAAATGCAGCACATGCTCGCGACCAAGGCAGGTCGCACACTCTCACGCACACACAACACACACTCCGGCCGCGCTCCCGAGGCAAGGATAGGGAGCTCGAGCGTGGCCCTGTGCCTTGGCGTTGGCCGGGGGTGGCTGCGTGGCTTGGCCTTGGCCGCGGGCGAGCATTTGGCCAAAATGTGAGCACACGGTCCTCGCCGTTTCTTCGTATTCTTGGACCAAAAACTGAGATCCACACCTACCTTCCACTTCTTTCTCCGGTTTTGCCTGAATCGGACTAGTTGGCCCACCCGTTTGGGCACCCGTTCGCTGCCGGTAAGATGGCCGTAACACGAGTTTCGGAGCTCGGAATTGGATTCCGTTTTCTCCCGCCACCGACTCCCACCAAACCTGACGACGCCAGCCCAAAATCCCACGCCGCCCCCGAAACGCGAAATTTGGCCACAATCCGTGTGCTATAGCTCACGGATTTTGGCCTTTTCTGGCGGAAAAATGGGCGCAGGGCCTGCCGCATTATTTTTGCCATTTCTTCGAGCGGCAAGCAGTACTTGCGGCGTGAGGAGGCCCCCGGCCCAGTTCTACCACAGTCGGACCAATTCGAGGGCACGTTTCGTCCCCTTTTCGCACCCCCGCACCCTCGGTAAATCGGCCGTAAAACGAGGTTCAGACCTCGAAATCGACTCCCCTCTTTTCCGACGTTCGACTGTCGTACGTATCTAATGCATCACCCCAAAATCCCGCACCGCCCCGGAAACGCGAAAGTTGGCCAAGATCTGTGAGCGACAGCGCACGGCCTTGGCCTTGGCCGCGGGGTGGCTGCGGACCATGGCCTTGGCCTTGGCCTCGGGGTGGCTGCGTGCCCTGGCCTTGGCCTTGGCCACCGGGTTGCTGTGTGCGAAGGCCTTGGCCGCGGGCTGGCTGGGTGCCATGGCATTGGCCACGGGCTGGCGCCGTGCCTTGCTCGAAATGCAGCACATGCTCGCAACCAAGGCAGGTCGCACACTCTCACGCACACACAACACACACTCCGGCCGCGCTCCTGAGGCAAGGATAGGGAGCTCGAGCGTGGCTCTGTGCCTTGGCGTTGGCCGCGGGGTGGCTGAGTGGCTTGGCCTTGGCCGCAGGCGAGCATTTGGCCAAAATGTGAGCACACGGTCCTCGCCGTTTCTTCGTATTCTTGGACCAAAAACTGAGATCCACACCTACCTTCCACTTCTTTCTCCGGTTTTGCCTGAATCGGAGAAGTTGGCCCACCCGTTTGGGCACCCGTTCGCTGCTGGCAAGATGGCCGTAAAACGAGTTTCGGAGCTGGGAATTGGATTCCATTTTCTACCGCCATCGACTCCCACCAAACCCGACGACGCCAGCCCAAAATCCCATGCCGCCCTCGAAACGCGAAGTTTGGCCACAATCCGTGTGCTATAGCTCACGGATTTTGGCCTTTTCTGGCGGAAAAATGGGCGCAGGGCCTCCCGCATTATTTTTGCCATTTCTTCGAGCGGAAAGCAGTACTTGCGCCGTGAGGAGGCCCCCGGCCCAGTTCTACCACAATCGGAACAATTCTCGGGCACGTTTCGTCCCCTTTTCGCACCCCGCGCGTTCGGTTAATCGGCCGTAAAACGGGGTTTGGACCTCGGAATCGACTCCCGTCTTTTCCGACGTTTGACTGTCGCACGTATCTATTGCATAACCACAAAATCCCGCACCGCCCCGAAAACAAGAAAGTTGGCCCTGATCCGTGAGCTACAGCGCACGGTCTTTGGCCATTTTGGCCCGAAAAATGGCGCCCGGAGCATCCGCGCTGTTTGAACAACTTTTCAGTCCCGTAAGATAATTTCAGTCGAAATACGTCACCTCCTAAAATTTCGGCCCAAACAAAGTCAGACAGACGCTTGGGCCCCGCCCGGTTTCTGCATTGGCCGTGGATGCCGCGCGCGGGCGGGCTGCTTGCCTTGGCCCCGGCCGCGAGGTGGTTGGGAGCCTTGGCCTTGGCCGCGGGGTGGCTGCGGGGATAGGCCTTCGCCGCGGGCTGGCTGGGTGCCTTGGCCTTGGGTGCCTTGGCCTTGGCCGCGGGGTGGCTGCGTGCCTAGGCGTTGGCCTTGGCCGCAGGGCTGGCTGCGTGCCTTGGCCTTGGCCGAAATGCGGCACATGCTTGCGGCCAAGTCACAGACCGGCGCTATCGGCAAAAATAGCCACAAAACGAGTTTCGGAGCCCGGAATCGGCTTCCGCTCACTCCCGCGGCGAACCCCAACCAATACCGACAACACCAGCCTAAAATCCCACGCCGCCACGGAAACGCGAAATTTGGCCGCAATCCGTGTGCCATAGCTCACGGATTTTGGCCATTTCGGCGGAAATATGGGCCCAGGGCCCCCCGCGTCCTTTTCGCCATTTCTTCGAGCGGAAAAGAGTACTTGGAGCGTGAGGAGGCCCCCGGCCCAGCTCTGCCGCAATCGGAAAAATTCGCGGGCACGTTTCGTCCCCTTTTCGCACCCCGCATGTTCGGTTAATCGGCCGTAAAACGGGGTTCGGACCTCCGAATCGACTCCCGTCTTTTCCGACGTTTGACTGTCGCACGTATCTAATGCATAACCCCAAAATCCCGCACCGCCCCGAAAACAAGAAAGTGGGCCCAGATCCGTACAGCCACGGTCTTTGGCCATTTTGGCCCGAAAAATGGGGCCCGGAGCATCCGCGCTGTTTGAACAACTTTTTAGTCCCGTAAGATAACTTAAGTCGAGATACGTCGCCTCCTAAAATTTCGGTCCAAACAAAGTCGGACAGACGCTTTGGCCCCGCTCGGTTTCTGCATTGGCCGTGGATGCTGGGCGCGGGCGGGCTGCTTGCCTTGGCCCCGGCCGCGGGGTGGTTGGGAGCCTTGGCCTTGGCCGCGGGGTGGCTGCGTGCCTAGGCTTTCGCCGCGGGCTGGCTGGGTGCCCTGGCCTTGGGTGCCTTGGCCTTGGTCGCGGGGTGGCAGCGTGCCTAGGTGTTGGCCTTGGCCGCAGGGCTGGCTGCGTGCCTTGGCCTTGGCCGAAATGCAGCACATGCTTGAGGCCAAGGCACAGAGCGGCGCTATCGGGAAAAATAGCCACAAAACGAGTTTCGGAGCCCGGAATTGGCTTCTGCTCTCTCCCGCGGCGAACCCCCACCAATACCGACAACACCAGCCGAAAATCCCACGCCGCCAGGGAAACGCGAAATTTGGCCGCAATCCGTGTGCTATAGCTCACGGATTTTGGCCATTTCGGGGGAAACATGGGCCCACGGCCCCCCGCATCTTGTTCGCCTTTTCTTCTAGCGGAAAAGTGTACTTGGAGCGTGAGGAGGCCCCCGGCCCAGCTCTGCCACAATCGGAACAATTCGCGGGCACGTTTCGTCCCCTTTTCGCACCCCGCACGTTCGGTTAATCGGCCATAAAACGAGGTTCGGACCTCGGAATCGACTCCCGTCTTTTCCGACGTTTGACTGTCTAACGTATCTATTGCATAACCACAAAATCCCGCACCGCCCCGAAAACAAGAAAGTTGGCCCAGATCCGTGAGCTACAGCGCACGGTCTTTGGCCATTTTGGCCCGAAAAATGGGGCCCAGAGCATCCGCTCTGTTTGAACAACTTTTCAGTCCTGTAAGATAACTTCAGTCGAAATACGTCACCTCCTAAAATTTCGACCCAAACAAAGTCGGACAGACGCTTGGGCCCCGCCCGGTTTCTGCATTGGCCGTGGATGCCGCGCGCGGGCGGTTTGCTTGTCTTGGTCCCGGCCGCGGGGTGGTTGGGAGCCTTGGCCTTGGCTGCGGGGTAGCTGCGTGCCTAGGCCTTCGCCGCGGGCTCGTTGGGTGCCTTGGCCTTGGCCGCGGGGTGGCTTCGTGCCTAGGCGTTGGCCTTGGCCGAAATGCAGCACATGCTTGAGGCCAAGGCACAGAGCGGCGCTATCGGGAAAAATAGCCACAAAACGAGTTTCGGAGCCCGGAATTGGCTTCCGCTCTCTCCCGCGGCGAACCCCCACCAATACCGACAACACCAGCCGAAAATCCCACGCCGCCACGGAAACGCGAAATTTGGCCGCAATTCGTGTGCTATAGCTCACGGATTTTGGCCATTTCGGGGGAAACATGGGCCCACGGCCCCCCGCATCTTGTTCGCCTTTTCTTCTAGCGGAAAAGTGTACTTGGAGCGTGAGGAGGCCCCCGGCCCAGCTCTGCCACAATCGGAACAATTCGCGGGCACGTTTCGTCCCCTTTTCGCACCCCGCACGTTCGGTTAATCGGCCGTAAAACGAGGTTCGGACCTCGGAATCGACTCCCGTCTTTTCCGACGTTTGACTGTCTAACGTATCTATTGCATAACCACAAAATCCCGCACCGCCCCGAAAACAAGAAAGTTGGCCCAGATCCGTGAGCTACAGTGCACGGTCTTTGGCCATTTTGGCCCGAAAAATGGGGCCCGGAGCATCCGCGCTGTTTGAACAACTTTTCAGTCCCGTTAGATAACTTCAGTCGAAATACGTCACCTCCTAAAATTTCGGCCCAAACAAAGTCGGACAGACGCTTGGGCCCCGCCCGGTTTCTGCATTAGCCGTGGATGCCGCGCGCGGGCGGGCTGCGTGCCTTGGCCCCGGCCGCGGGGTGGCTGGGAGCCTTGGCCTTGGCCTTGGCCGCGGGGTGGCTGCGTGCCTAGGCCTTCGCCGCGGGCTGGCTGGGTGCCTTGGCCTTGGCCGCGGGGCTGGCTGCGTGCCTTGGCCTTGGCCGAAATGCAGCACATGCTTGCGGCCAAGGCACAGAGCGCCGCACTCGGGAAAAATAGCCACAAAATGAGTTTCGGAGCCCGGAATCGGCTTCCGGTTTCTCCCGCGGCGAACCCCCGCAAATACCGACAACACCAGCCGAAAATCCCACGCCGCCACGGAAACGCGAAATTTGGCCGCAATCCGTGTGCTATAGCTCACGGATTTTGGCCATTTCATGGGAAACAAGGGCCCAGGGCCTCCCGAGTCTTGTTCGCCATTTCTTCGAGCGGAAAAGAGTACTTGGAGCGTGAGGAGGCCCCCGGCCCAGCTCTGCCACAATCGGAACAATTCACGGGCACGTATCTATTGCATAACTCGAAAATCCCATACCGCCCCGAAAACAAGAAAGTTGGCCAGCTACAGCGCACAGTCTTTGGCCATTTTCGCCCGAAAAATGGGGCCCGGAGCATCCGCGCTGTTTGAACAACTTTTCAGTCCCATAACATAACTTCAGTCGAAATACGTCACCTCCTAAAATTTCGGCCCAAACAAAGTCGGACAGACGCTTGGGCCCCGCCCGGTTTCTGAATTGGCCGTGGATGTCGCGCGCGGGCGGGCTGCTTGCCTTGGCCCCGGCCGCGGGGTGGCTGGGAGCCTTGGCGTTGGCCGCGGGGTGGCTGCGTGCCTACGCCGCGCGCTGGCTGGCTGGGTGCTGGCTGGCTGGCTGCGTGCCTGGCCTTGGCCTTGGCCGGGCTGGCTGCGTGCCTGGCGTTGGCGGGCTGGCTGCGTGCCTAGGCGTTGGCCTTGGCCGCGGGGCTGGCTGCGTGCCTTGGCCTTGGCCGAAATGCAGCACATGCTTGCGGCCAAGGCACAGAGCGGCGCTCTGGGGAAAAATAGCCACAAAACAAGTTTCGGAGCCCGGGATCGGCTTCCGCTCTCTCCCGCGGTGAACCCCCACCAATACTGACAACACTAGCCTAAAATCCCACGCCGCCACGGAAACGCGAAATTTGGCCACAATCCGTGTGCTATAGCTCACGGATTTTGGCCATTTCGGGGGAAAGATGGGCCCAGGGCCCCCCGCGTCTTGTTCGCCATTTCTTCGAGTGGAAAAGAGTACTTGGAGCGTGAGGAGGCCCCTGGCCCAGCTCTGCCACAATCGGAACAATTCGGGGGCACGATTCATCCCCTTTTCGCACCCCGCACGTTCGGTCCTCGCCGTTTCTTCGTATTCTTGGACCAAAAACTGAGATCCACACCTACCTTCCATTTCTTTCTCCGATTTTTCCTGAATTGGACGAGTTGGCCCACCCGTCTGGGCACCCGTTCGCTGCCGGTAAGATGGCCGTAAAACGAGTTTCGGAGCTCGGAATTGAATTCCGTTTTCTCCCACCACCGACTCCCACCAAACCCGACCACGCAAGCCCAAAATCCCACACCGCCCCCGAAACGCAAAATTTTACCACAATCCGTGTGCTATAGCTCACGGATTTTGGCCCTTTCTGGCGGAAAAATGTGAGCAGGCCTCCCGCATTATTTTTGCCATTTCTTGGAGCGGAAAGCAGTACTTGCGCCGTGAGGAAGCCCCTGGCCCAGTTCTACCACAATCGGACCAATTCAAGGGCACGTTTTGTCCCCTTTTCGCACCCCCGCACCCTCGGTAAATCGGCCGTAAAACGAGGTTCGGACCTCGAAATCTACTCCCCTCTTTTCCGACGTTCGACTGTCGCACGTATCTAATGCATCACCCCAAAATCCCGCACCACCCCGGAAACGTAAAAGTAGGCCAAGATCCGTGAGCGACAGCACACGGCCTTGGCCTTGGCCGCGGGCTGGCTACATGGCTTGGCCTTGGCCGCGGGCGAGCATTTGGCCAAAATGTGAGGACACAGTCCTCGCCGTTTCTTTGTATTCTTGGACCAAAAACTGAGATCCACACCTACCTTCCACTTCTTTCTCCGGTTTTGCCTGAATCGGACGAGTGGGCCCACCCGTTTGGGCACCCGTTCGCTGCCGGTAAGATGGCCGTGAAACGAGTTTCGGAGCTCGGAATTGGATTCCGTTTTCTCCCGCCACCGACTCCCACCAAACCCGACGACGCCGGCCCAAAATCCCACGCCGCCTCCGAAACGCGAAATTTGGCCACAATCCGTGTGCTATAGCTCACGGATTTTGGATTTTTCCGGGGGAAAAATGGGCGCAGGGCCTCCCTCATTATTTTCGTCATTTCTTTGAGCGGAAAACAGTACTTGCGCCGTGAGGAGGCCCCCGGCCCAGTTCTACCACAATCGGACCAATTCACGGGCTCGTTTCGTCCCCGTTTCGCACCCTTGCGCCCTCGTTAAATCGGCCGTAAAACGAGGTTCGGACCTCGAAATCGACTCCCCTCTTTTCCAACGCTCAACTGTCGCACGTATCTAATGCATCACCCCAAAATCCCGCACCGCCCCGGAAACGCGAAAGTTGGCCAAGATCCATGAGCTACAGCCGGCTGCGTGCCATGGCCTTGGCCTTGGCCGCGGGGCAAGGCCTTGGCTGCGGGCTGGCTGGCTGGCAGGCCTTGGCCGCGAGTTGGCTGGGTGCCATGGCCTTGGCCGCAGAGTGGCTGCGTGCCATGGCCTTGGCCTTGGCCGCGGGGTGGCTGCGTGCCATGGCCTTGGCCTTGGCCGCGGGCTGGCTCCGTGCCTTGCTCGAAATGCAGCACATGCTCGCGACCAAGGCAGGTCGCACACTCTCATGCACACACAACACACACTCGGGCCGCGCTCCCGAGGCAAGGATAGGGAGCTCCAGCGTGGCCCTATGCCTTGGCGTTGGCCGCGGGGTGGCTGCGTGGTTTGGCCTTGGCCGCGGGCGAGCATTTTGGCCAAAATGTGAGGACACGGTCCTCGCCGTTTCTTCGTATTCTTGGACCAAAAACTGAGATCCACACCTACCTTCCACTTCTTTCTCCGGTTTTGCCTGAATCGGACGAGTTGGCCCATCCGTTTGGGCACCCGTTCGCTGCCGGTAAGATGGCCGTAAAATGAGTTTCGGAGCTCGGAATTGGTTTCCGTTTTCTCTCGCCACCGACTCCCACCAAACCCAACGACGCCAGCCCAAAATCCCACGCCCCCCCCCCACGAAACGCGAAATTTGGCCACAATCCGTGTGCTATAGCTCACGGATTTTGGCCTTTTCTGGCGGAAAAATGAGCGCAGGGCCTCCCGCATTATTTTTGCCATTTCTTCGAGCAGAAAGCAGTACTTATGCCGTGAGAAGGCCCCCGGCCCAGTTCTACCACAATCGGACCAATTCGAGGGCACGTTTCGTCCCCGTTTCGCACCCTTGCACCCTCGTTAAATCGGCCGTAAAACGAGGTTCGGACCTCGAAATCGACTCCCCTCTTTTCCGACGTTCGACTGTCGCACGTATCTAATGCATCACCCCAAAATCCCGCACCGCCCCGTTTGGGCACCCGTTCGCTGCCGGTAAGATGGCCGTAAAATGAGATTCGGAGCTCGGAATTGGATTCCGTTTTCTCCCACCACCCACTCCCACCAAACCCGACGACGCCAGCTAAAAATCCCACGCCGCCCCCAAAACGCGAAATTTGGCCACAATCCGTGTGCTATAGCTCACGGATTTTGGCCTTTTCCGGCGGAAAAATGGGCGCAGGGCCTCCCGCATTATTTTTGCCATTTCTTCGAGCGGAAAGCAGTACTTGCGCCGTGAGGTGGCCCCCGGCCCAGTTCTACCACAATCGGACCAATTCGAGGGCACGTTTCGTCCCCTTTTCGCACCCCCGCACCCTCGGTAAATCGGCTGTAAAACGAGGTTCGGACCTCGAAATCGACGCCCCTCTTTTCCGACGTTCGACTGTCGCACGTATCTAATGCATCACCCCAAAATCCCGCACCGCCCCGGAAACGCGAAAGTTGGCCAAGATCCGTGAGCGACAGCACACGGCCTTGGCCTTGGCCGCGGGGTGGCTGCGGGCCATGGCCTTGGCCTTGGCCTCGGGGTGGCTGCGTGCCATGCCCTTGGCCTTGGCCACCGGGTTGCTGTGTGCCAAGGCCTTGGCCGCGGGCTGGCTGGGTGCCATGGCCTTGGCCGCGGGCTGGCTGGGTGCCATGGCCTTGGCCGCGGGGCGGACGCATGCGTTGGCCTTGGCCACGGGGTGGCGGCGTGCGTCGGCCTTGGCCTTGGCCGCGGTCTGGCTACGTGCCTTTCTCGAAATGCAGCATATGCTCGCGACCAAGGCAGGTAGCACACTCTCACGCACACACAACACACAATCCGCCCGCGCTCCCGAGGCAAGGATAGGGAGCTCGAGCGTGGCCCTATGCCTTTGTGTTGGCCGCGGGGTGGCTGCATGGCTTGGCCTTGACCGCGTGCGAGCATTTGGCCAAAATGTGAGCACACGGTCCTCGCCGTTTCTTCGTATTCTTGGACCAAAAACTGAGATCCACACCTACCTTCCACTTCTTTCTCCAGTTTTGCCTGAATCGGACGAGTTGGCCCACCCGTTTGGGCACCCGTTTGCTGCCGGTAAGATGGCCGTAAAACGAGTTTCGGAGCTCGGAATTGGATTCCGTTTTCTCCCGCCACCGACTCCCACCAAACCCGACCACGCCAGCCCAAAATCCCATGCCGCCCCTGAAATGCGAAATTTGGCCACAATCCGTGTGCTATAGCTCACGGATTTTGGCCTTTTCCGGGGGAAAAATGGGCGCAGGGCCTCCCGCATTATTTTCGCCATTTCTTCGAGTGGAAAACAGTACTTGCGCCATGAGGAGGCCCCCGGCCCAGTTCTACCACAATCGGACCAATTCGTGGGCACGTTTCGTCCCCTTTTCGCACCCCCGCACCCTCGGTAAATCGGCCGTAAAACGGGGTTCGAACCTCGAAATCGACTCCCCTGTTTTCCAATGCTCGACTGTCGCACGTATCTAATGCATCACCCCAAAATCCCGCACCGCCCCAGAAACGCGAAAGTTGGCGAAGATCCGTGAGCTACAGCACACGGCCTTGGCCTTGGCCGCAGGGTGGCGGCGTGCCATGCCTTGGCCTTGGCCGCGGGGTGCCTGCTTGCCATGGCCTTTGCCTTGGCCTCAGGGTGGCTGCGTGCCAAAGCCTTGGCCGCGGGCTCGCTGCGTGCCTAGGCCTTGGCCGCGAGCTGGCTGGGTGCCATGGCCTTGGCCGCGGGGTGGCTGCGTGCCATGGCCTTGGCCGCGGGGTGGCTGCGTGCCATGGCCTTGGCCGCGGGGTGGCTGCGTGCCATGGCCTTGGCCTTGGCCTCGGGGTAGCTGCGTGCCTAAGCCTTGGCCGCGGGCTGGCTGGGTGCCATGGCCTTGGCCGCGGGCTGGCTGGGAGCCATGGCCTTGGCCGCGGTCTGGCTGCGTGGCTTGGCCTTGGCCGTGGGCGAGCATTTGGCCAAAATGTGAGCACACGGTCCTCGCCGTTTCTTCGTATTCTTGGACCAAAAACTGAGATCCACACCTACCTTACACTTCTTTCTCCGGTTTTGCCTGAATCGGATGAGTTGGCCCACCCGTTTGGGCAGCTGTTCGCTGCTGGTAAGATGGCCGTAAAACGAGTTTCGGAGCTCGGAATTGGATTCCGTTTTCTGCCGCCACCGACTCCCACCAAACCCGACCACGCCAGCCAAAAATCCCATGCCCCCCCCGAAACGCGAAATTTGGCCACAATCCGTGTGCTATAGCTCACGGATTTTGGCCTTTTCTGGCGGAAAAATGGGCGCATGGCCTCTCGCATAATTTTTCCCATTTCTTCGAGCGGAAAGCAGTACTTGCACCGTGAGGAGGCCGCGGGGTGGCTACTTGCGCCGTGAGGAGGCCCCCGGCCCAGTTCTACCACAATCGAACCTATTCGAGGGAACGTTTCGTCCCCTTTTCGCACCCCCGCACGCTCAGTAAATCGGCCATAAAACGAGGTTCGGACCTCGAAATCGACTCCCCTCGTTTCCGACGTTCAACTGTCGCACGTATCTAATGCATCACCCCAAAATCCTGCACCGCCCCGGAAACGCGAAAGTTGGCCAAGATCCGTGAGCGACAGCACACGGCCTTGGCCTTGGCTGCGGGGTGGCTACGGGCCAAGGCCTTGGCCTTGGCCTCGGGGTGGCTGCGTTCCATAGCCTTGGCCTTGGCCACCGGGTGGCTGTGTGCCAAGGCCTTTGCCGCGGGCTGGCTGGGTGCCATGGCCTTGGCTACGGGCTGGCTGGGTGCCATGGCCTTGGCCGCGGGGTGGACGCGTGCCTTGGCCTTGGCCACGGGGTGGCTGCGTGCCTCGGCCTTGGCCTTGGCCGCGGGCTGGCTCCCTGCCTTGCTCGAAATGCAGCAAATGCTCGCGACCAAGGTAGGTCACACACTCTCACGGACACACAACACACACTCCGGCCGCGCTACCGAGGCAAGGATAGGGAGCTCGAGCGTGGCCCTGTGCCTTGTTCTTGGCCGCGGGCGAGCATTTGGTACACGGTCCTCGGCGTTTCTTCGTATTCTTGGACCAAAAACTGAGATCCACACCTACCTTCCACTTATTTCTCCGGTTTTGCCTGAATCGGACGAGTTGGCCCACCCGTTCTCTGGCGGTAAAATGGCCGTTAAATGAGTTTCGGAGCTCGGAATTGGATTCCGTTTTCTCCCGCCACCGACTCCCACCAAACCCGACCACGCCAGCCCAAAATCCCATGCCGCCCCTGAAATGCGAAATTTGGCCGCAATCCGTGTGCTATAGCTCACGGATTTTGGCCTTTTCGGGCGGAAAAATGGGCGCAGGGCCTCCCGCATTATTTTCGCCATTTCTTCGAGCGTAAAACAGTACTAGCACCATGAGAAGGCCCCCGGCCCAGTTCTACCACAACCGGACCAATTCGCAGGCACGTTTCGTCCCCTTTTCGCACCCCCGCACGTTCGGTAAATCAGCCGTAAAACGAGGTTCGGACCTCGGAATCGATTCCCGTCTTCTCCGACGTTCGACTGTCGCATGTATCTAATGCATCACCCCAAAATCCCGCACCGCCCTGGAAATGCGAAAGTTGGCCAAGATCCGTGAGCTACAGCACACGGCCTTGGCCGCGGGGGTGTGCTGCGTGGGTGGGTGCCATTGGCCTTGGCTGCGTGGGTGGCTTGGTGCCATGGCCTTGGCCTTGGCCGTGGATGGTGGCCTTGCGTGCCTAGGCCTTGGGCCTGGGTGGCCTTGGCCGCGGGGTGGCTGGGTGCCATGGCCTTGCCCTTGGCCACGGGGTGGCTGCGTGCTTTGCCTTGGCCGCGGGCTGGTTGCGTGCCTTGCTCGAAATGCAGCACACGCTCGCGACCAAGGCACGTCGCACACTCTCACGCACACACAACACACACTTGGGCCGCGCTCCCGGGCCAAGGATAGTGTGCTCGAGCGTGGCCCTGTGCCTTGGCCTTGGCCGCGGGGTGGCCGCGTGCCTTGGCCTTGGCCTTGGCGGCGGGGTGGCCGCGTGCCTTGGCCGCGGGCGAGCATTTGGCCAAAATGTGAGCACACGGTCCTCGCCGTTGCTTCGTATTCTTGGACCAAAAACTGAGATCCACACCTACCTTCCACTTCTTTCTCTGCTTTTGCCTGAATCCGACGAGTTGGCTCACCCGTTTGGGCACCCGTTCTCTGGCGGTAAAATGACCGTAAAACGAGTTTCGGAGCTCGGAATTGGATTCCGTTTTCTCCCGCCACCGACTCCCACCAAACCCGACAACGCCAGGCAAAAATCCCACACCGCCCCTGAAACAAGAAATTTGGCCGCAATCCGTGTGCTATAGCTCACGTATTTTGGCCTTTTCGGGCGGAAAAATGGGCGCAGGGCCTCCCGCATTATTTTAGCCATTTCTTCGAGCGCAAAACAGTACTAGCACCGTGAGGAGTCCCCCGGCCCAGTTCTAGCACAACCGGACCAATTCGCGGGCACGTTTCGTCCCCTTTTCGCACCCCCGCACGTTCGGTAAATCGGCCGTAAAACGACGGTCGGACCTCGGAATCGACTCCCGTCTTCTCCGATGTTCGAATGTCGCACGTATCTAATGCATCACCCCAAAATCCTGCACCGCCCCAGAAACGCAAAAGTTGGCCAAGATCCGTGAGCTACAGCACACGGCCTTGGCCGCGGGTTGGCTGCGTGCCTAGGCCTTGGCAGCGGCGTGGCTGGGCGCCATGGCCTTGGCCTTGGCCGCGGGGTGGCTGCGTGCCTTGGCCTTGGCCGCGGGGTGGCTGCGTGCCTTGGCCTTGGCCGTGGGGTGGCTGCGTGCCTTGGCCTTGGCCTTGGCGCGGTGGCTGGGTGCCATGGCCTTGGCCTTGGCTGGCTGGGCCTGGCTGCGTGCCAGGCCTGGACCAAGGCACGTCGCGCGGGGTGGCTGGGTGCCAAGTCCTTGGCTTTGGCCGGGGCAAGGGGTGGCTGGGTGCCATGGGCTTGGCCTTTTCCGTGGGGTGGCTGGGTGCCATGGCCTTGGCCTTGGCTGAGGGGTGGCTGCGTGCCTTGGCTTTGGCGGCGGGCTGGCTGCGTGCCTTGCTCAAAATGCAGCACATGCTCGTGACCTTCGCAGACTCTCGCCCACACACAACACAAACTTGGGCCGGGCTCCCGGGGCAAGGATAGGGAGCTCGAGCGTGGCCCTGTGCCTTGGCCTTGGCCGCGGGGTGGCCGCGTGCCTTGGCCTTGGCCTTGGCCGCGGGCGAGCATTGGCCAAAATGTGAGCACACGGTCCTCGGCGTTTCTTCGTATTCTTGGACAAAAACTGAGATCCACACCTACCTTCCACTTCTTTCTCCGGTTTTGCCTGAATCGGACGAGTTGGCCCACCCGTTTGGGAACCCGTTCTCTGGCGGTAAAATGGCCGTTAAACGAGTTTCGGAGCTCGGAATTGCATTCCGTTTTCTCCCGCCACCGACTCCCACCAAACCCGACCACGCCAGCCAAAAATCCCACGCCGCCCTCGAAACACGAAAGTTGGCCGCAATCCGTGTGCTACAGCTCACGGATTTTGGCCTTTTCGGTCGGAAAAATGGGCGCAGGGCCTCCCGCATTATTTTCGCCATTTCTTCAAGCGTAAAACAGTACTACCGCCGTGAGGAGGCCCCCGCCCAGTTCTACCACAAGCGGACCAATTCGCGGGCACGTTTCGTCCCCTTTTCGCACACCCGCACGTTCGGTAAATCTGCCGTAAAATGAGGTTCGGACCTCGGAATCGACTCCCGTCTTCTCCGACGTTCGACTGTCGTACGTATCTAATGCATCACCCCAAAATCCCGCACCGCCCCGGAAACGCGAAAGTTGGCCAAGATCCGTGAGCTACAGCACACGGCCTTGGCCGCGGGGTGGCTACGTGCCTAGGCCTTGGCAACGGCGTGGGTGGGTGCCATTGCCTTGGCCTTGGCCACGGGGTGGCTGCGTGCCTTGGCCTTGGCCGCGGGGTGGCTGCGTGCCTTGGCCTTGGCTTGCGGGTGGCTGGTGCCTGCCTTGGCCTTGGCCTTGGCTGCGGGGTGGCTGGGTGCCATGGCCTTGGCCTTGGCCGCGGGGTGGCTGCGTGCCTAGGCCTTGGCCGCGGGGTGGCTGGGTGCCAAGTCCTTGGCTTTGGCCGCGGGGTGGCTGGGTGCCATGGCCTTGGCCTTAGCCGCGGGGTGGCTGGGTGCCATGGCCTTGGCCTTGGCCTCGGGGTGGCTGCGTGCCTAGGCCTTGGCCGTGGGGTGGCTGGGTGCCATGGCCTTGGCCTTAGCCGCGGGGTGGCTGGGTGCCATGGCCTTGGCCTTGTCCGTGGGGTGGCTGGGTGCCATGGCCTCGGCCTTGGCCCCGGGGTGGCCGCGTGCCTTGGCTTTTGCGGCGGGCTGGCTGCGTGCCTTGCTCGAAATGCAGCACATGCTCGCGACCAAGGCACGTCGCAGACTCTCGCGCACACACAACACAAACTTGGGCCGGGCTCCCGGGGCAAGGATAGGGAGCTCGAGCGTGGCCCTGTGCCTTGGCCTTGGCCGCGGGGTGGCCGCGTGCCTTGGCCGCGTGGTGGCAGCGTGCCTTGGCCGCGGGCGAGCATTTGGCAAAAATGTGAGCACACGGTCCTCGGCGTTTCTTCGTATTCTTGGACAAAAACTGAGATCCACACCTACCTTCCACTTCTTTCTGCGGTTTTGCCTGAATCGGACGAGTTGGCCCACCCGTTTGGGAACCCGTTCTCTGGCGGTAAAATGGCCGTGAAACGAGTTTCGGAGCTCGGAATTGCATTCCGTTTTCTCCTGCCACCGACTCCCACCAAACCCGACCACGCCAGCCAAAAATCCCACGCCGCCCCCGAAACACGAAATTTGGCCGCAATCCGTGTGCTACAACTCACGGATTTTGGCCTTTTCGGGCGGAAAAATTGGCGCAGGGCCTCCCGCATTATTTTCGCCATTTCTTCAAGCGCAAAACAGTACTACCACCGTGAGGAGGCCCCTGCCCAGTTCTACCACAAGCGGACCAATTCGCGGGCATGTTTCGTCCCCTTTTCGCACCCCTGCACGTTCGGTAAATCTGCCGTAAAACGAGGTTCGGACCTCGGAATCGACTCCCGTCTTCTCCGACGTTCGACTGTCGTACGTATCTAATGCATCACCCCAAAATCCCGCACCGCCCCGGAAACGCGAAAGTTGGCCAAGATCCGTGAGCTACAGCACACGGCCTTGGCCGCAGGGTGGCTGCGTGCCGAGGCCTTGGCAACGGCGTGGCTGGGTGCCATGGCCATGGCCTTGGCCGCGAGGTGGCTGCGTGCCTAGGCCTTGGCCGCGGGGTGGCTGGGTGCCATGGCCTTGGCCTTGGCCGTGGGGTGGCTGCGTGCGTAGGCCTTGGCCGCGGGGTGGCTGCGTGCCTTGCCTTGGCCGCGGGCTGGCTGCGTGCCTTGCTCGAAATGCAGCACATGCTTACGACCAAGGCACGTCGCACACTCTCGCACACACACAACACACACTTGGGCCGCGCTCCCGGGGCAAGGATAGTGTGCTCGAGCGTGGCGCTGTGCCTTGGCCTTGGCCGCGGGGTGGCTGGGTGCCATGGCCGCGGGGTGGCTGGGTGCCATGGCCTTGGCCCATGCGAAGGGGTGGCTTCGTGCCTTGGCCTTGGCCGCGGGCTGGATGCATGCCTTGCTCAAAATGCAGCACATGCTCGCGACAAAGGCACGTCGCACACTCTCGCGCACACACAACGCACGCTTGGGCCGCGCTCCCGGGGCAAGGATAGGGAGCTCGAGCGTGGCCCTGTGCCTTGGCCTTGGCCGCGGGCGAGCATTTGGCCAAAATGTGAGCACTCGGTCCTCGCGGTTGCTTCGTATTCTTGGACCAAAAACTGAGATCCACCCCTACCTTTCACTTCTTTCTCCGGTTTTTCCTGAATCCGACAAGTTGGCCCACCCGTTTGGGGACACGTTCTCTAGCGGTGAAATGGCCGTAAAATGAGTTTGGGAGCTTGGAATTGGATTCCGTTTCCTCCCGCCACCGACTCCCACCAAACCCGACCACGCCCGCCAAATATCCCATGCCGCCCCCGAAATGTGAAATTTGGCCGCAATCCGTGTGCTATAGCTCACGGATTTTGGCCTTTTCGGGCGGAAAAATGGGCGCAGGGCCTCCCGCATTATTTTCGCCATTTCTTCGAGAGGAAAACAGTACTAGCACCGTGAGGAGGCCCCTGGCCCAGTTCTACCACAACCGGACCAATTCGCGGGCACGTTTCGTCCCCTTTTCGCACCCCCACACGTTCGGTAAATCAGACGTAAAACGAGGTTCGGACCTCGGAATCAACTCCCGTCTTCTCTGACATTCGACTGTCACACGTATCTAATGCATCACCCCAAAATCCCGCCCGGCCCCGGAAACGCGAAAGTTGGCCAAGATCCGTGAGCTACAGCACACGGCCTTGGCCGCGGGGTGGCTGCGTGCCATGGCCTTGGCCTTGGCCTTGGCCACGGGGTGGCTGCGTGCCTAGGTCTTGGCCGCGGGGTGGTTGGGTGCCATGGCCTTGGTGTTGGCCGTGGGGTGGCTGCGTGCCTAGGCCTTGGGCGCGGGGTGGCTGGGTCCATGGCCTTGCCCTTGGCTGCGGGGTGGCTGCGTGCCTTAGCCTTGGCCGCGGGCTGGCTGCGTGCCTTGCTCGAAATGCAGCACATGCTCGCGACCAAGGCACGTCGCACACTCCCGCGCACCCACAACACACACTTGGCCGCGAGGGGTGGCGCGTGTCTTGGCCTTGGCGTTGGCCGCGGGCGAGCATTTGCTAAAATGTGAGCACACGGTCCTCGCCGTTGCTTCGTATTCTTGGACCAAAAAGTGAGATCCACATCTACCTTCCACTTCTTTCTCCGGTTTTGCCTGAATCCGACGAGTTGGCCCACCCGTTTGGGCACCCGTTCTCTGGCGGCAAAATGGCCGTGAAATGAGTTTCGGAGGTCGGAATTGGATTCTGTTTTCTCCCGCCACCGACTCCCAGCAAACCTGGCCACGCCCGCCCAAAATCCACGCTCGCCCCGCCCCGAAACGCGATCCGTGTGCTATAAATCATGGATTTTGGCCCTTTCGGGCAGATAAATGGGCGCAGGGCCTCCCGCATTATTTTCGCCATTTCTTCGAGAGGAAAACAGTACTAGCACCGTGAGGCGGCCCCCGGCCCAGTTCTACCACAACCGCACCACTTCGCGGGCACGTTTCGTCCTCCGGTTTTTTTCGCACCCCGCAGGTTCGGAAAATCAGCCGTAAAACGAGGTTCGACCTCGGAATCGACTCCGTCTTCTCCGACATTCGACTGTCACACGTATCTAATGCATCACCCCAAAATCCCCCCCCCCGGAACGCGAAAGTTGGCCAAGATCCGTGAGCTACAGCACACGGCCTTGCCTTGGCCGCAGGGTGGCTGCGTGCCATGGGCGCCTTGGCACGCGTGGTGGCTGGGTGCCATGGCCTTGGCCTTGGCCACGGGGTGGCTGCGTGCCTAGGCCTTGGCCGCGGGGTGGGTGGTTGCCATGGCCTTGGCCTTGGCTGCCAGGTGGCTATGTGCCTAGGCTGGTTGCCATGGCCTTGGCCTTGGCCTTGGCCGTGGCGCAGGCAAGCATTTTACCAAAATGTGAGCACACGGTCTTCGCCGTTTCTTCGTATTCTTGGACCAAAAACTGAGATCCACACCTACCTTCCACTTCTTTCTCCTGTTTTTCCTGAATCGGACAAGTTGGGCACACCCATTTGGGCACCCGTTCGCTGCGGTAAAATGGCTGTAAAACGAGTTTCGGAGCTCGGAATTGGATGCTGTTTTCTCCCACCACCGACTCCCCACCCAACACCCCAAAATCCTGCACCGCCCCGAAAGCACTTGGCCACAATCCGTGTGCTATAAAATCCCACATGGGGCCGTTTCTTCGTATTCTTTGACCAAAAACTGAGATCCACACCTACCTTCCACTTCTTTCTCCGGTTTTGCCTGAATCGGACGAGTTGGCCCACCCGTTTGGGCACCCGTTCGCAGCCGGTGAGATGGCCGTAAAATCAGTTTCGGAGCTCGGAATTGGATTCCGTTTTCTCCCGCCACCGACTCCCACCAAACCCGATGACACCAGACAAAAATCCCACGCCGCCCCCGAAACGCGAAATTTGCCCACAATCCGTGTGCTATAGCTCACGGATTTTGGCCTTTTCTGGCGGAAAAATGGGTGCAGGGCTTCCCGCATTATTTTTGGCATTTCTTCGAGCGGCAAGCAGTACCTGCACCGTGAGGAGGGCCCCGGCCCAGTTCTACCACAATTGGACCAAATCGAGGGCACGTTTCGTCCCCTTTTCGCACCCCCGCACCGTCGGTAAATCGGCCGTAAAACGAGGTTCGGACCTCGAAATCGACTCCCCTCTTTTCCTACGCTCGACTGTCGTACGTATCTAATGCATCACCCCAAAATCCCGCACCGCCCCAGAAACGCGAAAGTTGGCCAAGATCCGTGAGCTACAGCACACGGCCTTGGCCTTGGCCGCGGGGTGGCTGCGTGCCATGGCCTTGGCCTTGGCCTCGGGGTGGCTGCGTGCCAAGGCCTTGGCCTCGGGGTGGCTGCCTGCATAGGCCTTGGCCGCGGGCTGGCTGGGTGCCATGGCCTTGGCCGCGGGGTGGACGCGTGCCTTGGCCTTGGCCGCGGGGTGGCTGCGTGCCTCGGCCTTGGCCTTGGCCGTGGGCTGGCTCCGTGCCTTGCTCGAAATGCAGCACATGCTCGAGACCAAGGCAGGTCGCACACTCAACACACACTCGGGCCGCGCTCCCGAGGCAAGGATAGGGAGCTCGAGCGTGGCCCTGTGCCTTGGCCTTGGCTGCGGGGTGGCTGCGTGGCTTGGCCTTAGCCGCGGGCGAGCATTTGGCCAAAATGTGAGCACACGGTCCTCGCCGTTTCTTCGTATTCTTGGACCAAACACTGAGATCCACACCTACCTTCCACTTCTTTCTCCGGTTTTGCCTGAATCGGACGAGTTGGCCCACCCGTTTGGGCACCCATTCGCTGCCGGTAAGATGGCCGTAAAACGAGTTTCGGAGCACGGAATTGGATTCCGTTTTACGGCCAAGCCACGCAGCCACCCCGCGGCCAAGGCCAAGGCACAGGGCCACGCTCGAGCTCCCTATCCTTGCCTCGGGAGCGCGGCCCGAGTGTGTGTTGTGTGTGCGTGAGAGTGTGCGACCTGCCTTGGTCGCGAGCATGTGCTGCATTTCGAGCAAGGCATGGAGCCAGCCCGCGGCCAAGGCCAAAGCCGAGGCACGCAGCCACCCCGCGGCCAAGGCCAAGGCACGCGTCCACCCCGCTGCCAAGGCCAAGGCACGCAGCCACCCCGCAGCCAAGGCCAAGGCCATGGCACCCAGCCACCCCGCGGCCAAGGCCAACGCAATGGGACCCAGCCACGCCGCTGCCAAGGCCTAGGAACGTAGCCACCACGCGGCCAAGGCCGTGTGCTGTAGCTCACGGATCTTGGCCAACTTTTGCGTTTCCGGGGTGGTGCGGGATTTTGGGGTGATGCATTAGATACGTGCGACAGTCGAACGTCGGAGAAGACGGGAGTCGATTCCGAGGTCCGAACCTCATTTTACGGCCGATTTACCGAACGTGTGGGGGTGCGAAAAGGGGACGAAACGTGCCCGCGAATTGGTCCGGTTGTGGTAGAACTGGGCCGGGGGCCTCCTCACGGTGCTAGTACTGTTTTGCGCTCGAAGAAATGGCGAAAATAATACGGGAGGCCCTGCGCCCATTTTTCTGCCCAAAAAGGCCAAAATCCGTGAGCTATAGCACACGGATTGCGGCCAAATTTCGCGTTTTGGGGACGGCGTGGGATTTTTGGCTGGCGTGGTCTGGTTTGGTGGGAGTCAGTGGCGGTAGAAAATGGAATCCAATTCCGAGTTCCGAAACTCGTTTTACGGCCATTTTACCGCCAGAGAACGGGTGCCCAACGGGTGGGCCAACTCGTCCGATTCAGGCAAAACCGGAGAAAGAAGTGGAAGGTAGGTGTGGATCTCAGTTTTTGGTCCAAGAATACGAAGCAACGGCGAGGACCGCGTGCTCACATTTTGGCAAAATGCTCGCCCACGGCCAAGTCCAAGGCACCGGGCCACGCTCGAGCTCCCTATCCTTGCCCTGGGAGCGCGGCCCAAGTGTGCATTGTGTGTGCGCGAGAGTGTGCGACGTGCCTTGGTCGCGAGCATGTGCTGCATTTCGAGCATGGCATGCAGCCAGCCCGCGGGGGTGCGAAAAGGCCAAGGCCAAGGCACGCGGCCACCCCGCGGCCAAGGCCAAGGCACAGGGCAACGCTCGAGCTCCCTATCCTTGCCCCGGGAGCGCGGCCCAAGTGTGTGTTGTGTGTGCGCGAGAGTGTGCGACCTGCCTTGGTCGCGAGCATGTGCTGCATTTCGAGCAAGGCAAGCAGCCAGCCCGCGGCCAAGGCCAAGGCACGCAGCCACCCCGCGGCCAAGGCCAAGGCCATGGCACCCAGCTACCCCGCGGCCAAGGCCTAGGCACGCAGCCACCCCGCGGCCAAGGCCAAGGCCATGGCACCCAGACACCCCGCGGCCAAGGCCAAGGCCATGGCACCCAGACACCCCGCGGCCAAGGCCAAGGCCATGGCACCCAGACACCCCGTGGCCAAGGCCAAGGCACACAGCCACCCCGTGGCCAAGGCCAAGGCCTAGGCACGCAGCCACTCCACGTCCAAGGGCGTGCGCTGTAGCTCACGGATCTTGGCCAACTTTCGCGTTTCCGGGGCGGTGCGGGATTTTGGGGTGATGCATTAGATACGTGCGACAGGCGAACGTCGGAGAAGACGGGAGTCGATTCCAAGGTCCGAACCTCGTTTTACGGCCGATTTACCGAACGTGCGGGGGTGCGAAAAGGGAACGAAACGTGCCCGCGAATTGGTCCGGTTGTGGTAGAACTGGGCCGGGGGCCTCCTCATGGTGCTAGTACTGTTTTACGCTCGAAGAAATGGTGAAAATAATGTGGGAGGCCCTGCGCCCAATTTTCAGCCCGAAAAGGCCAAAATCCGTGAGCTATAGCACACGGATTGCCGTCAAATTTCGTGTTTCGAGGGCGGCGTGGGATTTTTGGCTGGTGTGGACGGGTTTGGGGCGAGTCGGTGGCGGGAGAAAACCGTTATCCAATTCCGAGCTCCGAAACTCGTTTAACAGCCATTTTACCGCCATAGAACGGGTTCCCAAACGGGTGGGCCAACTCGTCGGATTCAGGCAAAACCGGAGAGAGAAGTGGAAGGTAGGTGTGTATCTCAGTTTTTGGTCCAGGAATACGAAGCAACGGCGAGGACCATGTGCTCACATTTTGGCCAAATGCCCACCCGCGGCCAAGGCACATGGCCACCCCGCGGCCAAGGCACGCGGCCACCCCGCGGCCAAGGCCAAGGCACAGGGCCACGCTCGAGCTCCCTATCCTTGCCCCGGGAGCGCGGCCCAAGTTTGTGTTGTGTGTGCGCGAGAGTGTGCGACGTGCCTTGGTCGCGAGCATGTGCTGCATTTCGAGCAAGGCACGCAGCCACCCCGCGGCCAAAGCCAAGGCACGCAGCCAGCCCGCGGCCACGGCCAAGGCCATGGCACCCAGCCACCCCGAGGCCAAAGCCTAGGCACGCAGCCACCCCGAGGCCATGGCACCCAGCCACCCCGAGGCCGAAGCCTAGGCATGCAGCCACCCTGGGGCCATGGCAGCCAGCCACCCCGCGGCCAAGGCCGTGTGCTGTAGCTCACGGATCTTGACCAACTTTCGCGTTTCCAGGGCGGGGCGGGATTTTGGGGTGATGCATTAGATACGTGCGACAGTCGAACGTCGGAGGAGATGGGAGTCAATTCCGAGGTCCAAACCTCGTTTTACGTCTGATTTAACAAACATGCGGGGGTGCGAAAAGGGGACGAAACGTGCCCGCGAATTGGTTCGGTTGTGGTAGAACTGGGCCGGGGGCCTCCTCACGGTGCTAGTACTGTTTTCCTCTCGAAGAAATGGCGAAAATAATGCGGGAGGCCCTGCGCCCATTTTTCCGCCCGAAAAGGCCAAAATCCGTGAGCTACAGCACACGGATTGCGGCCAAATTTCGCGTTTCTTGGGCGGCGTGGATTTTGGACTGGCGTCGTCGGGTTTGGTGGGAGTCGGTGGCGGGAGAAAACGGAATCCAATTCCGAGCTACGAAACTCGTTTTACGGCCATCTTACCGGCAGCGAACGGGTGCCCAAACGGGTGGGCCAACTCGTCCGATTCAGGCAAAACCGGAGAAAGAAGTGGAAGGTAGGTGTGGATCTCAGTTTTTGGTCCAAGAATACGAAGAAACGGCGAGGACCGTGTGCTCACATTTTGGCCAAATGCTCGCCCGCGGCCAAGGCCAAGCCCCGCAGCCACCCCGCGGCCAGCGCCAAGGCACAGGGCCACGCTCGAGCTCCCTATCCTTGCCTCGGGAGGGAGGCCCGAGTGTGTGTTGTGTGTGCGTGAGAGTGTGTGACCTGCCTTGGTCGCGAGCATGTGCTGCATTTCGAGCAAGGCACGGAGCCAGCCTCCGGCCAAGGCCAAGGCCGAGGCATGCAGCCACCCCGTGGCAAGGCCGAGGCATGCAGCCACCCCGTGGCAAGGCCAAGGCACGCGTCCACCCCGCGGCCAAGGCCATGGCACGCAGCCACCCCGCGGCCAAGGCCATGGCACGCAGCCACCCCGCGGCCAAGGCCAAGGCCGTGTGCTGTAGCTCACGGATCTTGGCCAACTTTCGCGTTTCCGGGGCGGTGCAGGATTTTGGGGTGTTGAATTAGATACGTGCGACAGTCGAGCGTTGGAAAAGAGGGGAGTCGATTTCGAGGTCCGAACCTCGTTTTACGGCCATTTTACCGAGGGTGCGGGGGTGCGAAAAGGGGACGAAACGTGCCCGCGAATTGGTCCGATTGTGGTAGAACTCGGCCGGGGGCCTCCTCACGGTGCAAGTACTGCTTTCCGCTCGAAGAAATGGCAAAAATAATGCGGGAGGCCCTGCGCCCATTTTTCCGCCAGAAAAGGCCAAAATCCGTGAGCTATAGCACACGGATTGTGGCCAAATTTCGCGTTTCGGGGTCGGCGTGGGATTTTGGGCTGGCGTCGTCGGGTTTGGTGGGAGTCGGTCGCGGGAGAAAACGGAATCCAATTCCGTGCTCCGAAACTCGTTTTACGGCCATCTTACCGGCAGCGAACGGGTGCCCAAACGGGTGGGCCAACTCGTCGGATTCAGGCAAAACCGGAGAAAGCAGTGGAAGGTAGGTGTGGATCTCAGTTTTTGGTCCAAGAATGCGAAGCAACGGCGAGGACCGTGTCCTCACATTTTGGACAAATGCTCGCCCGCGGCCAAGGCCAAGCCACGAAGCCACCCCGCGGCCAACGCCAAGGCACAGGGCCACACTCGAGCTCCCTATCCTTGCCTCGGGAGCGCAGCCCGAGTGTGTGTTGTGTGTGCGTGAGAGTGTGTGACCTGCCTTGGTCGCGAGCATGTGCTGCATTTCGAGCAAGGCACGGAGCCAGCCACCCCGTGGCCAAGGCCGAGGCACGCAGCCACCCCGTGGCCAAGGCCAAGGCACGCGTCCACCCCGCGGCCATTTCACCGCCAGAGAACGGAATCCCATTCCGACCTTCGAAACTCGTTTTACGGCCATTTTACCGCCAGAGAACGGTTGGCCAAACGGGTGGGCCAACTCGTCGGATTCAGGCAAAACCGGAGAAAGAATTGGAAGGTAGGTGTGGATCTCAGTTTTTGGTCCAAGAATACGAAGCAACGGCGAGGACCGTGTGCTCACATTTTGGCCAAATGCTCGCCCGTGGCCAAGGCATGCGGCCACCCCGTGGCCAAGGCCAAGGCACAGGGCCACGCTCGAACTCCCTATCCTTGCCCCTGGAGCGCGGCCCAAGTGTGTGTTGTGTGTACGCGAGAGTGTGCGAAGTGCCTTGGTCGCGAGCATGTGCTGCATTTCGAGCAAGGCACGAAGCCACCCCGCGGCCAAGGCAAAGGCCATGGCACCCAGCCACCCCGCGGCCAAGGCCTAGGCACGCAGCCACCCCGCGGCCAAGGCCAAGGCCATGGAACCCAGCCACCCCGCGGGCAAGACCATGGCACGCAGCCACCCCGTGGCCAAGGCCAAGGCACCCAGCCACCCCGTGGCCAAGGCCAAGGCACCCAGCAACGGCGAGGACCGTGTCCTCACATTTTGGCAAAATGCTCGCCCGTGGCCAACCCGTGGCCACCCCGCGGCCAAGGCCAAGGCACAGGGCCACGCTCGATCTCCCTATCCTTGCCTCGGGAGCGCGGCCGGAGTATTTGTTGTGTGTGCGTGAGAGTGTGCGACCTGCCTTGGTCGCGAGCATATGCTGCATTTCGAGAAAGGCACGTAGCCAGCCCGCGGCCAAGGCCAAGGCACGCAGCCACCCCGCGGCCAAGGGCAAGGCCATGGCACCCAGCCACCCTGCCGCCAAGGCCTAGGCACGCAGCCATCGCGCGGCCAAGGCCGTGTGCTGTAGCTCACGGACCTTGGCCAACTTTCGCGTTTCCGGGGCGGGGCAGGCTTTTGGGGTGATGCATTAGATACGTGCGACAGTCGAACGTCCGAGAAGACGGGAGTCGATTCCGAGGTCCGAACCTCGTTTTACGTCTGATTTACCGAACGTGCAGGGGTGCGAAAAGGGAACGAAACGTGCCCGCGAATTGGTCCGGTTGTGGTAGAACTGGGCCGGGGGCCTCCTCACGGTGCTAGTACTGTTTCCTCTCAAAGAAATGGCGAAAATAATGCGGGAGGCCCTGCGCCCATTTTTCCGCCCGAAAAGGCCAAAATCCGTGAGCTACAGCACACGGATTGCGGCCAAATTTCGCGTTTCGTGGGCGGCGTGTGATTTTTGGCGGGCGTGGTCGGGTTTGGTGGGAGTCGGTGGCGGGAGAAAACGGAATCCAATTCCAAGCTCCGAAACTCGTTTTACAGCCATTTTACAGCCAGAGAACGTGTGCCCAAACGGGTGGGCCAACTCGTCGGATTCAGGCAAAACCGGAGAAAGAAGTGGAAGGTAGGTGTGGATCTCAGTTTTTGGTCCAAGAATACGAAGCAACGGCGAGGACCGTGTGCTCACATTTTGACCAAATGCTCGCCCGCGGCCAAGGCCAAGCCCAAGGCACGCGGCCTCCCCGCAGCGAAGGCCAAGGCACAGGGCCACGCTCGAGCTCCCTATCCTTGCCCCGGGAGCGCGGCCCAAGTTTGTGTTGTGTGTGCGCGAGAGTGTGCGACGTGCCTTGGTCGCGAGCATGTGCTGCATTTCGAGCAAGGCACGAAGCCAGCCCGCGGCCAAAGTCAAGGCACGCAGCCACCCCGCGGCCAAGGCCAAGGCCATGGCACCCAGCCACCCCGCGGACAAGGCCTAGGCACGCAGCCACCCCGCGGCCAAGGCCAAGGGCATGGCACCCAGCCACCCCGCGGCCAAGGCCTAGGCACGCAGCCACCCCATGGCCAAGGCCAAGGCACGCAGCCACCCCGCGGCCAAGGCCAAGCCCATTGCACCCAGCCACCTCGCAGCCAAGGCCAAGGCACGCAGCCACCCCGCAGCCAAGGCCAAGGCACGCAGCCACCCCGTGGCCAAGGCCAAGGCCATGGCACCCAGCCACGCCGCTGCCAAGGCCTAGGCACGCAGCCACCCCGCGGCCAAGGGCGTGTGCTGTAGCTCACGGATCTTGGCCAACTTTCGCGTTTCCGGGGCAGTGCGGGATTTTGGGGTGATGCATTAGATACGTGCGACAGTCGAACGTCGGAGAAGACGGGAGTCGATTCCGAGGTCCGAACCTCCTTTTACGGCCGATTTACCGAACGTGCGGGGGTGCGAAAAGGGGACGAAATGTGCCCGCGAATTGGTCCGGTTGTGGTAGAACTGGCCGGGAGAAAACGGAATCCAATTCCGAGCTCCGAAACTCGCTTAACGGCCATTTTACCGCCAGAGAACGGGTTCCCAAACGGGTGGGCCAACTCGTCGGATTCAGGCAAAACCGGAGAAAGAAGTGGAAGGTAGGTGTGGATCTCAGTTTTTGGTCCAAGAATACGAAGCAACGGCGAGGACCATGTGCTCACATTTTGGCCAAATGCTCGCCCGCGGCCAAGGCCAAGGCCAAGGCACGCGGCCACCCCGCGGCCAAGGCCAAGGCCAAGGCACGCGGCCACCCCTCGGCCAAGGCCAAGGCACAGGGCCACGCTCGAACTCCCTATCCTTGCCCCTGGAGCGCGGCCCAAGTGTGTGTTGTGTGTGCGCGAGAGTGTGCGACGTGCCTTGGTCGCGAGCATGTGCTGCATTTCGAGCAAGGCACACAGCCAGCCCGCGGCCAACGCCAAGGCACGCAGCCACCCCGTGGCCAAGGCCAAGGCCATGGCACCCAGCCACGCCGCGGCCAAGGCCAAGGCACGCAGCCACCCCGCGGCCAAGGCCAAGGCCATGGTACCCAGCCACCCCGCGGCCAAGGCCTAGGCACGTAGCCACCCCGTGGCCAAGGCCAAGGCCATGGCACCCAGCCACCCCTTCGCCATGACCAAGGCACGCGGTCACCCTGCGGCTAAGGCCAAGGCACAGGGCCACACTCGAGCTCCCTATCCTTGCCCTAGGAGCGCGGTCCAAGTGTGTGTTGTGTGTGTGCGAGAGTGTGCGACGTGCCTCGGTCGCGAGCATGTGCTGCATTTCGAGCATGGCACGCAGCCAGCCCGCGGCCAAAGCCAAGACACGCAGCCACCCCTCGCGAGCATGTGCTGCATTTCGAACTGGGCCGGGGGCCTCCTCACGGTGCTAGTTCCGTTTTCCCCTCGAAGAAATGGCGAAAATAATGCGGGACGCCCTGCGCCCATTTTTCCGCCCGAAAAGGCCAAAATCCGTGAGCTATAGCACACGGATTGCGGCCAAATTTCACGTTTCGGAGGCGGCGTGGGATTTTTGGCAGGCGTGATCGGGTTTGGTGGGAGTCGGTGGCGGGAGAAAACGGAATCCAATTCCGAGCTCCGAAACTCGTTTTACGGCCATTTTACCGCCAGAGAACGGGTGCCCAAACGGGTGGGCCAACTCGTCGGATTCAGGAAAAACCAGAGAAAGAAGTGGAAGGTAGGTGTGGATCCCAGTTTTTGGGCCAAGAATACGAAGCAACGGCGAGGACCGTGCGCTCACATTTTCGCCAAATGCTCGCCCGCAGCCAAGGCCAAGGCCAAGGCACGAGGCTACCCCGTGGCCAAGGCCAAGGCACAAGGCCACGCTCGAGCTCCCTATCCTTGCCCCGGGAGCGCGGCCCAAGTGTCTGTTGTGTGTGCGCGAGAGTGTGCAACGTGCCTTGGTCGCGAGCATGTGCTGCATTTCGAGCAAGGCACTTGGCTAGCCCGCGGCCAAGGCCAAGGCTCGCAGCCACCCCGTGGCCAAGGCCAAGGCACGCAGCCACCCCGTGGCCACGGCCAAGGCCATGGCACCCAGCCACGCTGCTGCCAAGGCCTAGGCACGCAGCCACCCCGCGGCCAAGGCCGTGTGCTGTAGCTAACGGATCTTGGCCAACTTTCGCATTTCCGGGGCGGGGCTGGATTTTGGGGTGATGCATTAGATACGTGCAACAGTCGAACGTCGGAGAAGACGGGAGTCGATTCCGAGGTCCGAACCTCGTTTTACCTCTAATTTAGCGAACGTATGGGGGTGCGAAAAGGGGACGAAACGTGCCCGCGAATTGGTCCGGTTGCGGTAGAACTGGGCCGGGGCCTCATCACGGTGCTAGTACTGTTTTCCTCACGTAGAAATGGCAAAAATAATGCGGGAGGCCCTGCGGCCATTTTTCCGCCGGAAAAGGCCAAAATCCGTCAGCTATAGCACCCGGATTGCGGCCAAATTTCGCATTTCGGGGGCGGCGTGGGATTTTTGGCGGGCATGGTCGGGTTTGGTGGGAGTCGGTGGCAGAAGAAAACGGAATCAAATTCCGAGCTCCCAAACTCGTTTTACGGCCATTTTACCGCCAGAGCACTGGTGCCCAAACGGGTGGGCCAACTCGTCGGATTCAGGCAAAACCAGGGAAAGAAGTAGAAGGTAGGTGTGGATCTCAGTTTTTGGTCCAAGAAAAAGAAGCAACGGCAAGGACCGTGTGCTCACATTTTGGCCAAATGCTCGCCCGCGGCCAAGGCACACGGCCACCCCGCGGCCAAGGCCAAGGCACAGGGCCACGCTCGAGCTCCCTATCCTTGCCCCGGGAGCGCGGCCCAAGTGTGTGTTGTGTGTGCGCGAGAGTGTACGACGTGCCTCGGTCACAAGCATGTGCTTCATTTCGAGCAAGGCACGCAGCCAGCACGCAGCCAAGGCCAAGGCCATGGCACCCAGCCACCCCGCGGCCAAGGCCTAGGCACGCAGCCACCCGACGGCCAAGGCCAAGACCATGGCACCCAGCCACCCAGCGGCCAAGGCCAAGCCACGCAGCCACCCCGTGGCCAAGGCCAAGGCACACAGCCACCCCGTGGCCAAGGCCAAGGCCATGGCACCCAGCCACGCCGCTGCCAAGGCCTAGGCACGCAGCCACCCCGCAGCCAAGGCCGTGTGCTGTAGCTCACGGATCTTGGCCAACTTTCGCGTTTCCTGGGCGGGGCAGGATTTTGGGGTGATGCATTAGATACGTGCGACAGTCGAACGTCGGAGAAGATGGGAGTCGATTCCGAGGTCCGAACGTCGTTTTACGTCTGATTTAGCGAACGTGCGGGGGTGCGAAAAGTGTACGAAACGTGCCCGCCAATTGGTCCAGTTGTGGTAGAACTGGGCCGGGGGCCTCCTCACGGTGCTAGTACTGTTTTCCTCTCGAAGAAATGGCGAAAATAATGCTGGAGGCCCTGCGCCCATTTTTCCGCCCGAAAAGGCGAAAATCCGTGAGCTATAGCACACGGATTGCGGCCAAATTTCGCGTTTTGGGGGCGGCGTGGGATTTTTTGCTGGCGTGGTCGGGTTTGGTGGGAGTCGGTGGCGGGAGAAAACGGAATCAAATTCCGAGCCCCGAAACTCGTTTTACAGCCATTTTACCGCCAGAGAACGGGTGCCCAAACGGGTGGGCCAACTCGTCCGATTCAGGCAAAACCGGAGAAAGAAGTGGAAGGTAGGTGTGGATCTCAGTTTTTGGTCCAAGAATACGAAGCAACGGCGAGGACCGTGTGCTCACATTTTGGCCAAATGCTCGCCCGCGGCCAAGGCCAAGGCCAAGGCACGCGGCCACCCCGCGGCCAAGGCCAAGGCACAGGGCCACGCTCGAGCTCCCTATCGTTGCCCCGGGAGCGCGGCCCAAGTGTGTGTTGTGTGTGCGCGGGAGTGTACGACGTGCCTTGGTCGCGAACATGCGCTGCTTTTCGAGCAAGGCACGCAGCCAGCCCGCGGCCAAGGTCAAGGCACGCAGCCAGCCCGCGGCCAAGGTCAAGGCACGCAGCCACCCCGCGGCCAAGGCCAAGGCACGCAGCCCGTACGCGCGCGGTATCAACGGCCAATGCATATAGCGGGCGTGGCCCAAGCGTCTGTCCGACTTTGTTTGGGCCGAAATTTTAGGAGGTGACGTATTTCGACCGAAGTTATCTTACGGGACTCAAAAGTGGGAGAAACAGCGCGGAATCTCCGGGCCCCATTTTTCGGGCCAAAATGGCCAAAGACCGTGTGCTGTAGCTCGTGGATCTGGTCCAACTTTCATGCCGCGGCCAATGCCCAGGTATGGTGCAGCCAACGCGCGCTCCCGAGGCAAGGATAGGGAGCTTGAGCGTGGCCCCGTGCCTTGGCCGTGAGCACCCGTTTTGCCCCCCACTCCCAGCATGCCACGTGAGGCCAAAAACACCTGTTTTCGTGCTACGAAATATTTTTCTCTTTCTATTTAATAGTATTTCAAATTTTTTTCTACCATCATGGAAAAAATCACACCGTAATTCAATATACTTTTTTTTTGGGGGGGTGACAGTCAGCTCAAGGACTGGTGGTGTCTACTGCTGGTGGGTCCAAAATTGCTCTAATACCTCTATTGGCGATTGCATATATATCCTAATATGCAGCAGAAAATAATTTTTAAATTAAATGTGAAATATTCAAATATGTTTTTTTGAAATTAATGTAATAATATTTGAAGAGAATATTCGAAGCTTTAGCTCTCACTTGAACCCCTAACATGTAGGTCAAAAATGCAAATAAATTTTCAAGCCTACCATTGAGACAACCTAAAATACCAATATACAACTCGCAAATAAAATTTATATTTGGATCTAAGATACAAATTAATTATAAATCAAATAATTAACGATTTCACATCACAATTGGACATTTAAGTTGCTGCTTTCTGTGGTCAAATCCAAATTAAAATGTCTTATTGTTGAAAAAAGTTAGGGTTAAAAAATTCGTGCTACAAAAAATGTGTGAAAACATAAGAGAAACACAAAATTAAGGTTCGGGAAAGCCCCGCAAGCTCCTACGAGAGGCCCTGCGCCCATTTTTCCGCCCGAAAAGGCCAAATTCCGTGGGCTATAGCACACGGATTGTGGCCAAATTTAGTGTTTCTGGGGTGGCGTGGGATTTTTGGCTGGCGTGGTCGGGTTTGGTGGGAGTCGGTGGCGGGAGAAAACGGAATCCAATTCCGAGCTCCGAAACTCGTTTTATGGCCATTTTACCGCCAGAGAACGGGTGCCCAATGGGGTGGGCCAACTCGTCCGATTCAGGCAAAACCGGAGAAAGAAGTGGAAGGTAGGTGTGGATCTCAGTTTTTGGTCCAAGAATACGAAGCAACGGCGAGGACCGTGTGCTCACATTTTGGCCAAATGCTCGCCCGCTGCCAAGGCACGCGGCCACCCCGCGGCCAAGGCCAAGGCACAGGGCCACGCTCGAGCTCCCTATCCTTGCCCCGGGAGCGCGGCCCAAGTGTGTGTTGTGTGCGCGCGAGAGTGTGCGACGTGCCTTTGTCGCGAGCATGTGCTGCATTTCGAGCAAGGCACGCAGCCACCCCACGGCCAAGGCCAAGGCACGAAGCCACCCCTTGGCCAAGGCCAAGGCCATGGCACCCAGCCACCCCGCAGCCATGGCACCCAGCCACCCCGCGGCCAAGGCCAAGGCACGCAGCCACCCCGTGGCCAAGGCCAAGGCCATGGCACACAGCCACCCCGCGGCCAAGGCCTAGGCACGCAGCCAGCCCGCGGCCAAGGCCTAGGCACGCAGCCAGCCCGCGGCCAAGAAAAAGACCATGGCACCCAGCCACCCCGCGGCCAAGGGCTAGGGACGCAGCCACCCCGTGGCCAAGGCCAAGGCACGCAGCCACCCCGTGGCCAAGGCCAAGGCCTAGGCACGCAGCCACCCCGCGGCCAAGGCCAAGGCCATGGCACGCAGCCACGCCGCTGCCAAGGCCTAGGCAAGCAGCCACCCCGCGGCCAAGGTCGTGTGCTGTAGCTCATGGATCTTGGCCAACTTTCGCGTTTCCGGGGCAGTGCGGGATTTTGGGGTGGTGCATTAGATACGTGCGACAGTCGAATGTCAGAGAAGACGGGAGTCGATTCCAAGGTCCGAACCTCGTTTTACGGCCGATTTACCGAGCGTGCAGAGGTGCGAAAAGGGGACGAAACGTGCCCGCGAATTGGTCCGATTGTGGTAGAACTGGGCCGGGGGCCTCCTCACGTTCCTAGTACTGTTTTACGCTCGAAGAAATGGTGAAAATAAAGCGGGAGGCCCTGTGCCCATTTTTCCGCCCGAAAAGGCCAAAATCCATGAGCTATAGCACGGGGATTGCGGCCAAATTTCGTGTTTCAGGGGCGGGGTGGGATTTTTGGCTGGCGTGGTCGGTTTTGGTGGGAGTCGGTGGCGGGAGAAAACGGTATCCAATTCCGAGCTCTGAAACTCGTTTTACGGCCATTTTACCGCCAGAGAACGGGTTCCAAAACGGGGGGGCCAACTCGTCCGATTCAGGCAAAACCGGAGAAAGAAGTGGATGGTAGGTGTGGATCTCAGTATTTGGTCCAAGAATGCGAAGCAACGGTGAGGACCGTGTGCTCACATTTTGGCCAAATGCTCGCCCGCGGCCAAGGCCAAGGCCAAGGCACGCGGCCACCCCGCGGCCAAGGCCAAGGCACAGGGCCACGCTCGAGCTCCCTATCCTTGCCCCGAGAGCGCGGTCCAAGTGTGTGTTGTGTGTGTGCGAGAGTGTGTGACGTGCCTTGGTCGCGAGCATGTGCTGCATTTCGAGCAAGGCACGCAGCCAGCCCGCGGCCAAAGCCAAGGCACACAGCCTCCCCGCGGCCAAAGCCAAGGCCATGGCACCCAGCCACCCCGCGGCCAAGGCCTAGGCACGCAGCCACCACGCGGCCAAGGCCTAGGCACGAAGCCACCCCGCGGCCAAGGCCGTGTGCTGTAGCTCACAGATCTTGGCCAACTTTTGCGTTTCCGGGGCGGTGCCGGATTTTGGGGTGATGCATTAGATACGTGCGACAGTCGAACGTCGGAGAAGACGGGAGTCGATTCCGATGTCCAAATGTCGTTTTACGGCCGATTTACCGAACGTGCGGGGGTGCGAAAAGGGGACGAAAGGTGCCCGCGAATTGGTCCGGTTGTGGTAGAACTGGGCCGGGTGCCTCCTCACGGTGCTAGTACTGTTTTGCGCTCGAAGAAATGGCAAAAAAAATGCGGGAGGCCCTGCGCCCATTTTTCCGCCCGAAAAGGCCAAAATCCGTGAGCTATATAGCACACGGATTGCGGCAAAATTTCATGTTTCGGTGGCGGCGTGGGATTTTTGCCTGGCGTGGTCGGGTTTGGTGGGAGTCGGTGGCGGGAGAAAACGGAATCCAATTCCGAGCTCCGAAACTCGTTTTACGGCCATTTTACCGCTAGAGAACGGGTGCCCAAATGGGAGAGACAACTCGTCAGATTCAGGCAAAACCAGAGAAAGAAGTGGAAGGTAGGTGTGGATCTCAGTTTTCGGTCCAAGAATACGAGGCAACGGCGAGGACCGTGTGCTCACATTTTGGCCAAATGCTTGCCAACGGCCAAGGCCATGGCCAAGGCACGCTGCCACCCCGCGGCCAAGGCCAAGGCACAGGGCCACGCTCGAGCACACTATCCTTGCCCCGGGAGCGCGGCCCAAGTGTGTGTTGTGTGTGCGCGAGAGTGTGCGACGTGCCTGGGTCGCGAGCATGTTCTGCATTTCGAGAAAGGCACGCAGCCAGCCCGCGGCCAGGGCAAGGCACGCAGCCACCCCGCGGCCAAGGGCAAGGCCATGGCAACCAGCAACCCCGCGGCCAAGTCCTGGGCACGCAGCCACTCCACAGCCAAGGCCAAGGCCATGGCACCCAGCCACCCCGCGGCCAAGGCCTAGGCAAGCAGCCACCCCGTGGCCAAGGCCAAGGCCATGGCACCCAGCCACGCCGCTGCCAAGGCCTAGGCACGCAGCCACCCCGCGGCCAAGGCCGTGTGCTGTAGCCCACGGATCTTGGCCAACTTTCGTGTTTCCGGGGCGGTGCGGGATTTTGGAATTATTCATTAGATACGTGGGACAGTCGAACGTCGGAGAAGACGGGAGTCGATTCCGAGGTCCGAACCTCGTTTTACCTCTGATTTAGCGAACGTACGGGGGTGCGAAAAGGGGACGAAACGTGCCCGCGAATTGGTCCGGTTGTGGTAGAACTGGGCCGGGGCCCTCCTCACGGTGCTAGTACTGTTTTCTGCTCGAAGAAATGGCGAAAATAATGCGGGAGGCCCTGCACCCATTTTTCCGCCCGACAAGGCCAAAATCCGTGAGCTATAGCAAACAGATTGCGGCCAAAGTTTGTGTTTCATGGGCGGCGTGGGATTTTGGGCTGGCGTCGTCGGGTTTGGTGGGAGTCGGTGGCGGGAGAAAACGGAATCCAATTCCGAGCTCCGAAACTCGTTTTACGGCCATTTTACCGCCAGAGAACGGGTGCCCAAACGGGTGGGCCAACTCGTCGGATTCAGGCAAAACCAGGGAAAGAAGTGGAAGGTAGGTGTGGATCTCAGTTTTTGGTCCAAGAAAAAGAAGCAACGGCAAGGACCGTGTGCTCACATTTTGGCCAAATGCTCGCCCGCGGCCAAGGCACGCGGCCACCCCGCGGCCAAGGCCAAGGCACAGGGCCACGCTCGAGCTCCCTATCCTTGCCCCGGGAGCGCGGCCCAAGTGTGTGTTGTGTGTGCGTGAGAGTGTGCGACGTGCCTCGGTCACAAGCATGTGGTTCATTTCGAGCAAGGCACGCAGCCAGCCCGCGGCCAAGGCCAAGGCCATGGCACCCAGCCACCCCACGGCCAAGGCCTAGGCACGCAGCCACCCCACGGCCAAGGCCAAGACCATGGCACCCAGCCACCCAGCGGCCAAGGCCAAGCCACGCAGCCACCCCGTGGCCAAGGCCAAGGCCATGGCACCCAGCCACGCCGCTGCCAAGGCCTAGGCACGCAGCCACCCCGCAGCCAAGGCTGTGTGCTGTAGCTCACGGATCTTGGCCAACTTTCGCGTTTCCGGGGCGGGGCGGGATTTTGGGGTGATGCATTAGATACGTGTGACAGTCGAACGTCGGAGAATATGGGAGTCGATTCCGAGCTCCGAACGTCGTTTTACGTCTGATTTAGCGAACGTGCGGGGGTGCGAAAAGGGTACGAAACGTGCCCGCCAATTGGTCCGGTTGTGGTAGAACTGGGCCGGGGGCCTCCTCACGGTGCTAGTACTGTTTTCCACTCGAAGAAATGGCGAAAATAATGCGGGAGGCCCTGCGCCCATTTTTCCTCCCGAAAAGGCAAAAATCCGTGAGCTATAGCACACGGATTGCGGCCAAATTTCGCGTTTCGGGGGCGGCGTGGGATTTTTTGCTGGCGTGGTTGGGTTTGGTGGGAGTCGGTGGCGGGAGAAAAGGGAATCAAATTCCGAGCTCCGAAACTCGTTTTACGGCCATTTTACCGCCAGAGAACGGGTGCCCAAACGGGGGGCCAACTCGTCCGATTCAGGCAAAACCGGAGAAAGAAGTGGAAGGTAGGTGTGGATCTCAGTTTTTGGTCCAAGAATACGAAGCAACGGCGAGGACCGTGTGCTCACATTTTGGCCAAATGCTCGCCCGCGGCCAAGGCCAAGGCATAGGGCCACGCTCGAGCACCCTATCCTTGCCCCGGGAGCGCGGCCCAAGTGTGTGTTGTGTGTGCGCGAGAGTGTACGACGTGCCTTGGTCGCGAACATGTGCTGCATTTCGAGCAAGGCACGCAGCCAGCCCGTGGCCAAGGTCAAGGCACGCAGCCACCCCGCGGCCAAGGCCAAGGCACGCAGCCCGTACGCGCGCGGTATCAACGGCCAATGCATATAGCGGGCGTGGCCCAAGCGTCTGTCCGACTTTGTTTGGGCCGAAATTTTAGGAGGTGATGTATTTTGACCGAAGTTATCTTACGGGACTCAAAAGTGGGGGAAACAGCGCGGAAGCTCCGGGCCCCATTTTTCGGGCCAAAATGGCCAAAGACCGTGTGCTGTAGCTCGCGGATCTGGTCCAACTTTCGTGCCGCGGCCAATGCCCAGGTATGGTGCAGCCAACGCGCGCTCCCGAGGCAAGGATAGGGAGCTTGAGCGTGGCCCCGTGCCTTGGCCGTGAGCACCCATTTTGCCCCCCACTCCCAGCATGCCGCGTGAGGCCAAAAACACCTCTTTTCGTGCTACGAAATATTTTTCTCTTTCTATTTAATAGTATTTCAAATTTTTTTCTACCATCATGGAAAAAATCACACCGTAATTCAATATACTTTTTTTTTGGGGGGGTGACAGTCAGCTCAAGGACTGGTGGTGTCTCTCTTTGGTGGGTCCAAAATTGCTCTAATACCTCTATTGTCGATTGCATATATATCCTAATATGCAGCAGAAAATAATTTTTAAATTAAATGTGAAATATTCAGATATGTTTTTTTTGAAATTAATGTAATAATATTTGAAGAGAATATTCGAAGCTTTAGCTCTCACTTGAACCCCTAACATGTAGGTCAAAAATGCAAATAAATTTTCAAGCCTACCATTGAGACAACCTAAAATATCAATATACAACTCGCAAATAAAATTTATATTTGGATCTAAGATACAAATTAATTATAAATCAAATAATTAACGATTTCACATCACAATTGGACATTTAAGTTGCTGCTTTCTGTGGTCAAATCCAAATTAAAATGTCTTATTGTTGAAAAAAGTTAGGGTTAAAAAATTCGTGCAACAAAAAATGTGTGAAAACATAAGAGAAACACAAAATTAAGGTTCGGGAAAGCCCCGCAAGCTCCTACGAGAGGCCCTGCGCCCATTTTTCCGCCCGAAAAGGCCAAATTCCGTGAGCTATAGCACACGGATTGTGGCCAAATTTAGTGTTTCTGGGGCGGCGTGGGATTTTTGGCTGGCGTGGTCGGGTTTGGTGGGAGTCGGTGGCGGGAGAAAACGGAATCCAATTCCGAGCTCCGAAACTCGTTTTACGGCCATTTTACCGCCAGAGAACGGGTGCCCAATGGGGTGGGCCAACTCGTCCGATTCAGGCAAAACCGGAGAAAGAAGTGGAAGGTAGGTGTGCATCTCAGTTTTTGGTCCAAGAATACAAAGCAACGGCGAGGACCGTGTGCTCACATTTTGGCCAAATGCTCGCCCGCGGCCAAGGCACGCGGCCACCCCGCGGCCAAGGCCAAGGCACAGGGCCACGCTCGAGCTCCCTATCCTTGCCCCGGGAGCGCGGCCCAAGTTTGTGTTGTGTGTACGCGAGAGTGTGCGACGTGCCTTGGTCGCGAGCATGTGCTGCATTTCGAGCAAGGCACGCAGCCAGCCCGCGGCCAAGGCCAAGGCACACAGCCACCCCGCGGCCAAGGCCTAGGCACGCAGCCGGCCCGCGGCCAAGGCCTAGGCACGCAGCCACCCCGTGGCCAAGGCCAAGGCCTAGGCACGCAGCCACCCTGCGGCCAAGGCCGTGTGCTGTAGCTCACGGATCTTGGCCAACTTTCGCGTTTCCGGAGCCGGGCGGGATTTTGGGGTGATGCATTAGATACGTGCGACAGTCGAACATCGGAGAAGACGGGAGTCGATTCCGAGGTCCGAACCTCGGTTTACGTCTGATTTACCGAACGTGCGGGGGTGCGAAAAGGGGACGAAACGTGCCCGCGAATTGGTCTGGTTGTGGTAGAACTGGGCCAGGGGCCTCCTCACGGTGCTAGTACTGTTTTCCTCTCGAAGAAATGGCGAAAATAATGCGGGAGTCCCTGCGCCCATTTTTCCGCCCGAAAAGGCCAAAATCCGTGAGCTATAGCACACGGATTGCGGCCAAATTTCGCATTTCGGGGGCGGCGTGAGATTTTTGGCGGGCGTGGTCGGGTTTGGTGGGGGTCGGTGGCGGGAGGAAACGGAATCCAATTCCGAGCTCCCAAACTCGTTTTACGGCCATTTTACCGCCAGAGAACGGGTGCCCAAACGGGTGGGCCAACTTGTCGGATTCAGGAAAAACCGGAGAAAGAAGTGGAAGGTAGGTGTGCATCTCAGTTTTTGGTCCAAGAATACGAAGCAACGGCGAGGACCGTGTGCTCACATTTTGGCCAAATGCTCGCCCGCGGCCAAGGCACGCAGCCACCCCGCGGCCAAGGCCAAGGCACAGGGCCACGCTCGAGCTCCCTATCCTTGCCCCGGTAGCGCGGCCCAAGTGTGTGTTGTGTGCACACGAGAGTGTGCGACGTGCCTTTGTCGCGAGCATGTGCTGCATTTCGAGCAAGGCACGCAGCCAGCCCGCGGCCAAGGCCAAGGCACGAAGCCACCCCTTGTCCAAGGCCAAGGCCATGGCACCCAGCCACCCCGCAGCCATGGCACCCAGCCACCCAGCGGCCAAGGCCAAGGCACGCAGCCACCCCGTGGCCAAGGCCAATGCCATGGCACGCAGCCACGCAGCTGCCAAGGACTAGGCAAGCAGCTACCCCGCGGGCAAGGCCGTGTGCTGTAGCTCATGGGTCTTGGCCAACTTTCGCGTTTCCGGGGCGGTGCGGGATTTTAGGGTGATGCATTAGATACGTGCGACAGTCGAATGTCAGAGAAGACGGGAGTCGATTCCAAGGTCCGAACCTCGTTTTACGGCCGATTTACCGAGCGTGCAGGGGTGCGAAAAGGGTACGAAACGTGCCCGCGAATTGGTCCGATTGTGGTAGAACTGGGCCGGGGGCCTCCTCACGGTCCTAGTACTGTTTTACGCTCGAAGAAATGGCGAAAATAAAGCGGGAGGCCCTGCGCCCATTTTTCCGCCCGAAAAGGCCAAAATCCGTGAGCTATAGCACACTGATTGCGGCCAAATTTCGTGTTTCGGGGGCGGGGTGGGATTTTTGGCTGGCGTGGTCGGTTTTGGTGGGAGTCGGTGGCGGGAGAAAACGGTATCCAATTCCGAGCTCCGAAACTGGTTTTACGGCCATTTTACCGCCAGCGAACGGGTTCCAAAACGGTTGGGCCAACTCGTCCGATTCAGGCAAAACCGGAGAAAGAAGTGGATGGTAGGTGTGGATCTCAGTATTTGGTCCAAGAATGCGAAGCAACGGTGAGGACCGTGTCCTCACATTTTGGCCAAATGCTCGCCCGCGGCCAAGGCCAAGGCCAAGGCACGCGGCCACCCCGCGGCCAAGGCCAAGGCACAGGGCCACGCTCGAGCTCCCTATCCTTGCCCCGGGAGCACGGTCCAAGTGTGTGTTGTGTGTGTGAGAGAGTGTGTGACGTGCCTTGGTCGCGAGCATGTGCTGCATTTCGAGCAAGGCACGCAGCCAGCCCGCGGCCAAGGCCAAGGCCGAGGCACGCAGCCACCCCGCGGCCAAGGCCTAGGCACGCAGCCAGCCCTAGGCCAAGGCGTTGGCACACAGCCACCCGGTGGCCAAGGACAAGGCCATGGCACCCCGCCACCCCGCGGCCAAGGCTTAGGCACGCAGCCACCCCGTGGCCAAGGCCAAGGCCGTGTGCTGTCGCTCACGGATCTTGGCCAACTTTCGCGTTTCCGGGGCGTTGCGGGATTTTGGGGTGATGCATTAGATACGTGCGACAGTCGAACGTCGGAAAAGAGGGAGTCGATTTCGAGGTCCGAACCTCGTTTTACGGCCGATTTACCGAGGGTGCGGGGGTGCGAAAAGGGGACGAAACGTGCCCTCGAATTGGTCTGATTGTGGTAGAACTGGGCCGGGGGCCTCCTCACTGTGCAAGTACTGCTTTCCGCTCGAAGAGATGGCAAAAATAATGCCGGAGGCCCTGCGCCCATTTTTCCGCTAGAAAAGGCCAAAATCCGTGAGCTATAGCACACGGATTGTGGCCAAATTTCGCGTTTCGGGGGTGGCGTGGGATTTTGGCCTGGCATGGTCGGGTTTGGTGGGAGTCGGTGGCGGGAGAAAACGGAATCCAATTCCGAGCTCCGAAACTCGTTTTACGGCCATCTTACCGGCAGCGAACGGGTGCCCAAACGGGTGGGCCAAGTCGTCCGATTCAGGCAAAACCGGAGAAATAAGTGGAAGGTAGGTGTCGATTTCAGTTTTTGGTCCAAGAATACAAAGAAACGGCGAGGATCGTGTGCTCGCATTTTGGCCAAATGCTCGCCCGCGGCCAAGGCCAAGCCACGCAGCCACCCCGCGGCCAACGCCAAGGCACAGGGCCACGCTCGAGCTCCCTATCCTTGCCGCGGGAGCACTGCCCGAGTGTGTGTTGTGTGTGCGTGAGAGTGTGCGACCTGCCGTGGTCGCGACCAAGTGCTGCATTTCGAGCAAGGCACGGAGCCAGCCCGCAGCTAAGGCCGAGGCCGAGGGACGCAGCCACCCCGTGGCCAAGGCCAAGGCACGCGTCCACCCCGCGGCCAAGGCCATGGCACCCAGCCGGCCCGCGGCCAAGGCCTAGGCACGCAGCCAGCCCGCGGCCAAGGCTTTGGCATGCAGCCACCCCGAGGCCAAGGCCAAGGCCATGGCACACAGCCACCCTGCGGCCAAGGCCAAGGCCGTGTGCTGTAGCTCACGGATCTTGGCCAACTTTCGCGTTTCCGGGGCGGTGTGGGATTTTGGGGTGATGCATTAGATACGTGCGACTGTCGAGCATTGGAAAAGAGGGGAGTCGATTTCGACGTCCGAACTTCGGTTTACGGCCGATTTACCGAGGGTGCGGGGTTGCAAAAACGGGACGAAACGTGCCCGCGAATTGGTCCGATTGTGGTAGAACTGGGCCGGGGGCGTCCTCACGGCGAAAGTACTGTTTTCCACTCGAAGAAATGGCGAAAATAATGCGGGAGGCCCTGCGCCCATTTCTCCCCCGGAAAAGGCCTAAAGCCGTGAGCTATAGCACGCGGATTGTGGCCAAATTTTGCGTTTCGGGGGTGGCGTGGGATTTTGGCCTGGCATGGTCGGGTTTGGTGGGAGTCGGTGGCGGGAGAAAACGGAATCCAATTCCGAGCTCCGAAACTCATTTTACGGCCATCTTACCGGCAGCGAACGGGTGCCCAAACGGGTGGGCCAAGTCGTCCGATTCAGGCAAAACCGGAGAAATAAGTGGAAGGTAGGTGTCGATTTCAGTTTTTTGTCCAAGAATACAAAGAAACGGCAAGGATCGTGTGCTCACATTTTGGCCAAATGCTCGCCCGCGGCCAAGGCCAAGCCACGCAGCCACCCCGCGGCCAACGCCAAGGCACAGGGCCACGCTCGAGCTCCCTATCCTTGCCTCGGGAGAGCGGCCCGAGTGTGTGTTGTGTGTGCGTGAGAGTGTGCGACCTGCCGTGGTCGCGACCAAGTGCTGCATTTCTAGCAAGGCACGGAGCAAGCCCGCGGCCAAGGCCAAGGCCGACGCACGCAGCGACCACGTGGCCAGGCCAAGGCACGCATCCACCCGGAGGCCAAGGCCATGGAACCCAGCCAGCCCGCGGCCAAGGCCATGGCACCCATTCAGCCCGCGGCCAATGCATTGGCACACAGCCACCCGGTGGCCAAGGCACGCAGCCACCCCGAGGCCAAGGCCTAGGCCATGGCCCGCAGCCGCCCCGCGGCCAAGGCCAAGGCCGTGTGCTGTCGCTCATGGATCTTGGCCAACTTTCGCATTTCCGGGGCGGTGCAGGATTTTTGGATGATACATTAGATACGTGCAACGATCGAACGTCGGAAAAGAGGGGAGTCGATTTCGAGGTCCGAACCTCGTTTTACGGCCGATTTACCAAGGGTGCGGGGGTGCGAAAAGGGGACGAAACGTGCCCTCGAATTGGTCCGATTGTGGTAGAACTGGGACCGGGGCCTCCTCACGGCGAAAGTACTGCTTTCCGCTCGAAGAAATGGAAAAAATAATGCAGGAGGCCCTCCGCCCATTTTTCCGCCAGAAAAGGTCAAAATCCCTGAGCTATAGCACACGGATTGTGGCCAAATTTGGCGTTTCGGGGGCGGCATGGGATTTTGGGCTGGCGTCGTCGGGTTTGGTGGGAGTCGGTGTCGGGAGAAAACGGAATCCAATTCCGAGCTCCGAACTTGTTTTACGGCCATCTTACCGGCAGCGAACGAGTCCCCAAACGGGTGGGCCAACTCGTCCGATTCAGGCAAAACCGGAAAAGAAGTGGATGGTAGGTGTGGATCTCAGTTTTTGGTCCAAGAATACGAAGAAACGGCGAGGACCGTGTGCTCACATTTTGGCCAAATGCTCGCCCGCGGCCAAGGCCAAGCCAAGCAGCCACCCCGCGGCCAACGCCAAGGCACAGGGCCACGCTCGAGCTCCCTATCCTTGCCTCGGGAACGCGGCCAGAGTGTGTGTTGTGTGTGCGTGAGCGTGTGCGACCTGCCTTGGTTGCGAGCATATGCTGAATTTCGAGAAAGGCACACAGCCAGCCCATGACCAAGGCCAAGGCCGAGGCACGACGCCAACCCGTGGCCAAGGCCTAGGCACGCGTCCACCCCGCGGCCAAGGCCTAGGCATGCAGCCAGCCCGCGGCCAAGGCCTAGGCATGCAGCCAGCCCGCAGCCAAGGCCTTGGCACGCCGCCACCCCGAAGCCAAGGCCAAGGCCATGGCGCGCAGCCACCCCGCGGCGAAGGCCAAGGCCATGGCACGCAGCAACCCCGCGGCCAAGGCCAAGGCCATGGCCCCCAGCCACCCCGCGGCCAAGGCCAAGGCCGTGTGCTGTAGCTCACGGATCTTGGCCAACTTTCGCTTTTTCGGGGCGGTGCGGGATTTGGGGGTGATGCATTAGATACGTGCAACAGTCGAGTGTTGGAAAAGAGGGGATTCGATTTCGAGGTCCGAACCTCGTTTTACGGCCGATTTACCGAGGGTGCGGGGGTGTGAAAAGGGGACGAAACGTGCCCTCGAATTGGTCCGATTGTGGTAGAACTGGGCCGGGGGCCTCCTCACGGCGCAAGTACTGTTTTCCGCTTGAAGAAATGGCAAAAATAATGCGGGAGGCCCTGCGCCCATTTTTCCGCCAAAAAAGGTCAAAATCCGTGAGCTATAGCACACGGATTGTGGCCAAATTTCGCGTTTTGGGGGCGGCGTGGATTTTTGGCTGGCGTCGTCGGGTTTGGTGGGAGTCGGTGGCGGGAGAAAACGGAATCCAATTCCGAGCTCCGAAACTCGTTTTACGGCCATCTTACCGGCAGCGAACGGGTGCCCAAACGGGTGGGCCAACTCGTCCGATTCAGGCAAAACCGGAGAAAGAAGTGGAAGGTAGGTGTGGATCTCAGTTTTTGGTCCAAGAATACGAAGAAATGGCAGAGACCGTGTGCTCACATTTTGGCCAAGCCACGCAGCCACCCCGCTGCCAACTCCAAGGCACAGTGCCACGCTCGAGCTTCCTATCCTTGCCTCGGGAGCGCGGCCGGAGTGTGTGTTGTGTGTGCGTGAGAGTGTGCGACCTGCCTTGGTCGCGAGCATGTGCTGCATTTAGAGCAAGGCACGGAGCAAGCCCGCGGCCAAGGCCAAGGCCGAGGCACGCAGCCACCCCATGGCCAAGGCCAAGGCACGCGTCCACCCCGCGGCCAAGGCCTTGGCACGCAGCCACCCCGAGGCCAAGGCCAAGGCCATGGCACGAAGCCACCCCGCGGCCAAGGCAAGGCCGTGTGCTGTAGATACGTATGGGTGGCTGCGTGCCATGGCCTTGGACTTGGCCACGGGGTGGCTGCGTGCCATGGCCTTGGCCGCGGGGTGGCTGGGTGCCATGGCCGCGGGGTGGCTGGGTGCCATGGCCGCGGGGTGGCTGGGTGCCATGGCCGCGGGGTGGCTGGGTGCCATGGCCGCGGGGTGGCTGGATGCCATGGCCTTGGCCTTGGCCGCGGGGTGGCTGGATGCCATGGCCTTGGCCTTGGCCACGGGGTGGCTTCGTGCCTTGGCCTTGGCCGCGGGCTGGCTGCGTGCCTTGCTCGAAATGCAGCACATGCTCGTGACAAAGGAACGTCGCACACTCTCGCGCGCACACATCACACACTTGGGCCGCGCTCCCGGGGCAAGGATAGGGAGCTCGAGCGTGGCCCTGTGCCTTGGCCTTGGCCGCGGGGTGGCCGCGTGCCTTGGCCGTGGGCGAGCATTTGGCCAAAATGTGAGGACACAGTCCTCACGGTTGCTTCGTATTCTTGGACCAAAAACTGAGATCCACACCTACCTTCCACTTCTTTCTCCGGTTTTTCCTGAATCTGACAAGTTGGCCCACCCGTTTGGGCACCCGTTCTCTGGCGGTAAAATGGCCGTAAAACGAGTTTGGAAGCTCGGAATTGGATTCCGTTTCCTCCCGCCACTGACCCCCACCAAACCCGACCACGCCCGCCAAAAATCCCACGCCGCCCCCGAAATGCGAAATTTGGCCGCAATCTGTATGCTATAGCTCACGGATTTTGGCCTTTTCATGCGGAAAATTGGGTGCAGGGCCTCCCGCATTATTTTCGCCATTTCTTCGAGAGGAAAACAGTACTAGCACCGTGAGCAGGCCCCCGGCTCAGTTCTACCACAACCGGACCAATTCGCGGGCACGTTTCATTCCCATTTCGCAACCCCGCACGTTCGTTAAATTGCACATAAAACAAGGTTCGGACCTCGGAATCGACTCCTGTCTTCTCCGACGTTCGACTGTCGCACATATCTAATGCATCACCCCAAAATCCTGCCCCGCCCCGGAAACGCGAAAGTTGGCCAAGATCCGTCAGCTACAGCACACGGCCTTGGCCTAGGGGTGGCTGCGTGCCTAGCCCTTGACCGCGGAGTGGCTGGGTGCCATGGCCTTGGCCTTGGCCGCGGGGTGGCTGCGTGCCTTGGCCTTGGCCTCGGGCTGGCTGCGTGCCATGCTCGAAATGCAGCACATTCTCGGGACCAAGGCACGTCGCACACTCTCGCGCACACACAATACACACTTCGGCCGCGCTCCCGGGGCAAGGATAGGGAGCTCGAGCGTGGCCCTGTGCCTTGGCCTTGGCCGCGGGGTGGCCGCGTGCCTTGGCCGCGGGCGAGCATTTGGCCAAAATGTGAGCACACGGTCCTCGCTGTTGCTTCGTATTCTTGGACCAAAAACTGAGATCCACACCTACCTTCCACTTCTTTCTCCGGTTTTGCCTGAATCCGATGAGTTGGCCCACCCGTTTGTGCACCCGTTCTCTGGCGGTAAAATGGCCGTAAAACGAGTTTCGGAGCTTGGAATTGGATTCCGTTTTCTCCCGCGACCGACTCCCACCAAACCCGACCACGCCAGCCAAAAATTCCACGCCGCCCCTGAAACACGAAATTTGGCCGCAATCCGTGTGCTATAGCTCACGGATTTCAGCCTTTTCGGGCGGAAAAATGGGCGCAGGGCCTCCCGCATTATTTTTGCCATTTCTTCGAGTGGAAAACAGTACTAGCACCGTGAGGAGGCCCCCGGCCCAGTTCTACCACAACCGGACCAATTCGCGGGCACGTTTAGTCCCCTTTTCGTACCCCCGCACGTTCGGTAAATCGGCCGTAAAATGAGGTTTGGACCTCGGAATCGACTCCCGTCTTCTCCGACGTTCGACTGTCGCACGTATCTAATGCATATCCCCAAAATCCCGCACCGCCCCGGAAACGCGAAAGTTGGCCAAGATCCGTGAGCTACAGCACACGGCCTTGGCCGCGGGGAGGCGGCGTGCCTAGGCCTTGGCCGCGGCGTGGCTGGGTGCCATGGCCTTGGCCTTGGCCACGGGGTGGCTGCGTGCCTTGGCCTTGGCCACGGGGTGGCTGCGTGCCTTGGCCTTGGCCACGGGGTGGCTGCGTGCCTAGGCCTTGGCCGCAGGGTGGCTGGGTGCCATGGCCTTGGCCTTGGCCTCGGGGTGGCTGCGTGCCTAGGACTTGGCCACGGGGTGGCTGGGTGCCATGGCCTTGGCCTTGGCCACGGGGTGGCTGCATGCCTTGGCTTTGGCCACGGGCTGGCTGCGTGCCTTGCTGGAAATGCAGCACATTCTCGCAACCAAGGCACGTCGCACACTCTCACAGACACACAACACACACTTGGACCGCCCTCCCGGGGCATGGATAGGGAGCTCGACCGTGGCCCTGTGCCTTGGCCTTGGCCGCGGGGTGGCTGCGTGCCTTGGCCGCGGGCGAGCTTTTGGCCAAAATGTGAGGATACGGACCTCGCCGTTGCTTCGCATTCTTGGACCAAAAACTGAGATCCACACCTACCTTCCACTTCTTTCTCCGGTTTTGCCTGAATCGGACGAGTTGGCCCACCCATTTGGGAACCCGTTCTCTGGCGGTAAAATGGCCGTAAACCGAGTTTCGGAGCTCGGAATTGGATTCCTTTTTCTCCCGCTACCGACTCCCACCAAACCCGACCACGCCAGCCAAAAATTCCACGCCCCCCCCGAAACACGAAATTTGGCCGCAATCCGTGTGCTATAGCTCACTTGATTTTGGCCTTTCGGCGGAAAATGGGCGCAGGGCCTCCCGCATTATTTTCACCATTTCTTCGAGAGGAAAACAGTACTAGCACCGTGAGGAGGCCCCCGCCCAGTTCTACCACAACCGACCACCCGCGGGCACGCCATTCCCTTTTCGCACCCGCACGCTCGTAAATCGGCCGTAAAACGAGGTTCGACCTCGGAATCGACTCCGCCTTCTCCGACGCTCGACTGTCGCACGTATCTAATGCATCACCCCAAAATCCAGCCCCGCCTTGGCCTTGGAAACGCGAAAGTTGGCCAAGATCCGTGAGCTACAGCACACGGCCTTGGCCGCGGGTGGCTGCGTGCAGGCCTAGGCCTTGGCATGGGTGGCTGGGTGCCATGGCCTTGGCCTTCGCCACGGGGTGGCTGCGTGCCTTGGCCTTGGCTGCGGGCTGGCTGCGTGCCTTGCTCGAAATGCAGCACATGCTCGCACCAAGGCACGTCGCAGACTCTCGCACACACAAACACACACTTGGGCCGCACTCCCGGGCAAGGATAGGAGCTCGAGCGTGGCCCTGTGCCTTGGCCTGGCCTTGGCCGCCGAGCATTTGGCCAAAATGTGAGCACACGGTCCTCGCCGCTTCTTCGTATTCTTGACCAAAAACTGAGATCCACACCTACCTTCCACTTCTTTCTCCGGTTTTGCCTGAATCGGACGAGTTGGCCCACCCGTTTGGGCACCGTTCTCTCCGGGCGGTAAATGGCCGTAAACGAGTTTCGAGGTCGGAATTGATTCCGTTTTCTCCGCCACCGACTCCCACCAAACCCGACCACGCCAGCCCAAAATCCCACGCGCCCTGAAACGCGAAAATTTGGCCGCAATCCATGTGCTATAGCTCACGGATTTTGGCCTTTCTGGCGGAAAATGGGCGCAGGGCCTCCCGCATTATTTTTGCCATTTCTTCGAGGAAAACAGTACTAGCACCGTGAGGAGGCCCCGCCCAGTTCTACCACAACGGACCATTCCAGGGCACGCTTCGCCCCTTTCGCAAACCCCGCACGCTCGTAAATCGGGCCGAAAACGAGGTTCGACCTCGAATCGACTCCCCTTCCTGACGCTTGACTGTCGCACGATTCAATGCATCACCCCAAAATCCCGCACCGCCCGGAAATGTGAAAGTTGGCCAAGATCCATGAGCTACACAGCACACGGCCTTGGCCTTGGCCGCAGGGTGGCTGCGTGCCAGGCCTTGCCACGCGGGTGGCTGGGTGCCATGGCCTTGGCCTTGGCCACCGGGTGGCTGTGTGCCAAGGCCTTGGCCGCAGGGTGGCTGCGTGCCTAGGCCTTGGCCGGGCTGGCTGGGTGCCATGGCCTTGGCCGCGGGTGGCTGGATGCCTGGCCTTGGCCTTGGCGGGTGGCTGCGGCCTGGCCTTGGCCGCTGGCTGGCTGCGTGCCACTCGAAATGCAGCACATGCTCGCGACCAAGGCACGTCGCACACTCTCATGCACACACACACACACACTTGGGCCGCTCCCAGGCAAGGATAGGGAGCTAGAGCGTGGCCCTTGTGCCTTGGCCTTGGCCGCGGGTGGCTGCATGGCTTGGCCTTGCCTTCCGGGCGAGCATTTGGCCAAAATGTGAGCACATTGTCCTCGCCGTTGCTTCAGATTCTTGACCAAAACTGAGAACAACCTTCCAGTTTTTTCTCCGGTTTTGCCTGAATCGAGAGAGGCCCACCCCATTTGGGCCCAGTTCTACCACGGTAAATCAAACCAGTTTGGGAGCTCGGAATTCCCTTTTCCGCCACCGACTCCCACCAAACCCGACCACGCCAGCCAAAATCGCCCTGAAACACGAGGTTCGGACTCGAATCGTGTGCTATAGCTCACGGATTTTCCAACGCGAAAATGGGCGAGGGCCTCATTATTTTGCCATTTCTTCAAAAAACCGCACTAGCACCGTGAGGAGGCCCCCTGCCCAGTTCTACCACAAATCCGAGGGGCTACAGGCACGCCTTGTCCCTTTTGGCCCCCGCACGCTCGTAAATCAGCCGAAATGAGGGCCTTGGCCTTGGCCGCAGGGTGATGTCACACATGGCCTAATGGCCATCACCCAAAATCCGGCGTGCCGAAACCTTGGCATGGCCAAGATCCGTGAGCTACAGCCTTGGCCGCTGGCTGGCTGCGTGCCAAGGCCTTGGGCTGGCTGGCGTGGCGAAGGCCTTGGCCGCTGGCTGGCTGCGCCGCAAGCTGCCTTGGCCGCAGGCTGGCTGTGTGCTTAGGCCTTGGCCGCGGCTGGCTGGGTGCCTTGGTTTCATGGCCTTGGCCGCGGGATGGACGCTGCCTTGGCCTTGGCCTTGGCCACGGGTGGCTGCCCAGGCGTGCCTCGGCCTTGGCCTTGGCCGCTGGCTGGCGTGCCTTGCTCGAAATGCAGCACATGCTCGCGACCAAGGCAGGTCGAACACTTTCACGCACACACAACACACACTTGGCCACGCTCCCGAGGCAATGGATAGGGAGCTCGAGCGTGGCCCGCCTTGGCATTCGCCGCGGGTGGCTGCGTGGCTTGGCCTTGGCCGCGGGCGAGCATTTTGGCCAAAATGTGAGCACACGGTCCTCGCCGCTTTCTTCGTATTCTTGACCAAAAACTGAGATCCACACCTACCTTCCACTTCTTTCTCCGGTTTTGCCTGAATCGGACGAGTTGGCCCACCCGCTTGGGCACCCGTTGGCCGGTAAGATGCCTGTAAAACGAGTTTCGAGCTCGGAATTGATTCCATTTGCCATTTTTCGAGCGGAAAAGTGGGCGCAGGGCCTCCTGCGGGCTGGCTGTGTGCCTAGGCCTTGGCCGCAGGCTGGCTGGGTGCCATGGCCTTGGCCGCGGGATGGACGCGTGCCTTGGCCTTGGCCACGGGGTGGCTGCGTGCCTCGGCCTTGGCCTTGGCCGCGGGCTGGCTCCGTGCCTTGCTCAAAATACAGCACATGCTCGCGACCAAGGCAATGATAGGGAGCTCGAGCGTGGCCCTGTGCTTTGGCGTTGGCCGCAGGGTGGCTGCATGGCTTGGCCTTGGCCGCGGGCTGGCTGTGTGCCTAGGCCTTGGCCGCGGGCTGGCTGGGTGCCATGGCCTTGGCCGCGGGCTGGCTGGGTGCCATGGCCTTGGCCGCGGGCTGGCTGGGTGCCATTGCCTTGGCTGCGGGGTGGACGCGTGCCTTGGCCTTGGCCACCGGGTGGCTGCGTGCCTCGGCCTTGGCCTTGGCCGCGGGCTGGCTCCGTGCCTTGCTCAAAATACAGCACATGCTCGCGACCAAGGCAATGATAGGGAGCTCGAGCGTGGCCCTGTGCCTTGGCGTTGGCCGCGGGGTGGCTGCGTGGCTTGGCCTTGGCCGCGGGCGAGCATTTGGCCAAAATGTTAGCACACGGTCCTCGCCGTTTCTTTGTATTCTTGGACCAAAAACTGAGATCCACACCTACCTTCCACTTCTTTCTCCGGTTTTGCCTGAATTGGACGAGCTGGCCCACCCGTTTGGACACCCGTTTGCTGCCGGTAAGATGGCCGTAAAACGAGTTTCGGAGCTCGGAATTGGATTCCGTTTTCTCCTGCCACCGACTCCCACCAAACCCGACGACGGCAGCCCAAAATCACACGCCGCCCCCAAAACGCGAAATTTGGACACAATCCGTGTGCTATAGCTCACGGATTTTGGCCATTTCGGGGGAAACATGGGCCCAGGGCCCCCCGCGTCTTGTTCGCCATTTCTTCGAGCGGAAAAGAGTACTTGAGCGTGAGGAGGCCCCGGCCCAGCTCTGCCACAATCGAACAATTCGCGGGCACGTTTTGTGCCCTTTTCGCACCCGCACGCGTTCGGTTAATCGGCCGTAAAACAGGGTTCGACCTCGGAATCGACTCCGTCTTTTCCGACGTTTGACTGTCGTGACGTATCTATTGCATAACCCCAAAATCCCGCACCGCCCCGAAAACAAGAAAGTTGGCCCAGATCCATGAGCTACAGCGCACGGTCTTTGGCCATTTTGGCCCGAAAAATGGGGCCCGGAGCATCCGCGCTGTTTGAAAAACTTTTCAGTCCCGTAAGATAACTTCAGTCGAAATACGTCACCTCCTAAATTTTCGCCCCAAACAAAGTCGGACAGACGCTTGGGCCCCTCCCGGTTTCTGCATTGGCTGTGAATGCCGCGCGCGGGCGGGCTGCTTGCCTTGGCCCCGGCCACGGGGTGGCTGCGTGCCTAGACCTTCGCCGCGGGCTGGCTGGGTGCCTCGGCCTTGGCCGCGGGGTGGCTGCGTGCCTAGGCGTTGGCCTTGGCCGCGGGGCTGGCTGCGTGCCTTGGCCTTGGCCGAAATGCAGCACATGCTTGCGGCCAAGGCACAGAGGGCCGCACTGGGGGAAAATAGCCACAAAACGAGTTTCGGAGCCCGGAATCGGCTTCCGCTTTATCCCGCGGCGAACTCCCGCCAATACCGACAACACCAGCCCAAAATCCCACGCCGCCACGGAAACGCGAAATTTGGCCCCAATCCGTGTGCTATAGCTAACGGATTTTGGCCATTTCGGGGGAAACATGGGCCCAGGGCCCCCCGCGTCTTGTTCGCCATTTCTTCGAGCGGAAAAGAATAGTTGGAGCGTGAGGAGTCCCCCGGCCCAGCTCTGCCACAATCCGAAAATTTCGTGGGCACGTTTCGTCCCCTTTTCGCACCCCGCATGTTCGGTTAATCAGCCGTAAAACAGGGTTCGGACATCGGAATCGACTCCCGTCTTTTCCGACGTTTGACTGTCGCACGTATCTAATGCATAACCCCAAAATTCCGCACCGCCCCGAAAACAAGAAAGTTGGCCCAGATCCGTGAGCTACAGCGCAAGGTCTTTGGCCATTTTGGCCCGAAAAATGGGGCCCGGGGCATCCGCACTGTTTGAACAACTTTTCAGTCCCGTAAGATAACTTCAGTCGAAATACGTCACCTCCTAAAATTTTGGCCCAAACTGTACTTCCGCCGTGAGGAGGCCCCCGGCCCAGTTCTACCACAATCGGACCAATTAGCGGGCAAGTTTCGTCCCCTTTTTGCAACCCTGCACCATCGGTAAATCGGCCGTAAAACGAGGTTCGGACCTAGAAATCGACTCCCCTCTTTTCCAAGGCTCGACTGTCTCACGTATCTAATGCATCACCCCAAAATCCCACACCGCCCCGGAAACGCGAAAGTTGCCCAAGATCCGTGAGCTACAGCACACGGCCTTGGCCATGGCCGCGGGGTGGCTGCGTGCCATGGCCTTGGCCTTGGCCGCGAGGTGGCTTGGTGCCATGGCCTTGGCCGTGGCCTCGGGGTGGCTGTCTAATAAGGCCTTGGCCGCGTGCTGGCTGCGTGCCAAGGCCTTGGCCGCGGGCTGGCTGGGTGCCATGGCCTTGGCCGCGGGGTGGATGCGTGCCTTGGCCTTGGCCACGGGGTGGCTGCGTGCCTCGGCCTTGGGCTTGGCCGCGGGCTGGCACCGTGCCTTGCTCGAAATGCAGCACATGCTCGCGACCAAGGCAGGTCGCACACTCTCACGCACACACAACACACACTCGGGCTGCGTTCCCGAGGCAAGGATAGGGAGCTCGAGCGTGGCCCTGTGCCTTGGCGTTGGCCGCGGGCTGGCTGCGTGGCTTGGCCTTGGCCGCGGGCGAGCATTTGGCCAAAATCTGAGCACACGGTCCTCGCCGTTTCTTGATATTCTTGGACCAAAAACTGAGATCCACACCTACCTTCCGCTTCTTTCTCCGGTTTTGCCTGAATCGGACGAGTGGGCCCACCCGTTTGGGCACCCGTTCGCTGCCGGTAAGATGGCCGTAAAACGAGTTTCGGGGCTCAGATTTGGATTCCGTTTTCTCCCGCCACCGACTCCCACCAAACCCGACGACGGCAGCCCAAAATCCCATGCCGCCCCCGAAACGCGAAATTTGGCCACAATCCGTGTGCTATAGCTCACGGATTTTCGCCTTTTCCGGGGGAAAAATGGGCGCAGGGCCTCCCGCATTATTTTCGCCATTTCTTCGAGCGGTAAACTGTACTTGCGCCGTGAGGAGGCCCCCGGCCCAGTTCTACCACAATCGGACCAATTCGCGGGCACGTTTCGTCCCCTTTTCGCACCCCTTCACCCTCGGTAAATCGGCCGTAAAACGAGGTTCGGACCTCAAAATCGACTCCCCTCTTTTCCAACGCTCGACTGTCTCACGTATCTAATGCATCACCCCAAAATCCCGCACCGCCCCGGAAACGCGAAAGTTGGCCAAGATCCGTGAGCTACAGCACACGGCCTTGGCCATGGCAGCGGGGTGGCTGCGTTCCATGGCCTTGGCCTTGGCCGTGGGGTGGCTGCATGCCATGGCCTTGGCCTTGGCCTCGGGGTGGCTGCGTGCCAAGGCCTTGGCCGCGGGCTGGCTGCGTGCCTAGGCCTTGGACGCGGGCTGGCTGGGTGCCATGGCCTTGGCCGCGGGGTGGACGCGTGCCTTGGCCTTGGCCTTGGCCACGGGGTGGCTTCGTGCCACGGCCTTGGGCTTGGCCGCGGGCTGGCTCCGTGCCTTGCTCGAAATGCAGCATATGCTCGCGACCAAGGCAGGTCGCACACTCTCACGCACACACAACACACACTCCGTCCGCGATCCCGAGGCAACGATAGGGAGCTCGAGCTTGGCCCTGTGCTTTGGCATTGGCCGCGGGTTGTCTGCATGGCTTGGCCTTGGCCGCGGGCGAGCATTTGGCCAAAATCTGAGCACACGGTCCTCGCCGTTTCTTCGTATTCTTGGACCAAAAACTGAGATCCACACCTACCTTCCACTTCTTTCTCCGGTTTTGCCTGAATCGGGCGAGTGGGCCCACCCGTTTGGGCACCCGTTCGCTGCCGGTAAGATGGCCGTAAAACGAGTTTCGGGGCTCGGATTTGGATTCCGTTTTCTCCCGCCACTGACACCCACCAAACCCGACCACGCCAGCCCAAAATCCCACGCCGCCCCCGAAACACGAAATTTGGCCACAATCCGTGTGCTATAGCTCACGGATTTTGGCCTTTTCCGAGGGAAAAATGGGCGCAGCGCCTCCTCCATTATTTTCTTAATTTCTTCGAGCGGAAAACTGTACTTGCGTCGTGAGGAGGCCCCCGGCCCAGTTCTACCACAATCGGACCAATTCGCGGGCACGTTTCGTCCCCCTTTTCGCACCCGCACCCTCGGTAAATCGGCCGTAAAACGAGGTTCGGACCTCAAAATCGACTCCCCTTTTTTCCAACGCTCGACTGTCTCACGTATCTAATGCATCACCCCAAAATCCCGCACCGCCCCGGAAACGCGAAAGTTGGCCAAGATCCGTGAGCTACAGCACACGGCCTTAGCCATGGCATCGGGGTGGCTGCGTTCCATGGCCTTGGCCTTGGCCGTGGGGTGGCTGCATGCCATGGCCTTGGCCTTGGCCTCGGGGTGGCTGCGTGCCAAGGCCTTGGCCGCGGGCTGGCTGCGTGCCTAGGCCTTGGACGCGGGCTGGCTGGGTGCCATGGCCTTGGCCGCGGGGTGGACGCGTGCCTTGGCCTTGGCCTTGGCCACGGGGTGGCTTCGTGCCACGGCCTTGGGCTTGGCCGCGGGCTGGCTCCGTGCCTTGCTCGAAATGCAGCATATGCTCGCGACCAAGGCAGGTCGCACACTCTCACGCACACACAACACACACTCCGTCCGCGCTCCCGAGGCAAGGATATGGAGCTCGAGCGTGGCCCTGTGCCTTGGCGTTGGCCGCGGGTTGGCTGCATGGCTTGGCCTTGGCCGCGGGCGAGCATTTGGCCAAAATCTGAGCACACGGTCCTCGCCGTTTCTTCGTATTCTTGGACCAAAAACTGAGATCCACACCTACCTTCCACTTCTTTCTCCGGTTTTGCCTGAATCGGACGAGTGGGCCCACCCGTTTGGGCACCCGTTCGCTGCCGGTAAGATGGCCGTAAAACGAGTTTCGGGGCTCGGATTTGGATTCCGTTTTCTCCCGCCACCGACACCCACCAAACCCGACCACGCCAGCCCAAAATCCCACGCCGCCCCCGAAACACGAAATTTGGCCACAATCCGTGTGCTATAGCTCACGGATTTTGGCCTTTTCCGAGGGAAAAATGGGCGCAGCGCCTCCTCCATTATTTTCTTAATTTCTTCGAGCGGAAAACTGTACTTGCGTCGTGAGGAGGCCCCCGGCCCAGTTCTACCACAATCGGACCAATTCGCGGGCACGTTTCGTCCCCTTTTCGCACCCCCGCACCCTCGGTAAATCGGCCGTAAAACGAGGTTCGGACCTCAAAATCGACTCCCCTCTTTTCCAACGCTCGACTGTCTCACGTATCTAATGCATCACCCCAAAATCCCGCACCGCCCCGGAAACGCGAAAGTTGGCCAAGATCCGTGAGCTACAGCACACGGCCTTGGCCATGGCAGCGGGGTGGCTGCGTTCCATGGCCTTGGCCTTGGCCGTGGGGTGGCTGCATGCCATGGCCTTGGCCTTGGCCTCGGGGTGGCTGCGTGCCAAGGCCTTGGCCGCGGGCTGGCTGCGTGCCTAGGCCTTGGACGCGGGCTGGCTGGGTGCCATGGCCTTGGCCGCGGGGTGGACGCGTGCCTTGGCCTTGGCCTTGGCCACGGGGTGGCTTCGTGCCACGGCCTTGGGCTTGGCCGCGGGCTGGCTCCGTGCCTTGCTCGAAATGCAGCATATGCTCGCGACCAAGGCAGGTCGCACACTCTCACGCACACACAACACACACTCCGTCCGCGCTCCCGAGGCAAGGATATGGAGCTCGAGCGTGGCCCTGTGCCTTGGCGTTGGCCGCGGGTTGGCTGCATGGCTTGGCCTTGGCCGCGGGCGAGCATTTGGCCAAAATCTGAGCACACGGTCCTCGCCGTTTCTTCGTATTCTTGGACCAAAAACTGAGATCCACACCTACCTTCCACTTCTTTCTCCGGTTTTGCCTGAATCGGGCGAGTGGGCCCACCCGTTTGGGCACCCGTTCGCTGCCGGTAAGATGGCCGTAAAACGAGTTTCGGGGCTCGGATTTGGATTCCGTTTTCTCCCGCCACTGACACCCACCAAACCCGACCACGCCAGCCCAAAATCCCACGCCGCCCCCGAAACACGAAATTTGGCCACAATCCGTGTGCTATAGCTCACGGATTTTGGCCTTTTCCGAGGGAAAAATGGGCGCAGCGCCTCCTCCATTATTTTCTTAATTTCTTCGAGCGGAAAACTGTACTTGCGTCGTGAGGAGGCCCCCGGCCCAGTTCTACCACAATCGGACCAATTCGCGGGCACGTTTCGTCCCCTTTTCGCACCCCCGCACCCTCGGTAAATCGGCCGTAAAACGAGGTTCGGACCTCAAAATCGACTCCCCTCTTTTCCAACGCTCGACTGTCTCACGTATCTAATGCATCACCCCAAAATCCCGCACCGCCCCGGAAACGCGAAAGTTGGCCAAGATCCGTGAGCTACAGCACACGGCCTTGGCCATGGCAGCGGGGTGGCTGCGTTCCATGGCCTTGGCCTTGGCCGTGGGGTGGCTGCATGCCATGGCCTTGGCCTTGGCCTCGGGGTGGCTGCGTGCCAAGGCCTTGGCCGCGGGCTGGCTGCGTGCCTAGGCCTTGGACGCGGGCTGGCTGGGTGCCATGGCCTTGGCCGCGGGGTGGACGCGTGCCTTGGCCTTGGCCTTGGCCACGGGGTGGCTTCGTGCCACGGCCTTGGGCTTGGCCGCGGGCTGGCTCCGTGCCTTGCTCGAAATGCAGCATATGCTCGCGACCAAGGCAGGTCGCACACTCTCACGCACACACAACACACACTCCGTCCGCGCTCCCGAGGCAAGGATATGGAGCTCGAGCGTGGCCCTGTGCCTTGGCGTTGGCCGCGGGTTGGCTGCATGGCTTGGCCTTGGCCGCGGGCGAGCATTTGGCCAAAATCTGAGCACACGGTCCTCGCCGTTTCTTCGTATTCTTGGACCAAAAACTGAGATCCACACCTACCTTCCACTTCTTTCTCCGGTTTTGCCTGAATCGGGCGAGTGGGCCCACCCGTTTGGGCACCCGTTCGCTGCCGGTAAGATGGCCGTAAACGAGTTTCGGGGCTCGGATTTGGATTCCGTTTTCTCCCGCCACTGACTCCCACCAAACCCGACCACGCCAGCCCAAAATCCCACGCCGCCCCCGAAACACGAAATTTGGCCACAATCCGTGTGCTATAGCTCACGGATTTTGGCCTTTTCCGAGGGAAAAATGGGCGCAGCGCCTCCTCCATTATTTTCTTAATTTCTTCGAGCGGAAAACTGTACTTGCGTCGTGAGGAGGCCCCCGGCCCAGTTCTACCACAATCGGACCAATTCGGGCACGTTTCGTCCCCTTTTCGCACCCCCGCACCCTCGGTAAATCGGCCGTAAAACGAGGTTCGGACCTCAAAATCGACTCCCCTCTTTTCCAACGCTCGACTGTCTCACGTATCTAATGCATCACCCCAAAATCCCGCACCGCCCCGGAAACGCGAAAGTTGGCCAAGATCCGTGAGCTACAGCACACGGCCTTGGCCATGGCCGCGGGGTGGCTGCGTTCCATGGCCTTGGCCTTGGCCGTGGGGTGGCTGCATGCCATGGCCTTGGCCTTGGCCTCGGGGTGGCTGCGTGCCAAGGCCTTGGCCGCGGGCTGGCTGCGTGCCTAGGCCTTGGCCGCGGGCTGGCTGGGTGCCATGGCCTTGGCCGCGGGGTGGACGCGTGCCTTGGCCTTGGCCTTGGCCGCGGGGTGGCTGCGTGCCAAGGCTTTGGCCTTGGCCGCGGGCTGGCTGCGTGCCATGCTCGAAATGCAGCACATGCTCGCGACCAAGGCAGGTCACACACTCTCACGCACACACAAGACACACTCCGTCCGCGCTCCCGAGGCAAGGATATGGAGCTCGAGCGTGGCCCTGTGCCTTGGCGTTGGCCGCGGGTTGGCTGCATGGCTTGGCCTTGGCCGCGGGCGAGCATTTGGCCAAAATCTGAGCACACGGTCCTCGCCGTTTCTTCGTATTCTTGGACCAAAAACTGAGATCCACACCTACCTTCCACTTCTTTCTCCGGTTTTGCCTGAATCGGGCGAGTGGGCCCACCCGTTTGGGCACCCGTTCGCTGCCGGTAAGATGGCCGTAAAACGAGTTTCGGGGCTCGGATTTGGATTCCGTTTTCTCCCGCCACTGACACCCACCAAACCCGACCACGCCAGCCCAAAATCCCACGCCGCCCCCGAAACACGAAATTTGGCCACAATCCGTGTGCTATAGCTCACGGATTTTGGCCTTTTCCGAGGGAAAAATGGGCGCAGCGCCTCCATTATTTTCTTAATTTCTTCGAGCGGAAAACTGTACTTGCGTCGTGAGGAGGCCCCCGGCCCAGTTCTACCACAATCGGACCAATTCGGGGGCACGTTTCGTCTCCTTTTCGCACCCCCGCACCCTCGGTAAATCGGCCGTAAAATGAGGTTCGGACCTCGAAATCGACTGCCCTCTTTTCCAACGCTCGAGTGTCGCACGTATCTAATACATCACCCCAAAATCCCGCACCGCCCCGGAAACGCGAAAGTTGGCCAATATCCGTGAGCTACAGCACACGGCCTTGGCCTTGGCCGCGGGGTGGCTGCGTGCCATGGCCTTGGCCTTGGCCGCGGGGTGGCTGCGTGCCATGGCCTTGGCCTTGGCCTCGGGGTGGCTGCGTGCCATGGCCTTGTCCGCGGGCTGGCTGGGTGCCATGGCCTTGGCCGCGGGGTGGACGTGTGCCTTGGCCTTGGCCACGGGGTGGCTGCGTACCTCGGCCTTGGCCTTGGCCGCGGGCTGGCTCCCTGCATTGCTCGAAATGCAGCACATGCTCACGACCAAGGCAGGTAGCACACTGTCACACACACGCAACACACACTCCGGCCGCGCTCCCGAGGCAAGGATAGGGAGCTCGAGCGTGGCCCTGTGCCTTGGCGTTGGCCGCGGGGTGGCTGCGTGGCTTGGCCTTGGCCGCGGGCGAGCATTTGGCCAAAATGTTAGCACACGGTCCTCACCGTTTCTTCGTATTCTTGGACCAAAAACTGAGATCCACACCTACCTTCCACTTCTTTCTCCGGTTTTGCCTGAATCCGACGAGTTGGCCCACCCGTTTGGGCACCCGTTCTCTGGCGGTAAAATGGCTGTAAAACGAGTTTCGGAGCTCGGAATTGGATGCCGTTTTCTCCCGCCACCGACTCCCACCAAACCCGACCTCGGCAGCCAAAAATCCCACACCGCCCCCCGAAACGCGAAATTTGGCCGCAATCCGTGTGCTATAGCCCACGGATTCTGGCCTTTTCGGGCGGAAAAATGGGCGCAGGGCCTCCCCCATATTTTCGCCATTTCTTCGAGCGGAAAACAGTACTACCACCGTGAGGAGGCCCCCGGCCCAGTTCTACCACAACCGAACCAATTCGCGGGCACATTTCGTCCCCTTTTCGCACCCCCGCACGTTCGGTAAATCGGCCGTAAAACGAGGTTCGGACCACGTAATCGACACCAGTCTTCTCCGACGTTCGACTGCCGCACGTATGTAATGCATCACCCCAAAATCCCACACCGCCCCGGAAATGCGAAAGTTGGCCAAGATCCAAGAGCTACAGCACACGGCCTTGGCCGCGGGGTGGCTGCGTGCCTAGGCCATGGCCGCGGCGTGGCTGCGTGCCTAGCCCTTGGCCGCGTGGTGGCTGGGTGCCATGGCCTTGGCTTTCGCCGCGGGGTGGCTGCGTGCCTTGCTCGAAATGCATCACATGCTCGCGACCAAGGCACGTCGCACACTCTCGCACACACACAACACACACTTGGACCGCACTCCCGGGGCAAGGATAGGGAGCTCGAGCGTGGCCCTGTGCCTTGGCCTTGGCCGCGGGGTGGCCGCGTGCCTTGGCCGCGGGCGAGCATTTGGCCAAAATGTGAGGACACGGTCCTCGCCGTTGCTTCGCGTTCTTGGACCAAAAACTGAGATCCACACCTAGCTTCCATTTCTTTCTCCGGTTTTGAATGAATCCGACGAGTTGGCCCACCCGTTTGGGAACCCGTTCTCTGGCGGTAAAATGGCCGTAAAACGAGTTTCGGGGCTCGGAATTGGATTCCGTTTTCTCCCGCCACCGACTCCCACCAAACCCGACCACGCCAGCCAAAAAACCAACGCCGCCCCCGAAACACGAAATTTGGCCGCAATCCGTGCGCTATAGCTCACAGATTTTGGTCTTTTCGGGCGGAAAAATGGGCGCAGGGCCTCCCGCATTATTTTTGCCATTTCTTCGAGCGCAAAACAGTACTAGGACCGCGAGGAGGCCCCCGGCCCAGTTCTACAACAACCGGACCAATTCAAGGGCACGTTTCATCCCCTTTTCGCGCCCCCGCACGTTCGGTAAATCGGCCGTAAAACGAGGTTCGGACCTCGGAATCGACTCCCGTCTTCTCCGACGTTCGACTGTCGCACATATCTAATGCATCACCCCAAAATCCCGCCCCACCCCGGAAACGCGAAAGTTTGCCAAGATTCGTGAGCTACAGCAAACGGCCTTAGCCGCGGGGTGGCTGCGTGCCTAGGCCTTGGCCGCGGGGTGGTTGGGTGCCATGGCCTTGGCCTTGGCCGCGGGGTGGCTGCGAGCCTAGGCCTTGGCCGCGGGGTGGCTGCGTGCCTTGGCCTTGGCCGCGGGGTGGCTGCGTGCCTTGCTCGAAATGCATTAGATACGTGCGACAGTCGAACGTCGGACGAGGCGGGAGTCAATTCCGAGGTCCGAACCTCGTCTTACGTCTGATTTACCGAACGTGCGGGGTGCGAAAAGGGAATGAAACGTGCCCGCGAATTGGTCCGATTGTGGTAGAACTGGGCCGGGGGCCTCCTCACGGTGCTAGTACTGTTTTCCTCTCGACGAAATGGCGAAAATAATGCGGGAGGCCCTGCGCCCATTTTTCCGCCCGAAAAGGCCAAAATCCGTGAGCTACAGCACACGGATTGCGGCCAAATTTCGCGTTTCGTGGGCGGCGTGTGATTTTTGGCGGGCGCGGTCGGGTTTGGTGGGAGTCAGTGGTGGGAGAAAACGGAATCCAATTCCAAGCTCCGAAACTCGTTTTAAAGCCATTTTACCGCCAGAGAACGGGTGCCCAAATGGGTGGGCCAACTCGTCGGATTCAGGCAAAACCGGAGAAAGAATTGGAAGGTAGGTGTGGATCTCAGTTTTTGGTCCAAGAATACGAAGCAACGGCGAGGACCGTGTGCTCACATTTTGAGTAAATGCTCGCCCGCGGCCAAGGCCTAGCCCAAGGCACGCGGCCTCCCCGCGGTGAATGCCAAGGCACAGGGCCACGTTCGAGCTCCCTATCCTTGCCCCGGGAGCGCGGCCCAAGTTTGTGTTGTGTGTGCGCGAGAGTGTGCGACGTGCGTTGGTCGCGAGCATGTACTGCATTTCGAGCAAGGCACGAAGCCAGACCGCGGCCAAAGTCAAGGCACGCAGCCGCCCCGCGGCCAAGGCCAAGGCCATGGCAGCCAGCCACCCCGCGGACAAGGCCTAGGCACGGAGCCAGCCCGTGGCCAAGGCCTAGGCACGCAGCCACCCCGTGGCCAAGGCCAAGGCACGCAGCCACCCCGCAGCCAAGGCCAAGCCCATGGCACCCAGCCACCCCGCGGCCAAGGCCAAGGCACGCAGCCACCCCGTGGCCAAGGCCAAGGCCATGGCACCCAGCCACGCCGCTGCCAAGGCCTAGGCACACAGCCACCCCGCGGCCAAGGGCGTGTGCTGTAGCTCACGGATCTTGGCCAACTTTCGCGTTTCCGGGCAGTGAGGGATTTTGGGGTGATGCATTAGATACGTGCGACAGTCGAACGTCGGAGAAGACGGGAGTCGATTCCGAGGTCCGAACCTCCTTTACGGCCGAACCGGGGGGAAATGTGCCCGCGAATTGGTCCGGTTGTGTAGAACTGGGCGGAGAAAACGAATCCATGAGCTCCGAAACCGTTTAACGCCATTTTACCGCAGAGAGAACGGGTTCCCAAACGGGTGGGCCAACCCGGATTCAGGCAAAACCGAGAAAGAAGAGGAAGGTAGGTGGATCTCAAGGCCGCACGCTTGCCCCACCCCGAGTGTGGCTATGGCCATGGCACCATCATTTCGAGCCAGCCCGAGGCACGCAGCGGCCAAGGCCTAGGCACGTAGCCAGGGCTAGGCACGCAGCCACCCCGAGGCCAAGGCCAAGGCCATGGCACGCAGCCACCCCGCGGCCAAGGCCAAGGCCATGGCACGCCGCCACCCCGCGGCCAAGGCCAAGGCCGTGTGCTGTACCTCACGGATCTTGGCCAACTTTCACGTTTCCGGGACGGTGCGGGATTTTCGGGTGATGCATTAGATATGTGACACAGTCGAGCGTTGGAAAAGAGGGGAGTCGATTTCGAGGTCCGAACCTCGTTTTATGACCGATTTACCGACGATGCGGGGGTGCGAAAAGGGGACGAAACGTGCCCTCGTATTGGTCCGATTGTGGTAGAACTGGGCCGGGGGCCTCCTCACGGCGCAAGTACTGCTTTCCGCTCGAAGAAATGGCGAAAATAATGCGGGAGGCCCTGCGCCCATTTTTCCGCCAGAAAAGGCCAAAATCCGTGAGCTATAGCACACGGATTGTGGCCAAATTTCGCGTTTCGGGGGCGGCGTGGGATTTTGGGCTGCCGTGGTCGGGTTTGGTGGGAGTCGGTGGCGGGAGAAAACGGAATCCAATTCTGAGCTCCGAAACTCGTTTTACGGCCTTCTTACCGGCAGCGAACGGGTGCCCAAATGGGTGGGCCAACTCGTCTGATTCAGGCAAAACCGGAGAAAGAAGTGGAAGGTAGTTGTGGATCTCAGTTTTTGGTCCAAGAATACGAAGAAACGGCGAGGACCGTGTGCTGACATTTTGGCCAAATGCTCGCCCGCGGCCAAGGTCAAGCCACGCAGCCACCCCGCGGCCAACGCCACGCTCAAGCTCCCTATCCTTGCCTCGGGAGCGCGGCCGGAGTGTTTGTAGTGTGTGCGTGAGAGTGTACGACCTGCCTTGGTCGCGAGCATGTGCTGCATTTCGAGCAAGGCACGGAGCCAGCCCGCGGCCAAGGCCAAGGCCGAGGCACGCAGCCACCCGGTGGCCAAGGACAAGGCACGCGTCCACCCCGCGGCCAAGGCCATGGCACCCAGCCACCCCGTGGCCAAGGCCAAGGCACCCAGCCACCCCGTGGCCAAGACCAAGGCCGTGGCACCCAGCCACGCCGCTGCCAAGGCCTAGGCACGCAGCCACCCCGCGGCCAAGGCCGTGTGCTGTAGCTCACGGATCTTGCCCAACTTTCGCGTTTCCGGGGCGGTGTCGGATTTTGGGGTGATGCATTAGATACGTGCGACAGTCGAACGTCGGAGAAGACGGGAGTCGATTCCGAGGTCCGAACGTCGTTTTACGGCCGATTTACCGAACGTGCGGGGGTGTGAAAAGGGGACGAAACGTGCCCGCGAATTGGTCTGGTTGTGGTAGAACTGGGCCGGGGGCCTCCTTACGGTGCTAGTACTGTTTTTCGCTCGAAGAAATGGCGAAAATAATGCGGGAGGCCCTGCACCCATTTTTCCACCCGAAAAGGCCAAAATCCGTGAGCTATAGCACACGGATTGCGGCCAAATTTCGTGTTTCGGGGCGGTGTGGGATTTTGGGCCGGCGTGGTCGGGTTTGGTGGGAGTCGGTGGCCGGAGAAAACGGAATCCAATTCCGAGCCCCGAAACTCGTTTTACGGCCATTTTACCGCCAGAGAACGGGTGCCCAAACGGGTGAGCCAACTCGTCGGATTCAGGCAAAACCAAAGAAAGAAGTGGAAGGTAGGTGTGGATCTCAGTTTTTGGTCCAAGAATACGAAGCAATGGCGAGGACCGTGTGCTCACATTTTTGCCAAATGCTCGCCCGCAGCCAAGGCCAAGCCACCCAGCCAAGGCACGCGGCCACGCCAAGGCCAAGGCCACGCGGCCCCTATCCTTGCCCAAGGCACGCGAGTGTGCCACCCATGTGTGAGACGTGCCACCTGCGCTGGCCAAGGCACGTGCCATTTCGTGTGCCAAGGCACGCGGCCACCCCGCTGGCCAAGGCCAAAGGGCGAGCACACTATCCTTGCCCCGGGAGCGTGGTCCAAGTGTGTGTTGTGTGTGCGCGAGAGTGTGCGACGTGCCTTGGTCGCGAGCATGTGCTGCATTTCGAGAAAGGTACGCAGCCAGCCCGCGGCCAAGGCAAGGCACGCAGCCACCCCGCGGCCAAGGCCGTGTGCTGTAGCTCACGGATCTTGGCCAACTTTTGCATTTCCGGGGTGGTGCGGGATTTTGGGGTGATACATTAGATACGTGCGACAGTCGAACGTCGGAGAAGACGGGAGTCGATTCCGAGGTCCGAACCTCGTTTTACGGCTGATTTACCGCCAGAGAACGGGTGGGCCAACTCGTCCGATTCAGGGAAAACCGGAGAAAGTAGTGGAAGGTAGGTGTGGATCTCAGTTTTTGGTCCAAGAATACGAAGCAACGGCGAGGACCGTGTGCTCACTTTTTGATCAAATGCTCGCCCGCGGCCAAGGCCAAGCCCAAGGCACGCGGCCTCCCCGCGGCCAAGATCCGACGAGTTGGCTCACCTGTTTGGGCACCCGTTCTCTGGCGGTAAAATGGCCGTAAAACGAGTTTCGGGGCTCGGGTGGATTCGCGTTTTCCCGACCGGACTCCCACCAAACCCGACCACGCCAGGCAAAAAATCCCACGCCGCCCCCGAAACACGAAATTTGTACGCAACCGTGCTATAGCTCACGGATTTGGGCCTTTCGGTGGAAAATGGGTGCAGGGCTCCCTGATTATTTTCGCCATTTTTGAGTTTAAAAACAGTACTAGCAAGCCAAAGGAGGCCCTGGCCCAGTTCTACCACAACCAGACCGTGGCACGCTAAGACGAGTCCCCTTTTCACACCCCCCCGCGACGCGTAAATCGGCCGTAAATCGGCGCTCGACTCGAATCGACACCCGTTCCTCCTTCTCGAGTCGTCTAATGCATCACCCCAAAATCCGAATCCGCCCGACCAAACTAAAAATCTAATGCATCACCCTTGGGCAAGATCCGTTTGAGCTGGGCAGCACACGGCCTTGGCCAGCAACACGGCCTTGGCTGCGTGCCTAGGCCTTGGCAGTGGCTGGGTGCCACGGCCTTGGCCTTGGCCACGGGGTGGCTGGGTGCCTTGGCCTTGGCCGCGGGGTGGCTGGGTGCCTTGGCCTTGGCTGCGGGGTGGCTGGGTGCCACGGCCTTGGCCTTGGCCACGGGGTGGCTGGGTGCCTTGGCCTTGGCCACGGGGTGGCTGGGTGCCATGGCCTTGGCCTTGGCCGCGGGGTGGCGGCGTGCCATGGCCTTGGCCTTGGCCGCGGGGTGGCTGCGTGCCATGGCCTTAACCTTGGCCTCGGGGTGGTTGCGTGCCAAGGCCTACCACCTGGCCTGGCAAATGGCGTGCCTAGCCCCGGGCGTGCCAGGTCTTGGCCGCGGGCTGGCTGGGTGCCATGGCCTTGGCTATATATGGGTGGACGCGTGCCTGGCCTTGGCCACGGGTGGCTGCGTGGTCGGCCTTGGCCTTGGCCTTGGCGGGCTGGAAATTCAGCCTTGCTCAGCCTCAGCACATGCGAAATTCAGCACATGCTCAAAATTCACCATTGGTCGGTAAAGGCTAAAAAGGAGGTTGCTCGAATCGACTCCGCCTTCTCCGACGTTCGACTGTCGCACGTATCTAATGCATCACCCCAAAATCCCGCACTGCCCGGAAATGCGAAAGTTGGCCAAGATCCGTGAGCTACAGCACACGCCCTTGGCCGCGGGGTGGCTGTGTGCCTAGGCCTTGGCAGCGGCGTGGCTGGGTGCCATGGCCTTGGCCTTGGCCACGGGGTGGCTGCGTGCCTTGGCCTTGTCCGCGGGGTGGCTGGGTGCCATGGGCTTGGCCTTGGAAAAGAGGGGGTGGCTGCGTGCCTTGGCCTTGGCCACGGGGTGGCTGCGTGCCTAGGCCTTGGCCGCGGGGTGGCTGGGTGCCATACCCTTGGCCTTGGCCGCGGGGTGGCTGCGTGCCTTGACTTTGGCCGCGGTCTGGCTTCGTGCCTTGCTCGAAATGCAGCACATGCTCGCGACCAAGGCACGTCGCACACTCTCGCGCACACACAACACAAACTTGGGCCCGCTCCCGGGGCATGGATAGGGAGCTCGAACGTGGCCCTGTGCCTTGGCCTTCGCCGCGGGGAGGCCGCGTGCCTTGGGCTTGGCCTTGGCCGTGGGCGAGCATTTGGTCAAAATGTGAGCACACGGTCCTCGCCGTTGCTTTGTATTCTTGGACCAAAAACTGAGATCCACACCTACCTTCCAATTCTGTCTCCGGTTTTGCTTGAATCCGATGAGTTGGCCCACCCGTTTGGGCACCCGTTCTCTGGCGGTTAAATGGCTGTAAAACGAGTTTCGGAGCTTGGAATTGGATTCCGTTTTCTCCCGCCACCGACTCCCACCAAACCCGACCGCGCCCACCAAAAATCACACGCCGCCCACGAAACGCGAAATTTGGCAGCAATCCGTGTGCTGTAGCTCACTGATTTTGGCCTTTTCGGGCTGAAAAATGGGCGCAGGGCCTCCCGCATTATTTTTGCCATTTCTTCGAGCGGAAAGTAGTACTTGCGCCGTGAGGAGGCCCCCGGCCCCGTTCTACCACAATCGGACCAATTCGAGGGCACGTTTCGTGCCCTTTTCGCACCCCCGCACCCTCGGTATATTTGCTGTAAAACGAGGTTCGGACCTCGAAATCGAATCACCTCTTTTCCGACGTTCGACTGTCGTACGTATCTAATGCATCACCCCAAAATCCCGCACCGCCCCGGAAACGCGAAAGTTGGCCAAGATCCGTGAGCGACAGCACACGGCCTTGGCCTTGGCCTTGGCCGCCTTGGCCTGTGGGTGGCTGCGTGCCAAGGCCTTGGCCGCGGGTGGCTGGGTGCCATGGCCTTGGCCTTGGACGCGGGTGGCTGCGTGCCTGGCCTTCGCCTTGGCCGCGGGCTGGCTGTGTGCCTTGCTCGAAATGCAGCACATGCTCGCGACCAAGGCACGCCGCACACTCTCACGCACACACAACACACACTTGGGCGCTCCCGGGCAAGGATAGGAGCTCGAGGTGGCCCTCGTGCCTTGGCCTTGGCCTAAGGGGTGGCGGCCTTGGCCTTGGCCTTGGCCGCGGGCGAGCATTTGGCCAAAATGTGAGGACAGGGTCCTCGCGTTTCTTCGTATTCTTGGACCAAAACTGAGATCCACACCTACCTTCCACTTCTTTCTCCGGTTTTGCCTGAATCGACGAGTTGGCCCACCCGTTTGGGCACCCGTTCTCTGCCGGTTAAATGGCAGTAAAACGAGTTTCGGAGCTCGCAATTGGATTCCGTTGACTCCCCGCCACCGACTCCACCAAACCCAACCACGCCCAGCCCAAAATCCCACGCGCCCCCTTCTTCGCTCCATATTTGGCCACAACCGAGATCCATAGCTCCTTGATTTTGGCCTTTTCGCATGAAAATGGGCGCAGGGCCCCCGCATTATTTTGCCATTTCTTCGGCGGAAAACAGTACTAGCACCGTGAGGAGGCCCCGCCCAGTTCTACCACAATCGACCAATTCGCAGGCACGTTTCCTCCCCTTTTCGCACCCCGCACGCTCGGTAAATCGGCCGTGAAACGAGGTTCGACTCGAATCGACTCCGCCTTCTCTGACATTCGACTGTCGCACGATCTAATGCATCACCCCAAAATCCCGCACCGCCCCGGAAACGAAAGTTGGCCAAGATCCATGAGCTACAGCACACTTGGCCTTGGCCACGGGTGGCTGCTTGCCAGGCCTTGGCCTGGGTTGGTGCCATGGCCTTGGCCTTGGCCACGGGTGGCTGCGTGCCTGGCCTTGGCCGGGTGGGTGGCTGGGTGCCAGGCCTTGGCCGCGGGGTGGCTGGGTGCCATGGCCTTGGCCTTGGCCTTGGCGGGTGGCCTCGTGCCTTGCCTTGGCCGCGGGCTGGCTGTGTGCCTTGCTCGAAATGCAGCACATGCTCGCGACCAAGGCACGTCGCACACTCACGCACACACAACACACACTGGGCCGCCTCCCGAGGCAAGGATAGGGAGCTCGAGCGTGGCCCTGTGCCTTGGCCTTGGCCGCGGGTGGCTGCTTGGCTTGGCCTTGGCCGCTGGGCGAGCATTTGGCCAAAATGTGAGCACACGGTCCTCATGGTTGCTTTGATTCTTGGACCAAAAACTGAGATCCACACCTACCTTCCACTTCTTTCTCCGGGTTTTGCCTGAATCGGACGAGTTGGCCCACCCGCTTGGGAACCCGCTCTGGCGGTAAGATGGCGTAAAACGAGTTTCGAGCTCGAATTGATTCCATTTTCTCCCGCCACCGACCCCACCAAACCCACCACGCCAGCCAAAATCCCAAAAGAACGGAAACGACGCCCGCGAACAATCCGTGCTATAGCTCACGGATTTTGGCCTTTCGGGCGGCGCCAAAATGGAGCAGGGCCTCCCGCATTATTTTTGCCATTTCTTCGAGAGGAAAGCAGTACTTGCGCCATGAGGAGGCCCCGGCCCAGTTCTACCACAATCGGACCAATTCCAGGGCACGCCTTCATCCCCTTTTCGCACCCCGCACACCTTGGTAAATGGCCAAAACGAGGTTCGACCTCGGAATCGACTCCCCTGCATCTTTTCCGACGTTCGACTGTCGCGACGTATCTAATGCATCACCCCAAAATCCCGCCCGCCCCCGAACGCGAAGTTGGCCAAGATCCGTGAGCTACAGCACACGGCCTTGGCCTTGGTCGGGTGGCTGCGTGCCATGGCCTTGGCCTTGGCAGCGGAGTGGCTGGGTGCCATGGCCTTGGCCTTGGCCTCCCGGGTGGCTGCGTGCCTAGGCCTTCCACGGGGGCTGGGCTGCCGGCCGTTGGCTGGGTCCCAGCCATGGTCTTGGCCTTGGCACGGGTGGCTCCGTGGCCTTGGCCTTGGCGCACAGGCAGAACGTGCCTTGGCTCAATGAAGCTGGCCTTGGTAAATGGCTGGGCACAGGCAAGGCCTTGGCCCCGGGCTGCAGGCACAGGGCCAGCCCCGAGGGTGGCCCGTGGCCTTGGCCTTTCCAGAGGTGGCTTGTGCCTCGCCAGCCTTGGACCTGCCTTGGCTGCAAGAAATGTTCTCAAAACTCGAGATCCACACCTACCTTCCGCCCTGGTTTTCCCGTTCGCTTGACCTGGCTGGGCTTGGCTGCGCACCTTCCACGGTCCCGAGTAAAACGGTTTGGAATCGAATTTTGGCCAAGGCCATGGCCGCCAGCCAAAGCCCGCCGGCCAAAAGATGGCCGGAACGAATCTTTTGGCCAAAATCCGCTTATAGCTGACATTTTGGCCAAACCCATGGCACGCAGGTCCAACCCCATGGCCAAGGGATTATTTTTGCCATTTTTGGAGGAAAACAGTACTAGGTAGCCAGGATCTTGGCCCTTTCGTCCAAAATGCAGCGGCATGTGGCGAGGGGTGACTGTCTTGCCTTTTTGAAAAGGGGGGCCCTCGTGCCTTGCTCCAATCGCAGCACATTACCGAGGCACGAAAAGGGTCCCCTATCGCAACACAACAGACACACTTGGGCCGTAAATTGGGCAAGAAATAGGTTCTGACCTCAAATTTTGGCCTTTCACGGTAGCCAATGCCTTGGCCTTGGCCTTGGCTGCGGGCAAGCACCCCAAAATCCGCAGCCGCCACGAAAACAGCCATTTCTTGGCCAAAAACTGGGATCCACACCTACCTTCCACCTTTCCGGGTTTTGCCACCACTGGGTTGGCCCTGGTTTGGCGCACCCGTGCGGGAAAACGGGAATGTTGGTCAGAAAACGGTTTGGGAGCTCGGAATTGATTCCGAAAATTCCGCCACTCGACTCCCACCAAACCCGAACGGGCACGCATGCCAACCCAAAATCCAGGCAAACGCGAGAAAGAAGTGAAGGTAGGCTATAGATCACGGATTTTGGCCAAGGCCTAAGAAATGGCGCAGGGCCTCCCGCATTATTTGCAGCCACCGCTTTGGAGGAAAACAGTACCCGTGCTGCGCACACAACACCCCCAGCCCAGCCCGAAATGCAGCACATGCTCGCTTCGGAGGGGTGGTGTGAGTTGCATGTCTTGGCTTGGCACGGATTTGGCCTGCCCTGGTGGCAGTTCGATTTTGGAGCAAGGCACGAGCCAGCTCGACTTCCAAAGCCAAGGCCTTGAAACGCTACCAGGCCAAGACCCGCTTGGCACAGGCCAAGGCCTGGCCGAGGCGGGGTGGGTGCCATGGCTTAGCCAGCACTGGCTGGGGGCCTGGCCTTGGCCTTGAACGCCCGGGTGGGCGTGCCTTGGCCTAGGCACCACGGGGCGGCCACCTGCCTTGAGCCATGCAGCCACGGGTGGATTGGGTGAAAGGCCTTGGCCTTGGCCACGCCGGCCTGGCTCCTTTTTGAGCTGGCCGCGGGCTGGTTTGTCTTGCCATGGTGGGAGAAAGGCAGGCTTGGCACCCAGCATATGCTGCGATTTCTTCGAGAAATGTAAAATGGCACGGGAGATCGACGGAATTGCCAAGCGTTTCCAAAGGCCGAGGGTGCAGCCTACGCACTTGCCTTGGCACAACTGCACGCCGCGAAACGACCGCTTGATTTTGGGTGAGCTGCATGCATTGCCTTGGCCAGTCGAAAGCATTGGAAAAGGCACGAATCCACCCCTGCGTTTGCCACGGCCGAGGGGATTGCAAAGGGGAATTGGTGCTGGTCCAGCGCCAAATTGGGCAGAACTCCCCAGCCAAAGAAATGGGAAAAAGAAGGAGGAATGAGCCAATTCTCTTTTTGGTCCAAGAATCGAAGAAATGGCCAGCAGCGGCCTGGTTTATGCCCCATCGCGGCCAAGGAATCCACGGAGCCACCCGGGTGCCTTGGATTCAACGGGGTGGCTGGCCCACTCTGGTAAAACCGAGAAAGAAGTGGAAGGTAGGTGTGGAGAAAACGGAATTTGGTCCAAGAAACCGGTGAAACGGCGAGGATAAAAGCGGGATTTGGGCCAAATGTGTGCCCGGGCCAAGGCATACGCAGCCTTCTTTGGGAAAAATTTGGTAGTATGTTGCCTCAGTTTTTGGTCTGGGTGGGAAGTGCGTGCAGGCCTTGAGAGTGTGGGGTATCACATTTTGGCCAAATGCTGAGCGGCCAAGGCCAAGGCTGCAGCCAGCCCTAACGCCAGGCCAGGGCCGAGGCACGCATTGCACTTACCCCGTGGCCAAGGCTGGAACAGGCACGCTTGGTCCACGTCCGCTGCCAAGGAAGGCACGATAGCCAGCCCGCCGATTGTGGCCCAGCCAGCGACACATGTGCACCAGGCACTTGAAGCCAAGCCTGAGTCGTGCTGGCAAGCAGCACGCCCCGAGCCAGCCACGAGGTCAAAGGCTTGGGGTGAAAATGGCATGCAGCCACGCACGGCAAAGGCTGCCAGGCCCAGCCAAACCGAGAGGCCAAGGCCAAAGCTGCAGCTCAAAATCTTGGCCAACTTTTGCTTCCGGGCGGGCACAAATTTTGGGGTGATGCAAATTAGAAACGTGGCTTTCAGTCGAGCGTCGGAAAAGAGGGGAGTCCATTTCGAGGTCCGAACCTCGTTTTACGGCTGATTTACCGAGGGTGCGAGGGGTAAAAGGGATGAAACGAGGCCTGTAATTGGTCCAACAGAACTGGGCCGGGGCCTCCTCACGGCGCAAGTACTGCTTTTTGGCCGAAATGGCAAAATAAGGCGGGAGGCCCTCGCCCATTTTTCCCGGGCCAAAGGCCATGGTGCCAAATCCAGCATGAGCTATAGCACACGGATTGTGGCCACCCGCTTTGGGGTGGCTTGGTGATTTTGGGCTGGCGTGCCGGGTTTGGTGGGAGTCGGTGGCGGAGAAAACGGAATCCACCCGAGTTCGAAACTCGTTTTACGGCCATCTTACACGGCAGCGAACGGTGCCCAAACGGGTGGGGCCCACATCCGATTCAGGCAAAACCGAGAAAGAAGTGGAAGGTAGGTGTGGATCTCAGTTTTTGGTCCAAGAATACGTAAGAAACGGCGAGGACCGTGTGAGTCACATTTTGGCCAAATTCCGCCTCGCGGCCAAGGCCAGCTTACACGCAGCCACCCCGCTGCCAACGCCAAACGTGGCCATTGAGCTCCTATTTGCCTAGGATTTTACGGCCCGAGAGTGTGTGTGTGTGTGCGTGAGAGTGTGCGACCTGCCTTGGTCGCGAGCATGTGCTGCATTTCTGAGCAAGGCACGGAGCCAGCCCGCAGCCAAGGCCAATCACCCCGAGGCACGCAGCCAGCCCCCGCGGCCAAGGCCATGGCACAGGCACCCCGCGGCCAAGGCCATGGGCACGCAGCCAGCCCGTGGCCAAGGCCTGGCACGCAGCCAGCCTGGCCAAGGCCTTGGCACGCAGCCAGCCCTTGCCAAGGCCTTGGCACGCAGCCACCCAAGGCTAGGCACGCAGCCAGGCCAAGGCAAATGGCACGCAGCCACCTCGCCCCAAGGCCAAGGCCGTGTGCTGTAGCTCACGGATCTTGGCCAACTTTCGCTTTCCGGGCGCGTGGTGGGATTTTGGGTGATGCATTAGATACGTGCGACAGTCGAACGTTGGAAAAGAGGGAGTCGATTTCGAGGTCCGAACCTCGCTTTACGCTGATTTACCGAACGGGTGGGGTGCGAAAAGGGGACGAAACGTGCCCTGAATTGGTCCAGTTGTGGTAGAACTGGGCCGGGCCTCCTCACGCAAGTACTGTTTTTTCCGCTCAAAGAAATGGCAAAAATAATGCGGGAGGCCCTGCGCCCATTTTTCCCCGAAAGGCCAAAACCGTGAGCTATAGCACACGGATTGTGGCCAAATTTCGCTTGCCGGGGCGGCAGGGATTTTGGCTGGCGTGGTCGGGTTTGGTGGGAGTCGGTATGGGAGAAAATGGAATCCACCCGAGCTCCCGAAACTCGCTTTTACGGCCATCTTACCGCAGAGAACGGTGCCCAAACGGGTGGGCCAACTCGTCCGATTCAGGCAAACCGAGAAAGAAGTGGAAGGTAGGTGGATCTCAGTTTTTGGTCCAAGAATACGAAGAAACGGCGAGGACCGTGCTCACATTTTGGCCAAATGTCGCCCGCTGCCAAGGCCAAGCCACGCAGCCACCCGCTGCCAACGCCAAGGCACAGGGCCACGCCGAGCTCCCTATCCTGCCTCGAGCGGCCGGAGTGTGTGTTGTGTGTGCGTGAGAGTGTGCAACCTGCCTTGGTCGCGAGCATGTGCTGCATTTCGAGAAAGGCAGGTAGCCAGCCCGCGGCCAAGGCCAAGGCCGAGGCACGCAGCCACCCCCTGGCCAAGGCCAAGGCACGCAGCCACCCCGCGGCCAAGGCCATGGCATGGCACCCATGGCACAGCCCCTCGCGGCCAAGGCCATGGCATGCAGCCAGCCCCGAGGCCAAGGCCTTGGCACAGCCACCCCTGGCCAAGGCTTGGCATGCAGCCACCCCGAAAGGCCAAGGCCGTGAAGGCTGTCGTCACGGATCTTGGCCAAATTTCGCTGAGCGGGCGGGATTTTGGGTGATGCATTAGATAGGTGCGACAGTCGAACGCCGGAAAAGAGGGGAGTCGACCCCGAGGTCCGAACCTCGCTTTACGGCCGATTTACCGAGGGTGCGGGTGCCGAAAGGGGACGAAACGCGCCCTCGAATTGGTCCGATTGTGGTAGAACTGGGAACAGAATTCAATTCCGTGCTCCGAAACCCGTTTAACATCCATTTTACCGCTAGAGAACGGGTTCCCAAACGGGTGGGCCAACTCGTCCGATTCAGGCAAAACCGGAGAAAGACGTGGAAGGTAGGCGTGGATCTCAGTTTTTGGTCCAAGAATGGGAAGCAACGGCGAGGACCGTGTCCTCACATTTTGGACAAATGCTCGCCCGTGGCCATGTCCAAGACCAAGGCACGCGGCCACCCCGCGGCCAAGGTCAAGGCACAGGGCCACGCTCGAGCTCCCTATCCTTGCCGCTGGAGCGCGGCCCAAGTGTGTGTTGTGTGTGCGCGAGAGTGTGCGACGTGCCTTGGTCGCGAGCATGTGCTGCAATTCGAGCAAGGCACGGAGCCAAGCTGCGGCCAAGGCCAAGGCCGAGGGCCTCCTCACGGTCCAAGTACTGCTTTCCGCTCGAAGAAATGGCAAAAATAATGCGGGAGGCCCTGCGCCCATTTTTCCGCCAGAAAAGGCTAAAATCCGTGAGCTATAGCACACGGATTGTGGCCAAATTTCGTGTTTCGGGGGCGGCGTGGGATTTTGTGCCGGTGTCGTCGGGTTTGGTGGGAGTCGGTGGCGGGAGAAAACGGAATCCAATTCCGAACTCCGAAACAAGTTTTACGGCCATCTTACCGGCAGCGAACGGGTGCCCAAACGAGTGGGTCCGCTCGTCCGATTCAGGCAAAACCGGAGAAAGAAGTGGAATGTAGGTGTGGATCTCAGTTTTTCATCCAAGAATACGAAGAAACGGCGAGGACCGTGTGCTCACATTGTGGCGAAATGCTAGAGCGCGGCCAAGGCCAAGCCATGCAGCCACCCCGCGGGCAACGCCAAGGCACAGGGCCACCCTCGAGATCCCTGTCCCTGGCTCGGGAGCGCGGCCGGAGTGCGTGTTGTGTGTGCGTGAGAGTGTGCGACCTGCCTTGGTCGCGAGCATATGCTGCATTTCGAGAAAGGCACGTAGCCAGCCCGCGGCCAAGGCCAAGGCCGAGGCACGCAGCCACCCCGTGGCCGAGGACAAGGCATGCGTCAAACCCGCGGCCAACGACATGCAACCCAGCCAGCCCCAGGCCAAGGCCAAGGCCATGGCATGCGCCAGGCCAAGGCCTAGGCATGGCGTCCAAGGCCAAGGCCATGGCACCCAGCCAGCCCAAGGCCAAGGCCAAGGCCAAGCCAGGCCATGGCAGCCAAGGCCTAGGCAGCCACCCCGTGGCCAAGGCCTAGGCATGCGTCCACCCCGCGGCCAAGGCCATGGCACCCAGCCACCCCAAGGCCAAGGCAAGACCATGGCACGCAGCCACCCCGCGGCCAAGGCCAAGGCCGTGTGCTGTAGCTCACGGATCTTGGCCAACTTTCGTGTTTCCGGGGCGGTGCGGGATTTTGGGGTGATGCATTACATACGTCCGACAGTCGAGCGTTGGAAAAGAGGGGAGTCAATTTCGAGGTCCGAACCTCGCTTTACAGCCGATTTACCGAGGGTACGGGGGTGCGAAAAGGGGACGAAACGTGCCCTCGAATTGGTCCGATTGTGGTAGAACTGGGCCGGGGGCCTCCTCACGGCGCAAGTATTGCTTTCCGCTCGAATAAATGGTAAAAATAATGCGGGAGGCCCTGCGCCCATTTTTCCGCCAGAAAAGGCCAAAATCTGTGAGCTATAGCACACGGATTGTGGCCAAATTTCGCATTTCGGGGGCGGCATGGGATTTTGGACTGGCATCGTCGGGTTTGGTGGGAGTCGGTGGCGGGACAAAACGGAATCCAATTCCGAGCTCCGAAACTCGTTTCACGGCCATCTTACCGGCAGCGAACGGGTGCCCAAACGGGTGGGCCCACTCGTCCGATTCAGGCAAAACCAGAGAAAGAAGTGGAAGGTAGTTGTGGATCTCAGTTTTTGGTCCAAGAAAACGAAGAAACGGCGAGGACCGTGTGCTCACATTTTGGCCAAATGCTCACCCGCGGCCAAGGCCAAGCCACGCAGCCACCCCGCGCTCAACGCAAAGGCACAGGGCCACGCTCGAGCTCCCTATCCCTGGCTCGGGAGCGCGGCCGGAGTGTGTGTTGTGTGTGCGTGAGACTGTGCGACCTACCTTGGTCGCGAGAATGTGCTGTATTTCGAGCAAGGCACGGAGCTAGCCCGTGGCCAAGGCCAAGGCCGAGGCACGCAGCTAGCCCGCGGCCAAGGCCAAGGCCGAGGCACGCAGCCACCCCGTGGCCAAGGCCAAGGCCGACGCACGCACCCACCCCGTGGCCAAGGCCAAGGCACGCGTCCACCCCGCGGCCAAGGCCTTGGCACACAGCCACCCGGTGGCCAAGGCCAAGGCCTTGGCACGCAGCCACCCCGAGGCCAAGGCCAAGGCCATGCCCCGTAGCCACCCCACGGCCAAGGCCAAGGCCGTGTGCTGTCGCTCACAGATCTTGGCCAACTTTCGCGTTTCCGGGGCGGTGCGGTATTTTGGGGTGATGCATTAGATACGTACGACAGTCGAGCATTGGAAAAGAGGGGAGTCGATTTCGTGGTCCGAACCTCGTTTTACGGCCGATTTACCGAGTGTGCGGGGGTGCGAAAAGGGGACGAAACGTGCCCTCGAATTGGTCGGATTGTGGTAGAACTGGCCCGGGGGCCTCCTCACGGCGTAAGTACTGCTTTCCGCTCGAAGAAATGGCAAAAATAATGCGGGAGGCCCTGCGCCCATTTTTCCGCCAGAAAAGGCCAAAATCCATGAGCTATAGCACACGGATTGTGGCCAAATTTCACGTTTCGGGGGCGGTGTGGGATTTTGGTCTGGCGTCGTGGGGTTTGGTGGGAGTCGGTGGCGGGAGAAAACGAAATCCAATTCCGAGCTCCGAAACTCGTTTTACGGCCATCTTACCGGCAGCGAACGGGTGCCCAAACGGGTGGGCCAACTCGTCCGATTCAGGCAAAACCGGAGAAAGAAGTGGAAGGTAGGTGTGGATCTCAGTTTTTTGCCCAAGAATAGGAAGAAACGGCGAGGACCGTGTGCTCACATTTTTGGCAAATGCTCGCCCGCGGCGAAGGCCAAGCCACGCAGCCACCCTGCGGCCAACGCCTTGGCACACAGCCACTCGGTGGCCAAGGCCAAGGCCATGGCACGCAGCCACCCGGAGGCCAAGGCCAAGGCCATGGCCCGCAGCCACCCCGCGGCCAAGGCCTTGGCACACAGCCACCCGGTGGCCAAGACCAAGGCCATGGCACCCAGCCAACCCGCGGCGAAGGCCGAGGCACGCAGCCACCCTGTGGCCAAGGCCTAGCCACGCGTCCACCCCGCGGCCAAGGCCATGGCACCCAGCCAGCCCGCAGCCAAGGCCTAGGCATGCAGCCAGCCCGCGGCCAAGGCCTTGGCACACAGCCACTGGGTGGCCAAGGCCAAGGCCATGGCACGCAGCCACCCGGAGGCCAAGGCCAAGGCCATGGCCCGCAGCCACCCCGCGGCCAAGGCCTTGGCACACTGCCACCAGATGGCCAAGGCCAAGGCCATGGCACCCAGCCAACCCGCGGCGAAGGCCGAGGCACGGAGCCACCCCGTGGCCAAGGCCTAGGCACGCGTCTACCCCGCGGCCAAGGCCATGGCACCCAGCCAGCCCGCGGCCAAGGCCTAGGCACGCGGCAACCCCGCGGCCAAGGCCTTGGCACACAGCCACCCGGTGGCCAAGGCCAAGTCCATGGCACCCAGCCAGCCCACGGCCAAGGCCGAGGCACGCAGCCACCCCGTGGCCAAGGCCAAGGCCGTGTGCTGTCGCTCACGGATCATGGCCAACTTTCGCGTTTCCAGGGCGGTGCGGGATTTTGGGGTGATGCATTAGATACGTGCGACAGTCGAACGTCGGAAAAGAGGGGAGTCGATTTCGAGGTCCGAACCTCGTTTTACGGCCGATATACCGAGGGTGCGGGGGTGCGAAAAGGGGACGAAACGTGCCCGCGAATTGGTCCGATTTTGGTAGAACTGGGCCGGGGGCCTCCTCACGGCGCAAGTACTGTTTTCTGCTCGAAGAAATGACGAAAAAAATGCGGGAGGCCCTGCGCCCATTTTTCCCCCGGAAAAGGCCAAAATCCGTGAGCTATAGCACACGGATTGTGGCCAAATTTCGCGTTTCAGGGGCGGCGTGGGATTTTGGGCTGGCGTGGTCGGGTTTGGTGGGAGTCGGTGGCGGGAGAAAACGGAATCCAATTCCCAGCTCCGAAACTAGTTTTTCGGCCATCTTACCGGCAGCGAACGGGTGGCGAAACGGGTGGGCCCACTCGTCCGATTCAGGCAAAACCGGAGAAAGAAGTGGAAGGTAGGTGTGGATCTCAGTTTTTGGTCCAAGAATACGAAGAAATGGCGAGGACCGTGTGCTCACATTTTGGCCAAATCCTCGCCCGCGGCCAACGCCAAGGCACAGGGCCACGCTCGAGCTCCCTATCCTTGCCTCGGGAGCGCAGCCGGAGTGTGTGTTGTGTGTGTGTGAGACTGTGCGACCTGCCTTGGTCGCTAGCATGTGCTGCATTTCGAGCAAGGCATGAAGCCAGCCCGCGGCCAAGGCCAAGGCCGAGGCACGCAGCCACCCTGTGGCCAAGGCCAAGCACGCGTCCAGCCCGCGGCCAAGGCCATGGCACCAAGCCAGCCCGCCTCCAAGGCCTAGGCACGCAGCCACCCCGCGGCCAAGGCCGTGGCACACAGCCACCCGGTGGCCAAGGCCAAGGCCATGGCACCCAGCCACCCCGCAGCCTAGGCACGCAGCCACCCAGCGGCCAAGGCGCAGGCCGTGTGCTGTCGCTCAGGGATCTTGGCCAACTTTCGCGTTTCAAGGGCAGTGCGGGATTTTGGGGTGATGCATTAGATACGTGCGACAGTCGAACGTCGGAAAAGAGGGGAGTCGATTTCGAGGTCCAAACCGCCTTTTACGGCCGATTTACCGAGGGTGCGGGGGTACGAAAAGGGGACGAAACGTGCCCTCGAATTGGTCCGATTGTGGTAGAACTGGGCCGGGGACCTCCTCACGGCGCAAGTACTGCTTTCCGCTCGAAGAAATGGTAAAAATAATGCGGGAGGCCCTGCGCCCATTTTTCCGCCAGAAAAGGCCAAAATCCGTGAGCTATAGCACACGGATTGTGGCGAAATTTCGCGTTTCGGGGGCGGCGTGGGATTTTGGGCTGGCGTCGTCGGGTTTAGTCGGAGTCGGTGGCGGGAGAAAACGGAATCCAATTCCGAGCTCCGAAACTCGTTTTACGGCCATCTTACCGGCAGCGAACGGGTGCCCAAACGGGTGGGCCAACTCGTCCGATTCAGGCAAAACCGGAGAAAGATGTGGAAGGTAGGTGTGGATCTCAGTTTTTGGTCCAAGAATACGAAGAAATGGCGAGGACCGTGTGCTCACATTTTGGCCAAATGCTCGCCCGCGGCCAAGGCCAAGCCACGCAGCCACCCAGCGGCCAACGCCAAGGCACAGGGCCACGCTCGAGCTCCCTATCCTTGCCTCGGGAGCACGGCCGGAGTGTGTGTTGTTTGTGTGTGAGAGTGTGCGACCTGCCTTGGTCGCGAGCATGTGCTGCATTTCGAGCAAGGCACGGAGCCAGCCCACGGCAAAGGCCAAGGCTGAGGCACGCAGCCACCCCGTGGCCAAGGCCAAGGCACGCGTCCACCCCGCGGCCAAGGCCATGGCACCCAGCCGGCCCGCGGCCAAGGCCTAGGCATGCAGCCAGCCCACAGCCAAGGCCTTGGCACATAGCCACACCGAGGCCAAGGCCAAGGCCATGGCACGCAGCCACCCCGCGGCCAAGGCCAAGGCCGTGTGCTGTAGCGCACGGATCTTGGCCAACTTTCGCGTTTCCGGGGGGGTGCGGGATTTTGGGGTGATGCATTAGATACGTGCGACAGTCGAGCGTTGGAAAAGAGGGGAGTCGATTTCGAGGTCCGAACCTCGTTTTACGGCCGATTTACCGAGGGTGCGGGGGTGCGACAAGGGGATGAAACGTGCCCTCGAATTAGTCTGATTGTGGTAGAACTGGGCCGCGGGCCTCCTCACAGTGCAAGTACTGCTTTCCGCTCGAAGAAATGGCAAAAATAATGCGGGAGGCCCTGCGCCAATTTTTCTGCCAGAAAAGGCCAAAATCCGTGAGCTATAGAACACGGACTGTGGCCAAATTTCACGTTTCGGGGGCGGCGTCGGATTTTGTTCTGGCGTCGTCGGGTTTGGTGGGAGTCGGTGGCGGGAGAAAACGGAATCCAATTCTGAGCTCCGAAACTCGTTTTACGGCCATCTTACCGGCAGCGAACAGGTGCCCAAATAGGTGGGCCAACTCGTCCGATTCAGGCAAAACCGGAGAAAGAAGTGGAAGGTAGCTGTGGATCTCAGCTTTTGGTCCAAGAATACGAAGAAACGGCGAGGACCTTGTGCTCACATTTTGGCCAAATGCTCGCCCGCGGCCAAGGCCAGGCCACGCAGCCACCCCGCGGCCAACGCCAAGGCACAGGGACACGCTCGAGCTCCCTATCCTTGCCTGGGGAGCGCGGCCAGAGTGTGTGTTGTGTGTGCGTGAGAGTGTGCGACCTGCCTTGGTCGCGAGCATGTGCTACATTTCGAGCAACGCACGGAGCCAGCCCGCGGCCAAGGCCGAGGCCGAGGCACGCAGCCACCCCGTGGCCAAGGGCAAGGCACGCGTCCACCCCGTGGTCAAGGCCATGGCACCCAGCCAGCCCGCGGCCAAGGCCTTGGCCCGCAGCCACCCCGAGGCCAAGGCCAAGGCCATGGCACGCAGCCACCCTGCGGCCAAGGCCAAGCCCATGGCACGCATCCACCACGCGGCCAAGGCCAAGGCCGTGTGCTGTAGCTGACGGATCTTGGCCAACTTTCGCGTTTCCGGGGCGGTGCGGGATTTTGGGTTGATGCATTAGATACGTGCGACAGTCGAGCGTTGGAGAAGAGGGTAGTCGATTTGGAGGTCCGAACCTCATTTTACGGCCGATTTACCGAGGGTGCGAGGGTGCGAAAAGGGGACGAAACATGCCCTCGAATTGGTCCGATTGTGGTAGAACTGGCGAAAAGAATGTGGGAGGCCCTGCGCCCATTTTTCCCACGGAAAAGGGCGAAATCCGTGAGCTATAGCACACGGATTGTGGCCAAATTTCGCGTGTCGGGGGCGGCCTGGGATTTTGGGCTGGCGTGGTCGGGTTTGGTGGGAGTCGGTGGCGGGAGAAAACGGAATCCAATTCCGAGCTCCGAAACTCATTTTACGGCCATCTTACCGGCAGCGAACGGGTGCCGAAACGGGTGGGCCCACTCGTCCGATTCAGGCAAAACCGGAGAAAGAAGTGGAAGGTAGGTGTGGATCTCAGTTTTTGGTCCAAGAATACGAAGAAACGGCGAGGACCGTGTGCTCACATTTTGGCCAAATGCTCGCCCGCGGCCAAGGCCAAGCCACGCAGCCACACCGCGGCCAACGCCAAGGCACAGGGCCACGCTCGAGCTCCCTATCCTTGCCTCGGGAGCGCGGCCCGAGTGTGTGTTGTGTGTGTGTGAGAGTTTGCAACCTGCCTTGGTCCCGATCATGTGCTGCATTTCGAGCAAGGCAGGGAGCCAGTCCGCGGCCAAGGCCAAGGCCGAGGCACGCAGCCACCCCGTGGCCCAGGCCAAGGCCATGGCACCCAGCCAGCCCGTGGCCAAGGTCTTGGCACACAGCCACCCGGTGGCCAAGGCCAAGGCCATGGCACGCAGCCACCCCACGGCCACGGCCAAGGCCATGGCCCGCAGCCACCCCGCAGCCACCCCGCGGCCAAGGGCAAATAATGCGTTTCCGGGGCGGTGCCCGATTTTGGGGTGATGCATTGGATACGTGCGACAGGCGAACGGCGGAAAAGAGGGGAGTCGATTTCGAGGTCCGAACCTCGTTTTAAGGCCGATTTACCGAGGGTGCTGGGGTGCGAAAAAGGGACGAAACGTTCCCTCGAATTGGTCCGATTGTGGTAGAACTGGGCCAGGGGCCTCCTCACGGTGCAAGTACTGCTTTCCGCTCGAAGAAATGGCAAAAATAATGCGGGAGGCCCTGCGCCCATTTTTCCGCCAGAAAAGGCCAAAATCTGTGAGCTATAGCACACGGATTGTGGCCAAATTTCGCGTTTCGGTGGCGGCCTGGGATTTTGGGCGGGCGTCGTCGGGTTTGGTGGGAGTCGGTGGCGGGAGAAATCGGAATCCAATTACGAGCTCCGAAACTCATTTTACGGCCATCTTACCGGCAGCGAACGGGTGCCCAAACGGGTGGGCCAACTCGTCCGATTCAGTCAAAACCGGAGAAAGAAGTGGAAGGTAGGTGTGGATCTCAGTTTTTGGTCCAAGAATACGAAGAAACGGCGAGGACCGTGTGCTCACATTTTGGCCAAATGCTCGCCCGCGGCCAAGGCCAAGCCACGCAGCCACCCCGCGGCCAACGCCAAGGCACAGGGCCACGCTCGAGCTCCCTATCCTTGCCTCGGGAGCGCGCCCGAGTGTGTGTTCTGTGTACGTGAGAGTGTGCGACCTGCCTTGGTCGCGAGCATGTGCTGCGTTTCGAGCAAGGCACGGACCTAGCCCGCGGCCAAGGCCTAGGCACGCAGCCAGCCCGCGGCCAAGGGCTTGGCACCCAGCCAACCCGCGCCCAAGGCCGAGGCACCCAGCCTGCCCGCGGCCAAGGCCTAGGCACGCAGCCACCCCGCAGCGAAGGCCAAGGCCCTGTGCTGTCGCTCACGGATCTTGGCCAACTTTTGCGTTTCCGTGGCGGTGCGGGATTTTGGGGTGATGCATTAGATACGTGCGACAGTCAAACGTCGGAAAAGAGGGGAGTCGATTTCAAGGTCCGAACCTGGTTTTGCGGCCGATTTACCGAGGGTGCGGGGGTGCGAAAAGGGGTCGAAAGGTGCCCTCGAATTGGTCCAATTGTGGTAGAACTGGGCCGGGGGCCTCGTCACGGCGAAAGTACTGCTTTCCGCTAGAAGAAATGGAAAAAATAATACGGGAGGCCCTGCGCCCATTTTTCCGCCAGAAAAGGCCAAAATCCGTGAGCTATAGCACACGGATTGTGGCGAAATTTCGCGTTTCGGGGGCGGCGTGGGATTTTGGGCTGGCGTCGTCGGGTTTGATGGGAGTCGGTGGCGGGAGAAAACGGAATCCAATTACGAGCTCCGAAACTCATTTTACGGCCATCTTACCGGCAGCGAACGGGTGCCCAAACGGGTGGGCCAACTCGTCCGATTCAGTCAAAACCGGAGAAAGAAGTGGAAGGTAGGTGTGGATCTCAGTTTGTGGTCCAAGAATACGAAGAAATGGCGAGGACCGTGTGCTCACATTTTGGCCAAATGCTCGCCCGCGGCCAACGCCAAGGCACAGGGCCACGCTGGAGCTCCCTATCCTTGCCTCGGGAGCGCGGCCCGAGTGTGTGTTGTGTGTGCGTGAGAGTGTGCGACCTGCCTTGGTCCCCTGCATTTCGAGCAAGGAACGGAGCCAGCCCGCGGCCAAGGCCAAGGCCGAGGCACGCAGCCACCCCATGGCCAAGGCCAAGGCCGAGGCACGCAGCCACCCCATGGCCAAGGCCAAGGCACGCGTCCACCCCGCGGCCAAGGCCTAGGCACGCAGCCAGCCCGTGGCCAAGGCCATGGCAAGGCAGCCACCGCCAAGGGCATGGCACGCAGCCACCCCGCGGCCAAGGCCAAGGCCATGGCACGCAGCCACCCCGCGGCCAAGGCCAAGGCCGTGTGCTGCAGCTCACGGATCTTGGCCAACTTTCGCGTTTCCGGGGCGGTGCGGGATTTTGGGGTGATGCATTAGATACGTGTGACAGTCGAACGTTGGAAAACAGGAGAGTCGATTTCGAGGTCCGAACCTCGTTTTACGGCCGATTTACCGAGGGTGCGGGGTTGCGAAAAGGGGACGAAACGTGCCCTCGAATTGGTCTGATTGTGGTAGAACTGGGCCGGGGGCCTCCTCACTGCACAAGTACTGCTTTCCGCTTTAAGAGATGGCAAAAATAATGCTGGAGGCCCTGCGCCCATTTTTCCGCCAGAAAAGGACAAAATCCGTGAGCTATAGCACACGGATTGTGGCCAAATTTCGCGTTTCGGGGGCGGCGTGGGATTTTGGGCTGGCGTCGTTGGGTTTGGTGGGAGTCGGTGCCGGGAGAAAACGAGTTTCGGAGCTCGGAATTGGATTCTGTTTTCTCCCAGCACCGACTCCCACCAAACCCGACGACGCCAGGCCAAAATCCCACGCCGCCCCTGAAACGCGAAATTTGGCCACAATCCGTGTGCTATATCTCACAGATTTTGGCCATTTCTGGCGGAAAAATGGGTGCAGGGCCTCCCACATTATTTTCGCCATTTCTTCGAGCGGAAAACAGTACTTGCGCCGCGAGGAGGCCCCCGGTCCAGTTCTACCACAATCGGACCAATTCGCGGGCATGTTTCGTGCCCTTTTCGCACCCCCGCACCCTCGGTAAATCGGCCGTAAAACGAGGTTTGGACCTCGAAGTCGACTCCCCTCTTTTCCAACGCTCGACTGTCGCACGTATCTAATGCATCACCCCAAAATCCCACACCGCCCCGGAAACACAAAAGTTGGCCAAGATCCGTGAGCGACAGCACACGGCCTTGGCCTTGGCCGCGGGGTGGATGCGTGCCTAGGCGTTGGCTGCGGGGTGGCTGGGTGCCATGGCCTTGGCCTTGGCCACGGGGTGGCTGTGTGCCAAGGACTTGGCCACGGGGTGGCTGCGTGCCTAGGCCTTGGCCACGGGCTGGCTGGGTGCCATGGCCTTGGGCGCGGGGTGGACGCGTGCCTATGCCTTGGCCACGGGGTGGCTGCGTGCCTCGTCCTTGGCCTTGGCTGCGGGCTGGCTACGTGCATTTCTCGAAATGCAGCATATGCTCGCGACCAAGGCAGGTCGAACACTCTCACGCACACACAACACACACTCCGGCCGCGCTCCCAAGGCAAGGATAGGGAGCTCGAGCGTGGCCCTGTGCCTTGGCATTGGCCGCGGGGTGGCTGCATGGCTTGGCCTTGGCCGCGGGCGAGCATTTGGCCAAAATGTGAGCACACGGTCCTCGCCGTTTCTTCGTATTCTTGGACCAAAAACTGAGATCCACACCTACCTTCCACTTCTTTCTCCGGTTTTGCCTGAATCGGACGAGTGGGCCAACCCGTTTGGGCACCCGTTCGCTGCCGGTAAGATGGCCGTAAAACGAGTTTCGGAGCTCGGAATTGGATTCCTTTTTCTCCCGCCACCGACTCCCACCAAACCCGACCACGCCAGCCAAAAATCCCACGCCGCCACCGAAACGCGAAATTTGGCCACAATCCGTGCGCTATAGCTCACGGATTTTGGCCTTTTCCGGGGGAAAAATGGGCGCAGGGCCTCCCGCATTATTTTCACCATTTCTTCGAGGGGAAAACAGTACTTGCGCCGTGAGGAGGCCCCCGGCGCAGTTCTACCACAATCGGACCAATTCACGGTCACGTTTCGTCCCCTTTTCGCACACCCCGCACCTCGGTAAATTGGCCGTAAAACGAGGTTCGGACCTCGGAATCGACTCACCTCTTTTCCACCGCTCGACTGTCGCACGTATCTAATGCATCACCCCAAAATCCTGCACCGCCCCGGAAACGCGAAAGTTGGCCAAGATCCGTGAGCTACAGCACACGGCCTTGGCCTTGGCCGCGGGGTGGCTGCGGGCCATGGCCTTGGCCTTGGCCGCGTGGTGGCTGCGTGCCATGGCCTTGGCATTGGCCTCGGGGTGGCTGCGTGCCAAGGCCTTGGCCGCGGGCTGGCTGTGTGCCTAGGCCTGGGCGGCGGGCTGGGTGGCTGGGTGCCATGGCCTTGGCTGGCTGGCTGGGTGGCCTTGGCCGCGAGTGCCGTCGCCTGGGCCACGGGGTGGCTGCGTGCCTCGGCCTTGGCCTTGGCCGCGGGCTGCGTCCGTGCCTAGGCCTTGGGCGCGGGCTGGCTGGGTGCCATGGCCTTGGCCGTGGGGTGGACGCGTGCCTAGGCCTTGGCCATGGGGTGGCTGCGTGCCTCGGCCTTGGCCTTGGCCGCGGGCTGGCTACGTGCCTTTCTCGAAATGCAGCATATGCACACACAACACACACTCCGGCCGCGCTCCCGAGGCAAGGATAAGGAGCTCGAGCGTGGCCCTGTGCCTTGGCGTTGGCCGCGGGGTGGCTGCATGGCTTGGCCTTGGCCGCGGGCGAGCATTTGGCCAAAATGTGAGCACATGGTCCTTGCCGTTGCTTCGTATTCTTGGACCAAAAACTGAGATCCACAGCTACCTTCCACTGCTTTCTCCGGTTTTTCCTGAATCCGACGAGTTGGCCCACCCGTTTGGGAACCCGTTCTCTGGCGGTAAAATGGCCGTTAAACGAGTTTCGGAGCTCGGAATTGGATTCCGTTTTCTCCCGCCCAGTTCTACCACAACCGGACAAATTCGCGGGCACATTTCGTCCCGTTTTTGCACCCCCGCACGTTCGGTAAATCGGCCGTAAAAGGAGGTTCGGACCTCGGAATCGACTCCCATCTTCTCCGACGCTCGACTGTCGCGACGTATCTAATGCATCACCCCAAAATCGCCCACTGCCCCGGAAACGCGAAAGCTGGCCAAGATCCGTGAGCTACAGCACACGCCCTTGCGCGGGGTAACTGCGTGGCTAGGCCTTGGCAGCGGCGTGGCTGGGTGCCATGGCCTTGGCCTTGGCCACGGGTGGCTTCGCGCCTAGGCCTTGGCGCGTGGGGTGGCTGGGTGCCATGGCCTTGGCCTTGGCCGCGGGGTGGCTGCGTGCCTTGACTTTGGCCACGGGCTGGCTTCGTGCTTGCTCGAAATGCAGCACATGCTCGCGACCAAGGCACGTCGCACACTCGCGTACACACAACACAAACTTGGGCCGTGCTCCCTTGGCCGCGGGGTGGCCGGGTGCCATGGCCTTGGCCTTGGCCGCAGGGTGGCTGCATACCTAAGCCTTGTCCAGCGGGGTGGCTGGGTGCCATGGCCTTCCACACCTACCTTCCAGTTCTTTCTCCGGTTTTGCCTGAATCCGACGAGTTGGCCCACCCGTTTGGGCACCCGTTCTCTGGCGGTAAAATGGCTGTAAAATGAGTTTCGGAGCGTGGAATTGGATTCCGTTTTCTCCCGCCACCGACTCCCACCAAACCCTACCACGCCCGCCAAAATCACACGCCGCCCACGAAACGCGAATTTGGCTGCAATCCGTGTGCTGTAGGTCACGGATTTTGGCCTTTTCGGGCGGAAAAATGGGCGCAGGGCCTCCCGCATTATTTTCGCCATTTCTTCGAGAGGAAAACAGTACTAGCACCGTGAGGAGGCCCCCGGCCCAGTTCTCCCACAACCGGACCAATTCGCGGGCACGCGTTTCGTTCCCTGTTCGCACCCCGCACGTTCGGTAAATCAAATGTAA
>JASUUG010000489.1:0-138912 GCA_030449905.1 Luvunga scandens
ACATTAATGCCATCTTTGTAATTTATTTTAACTTCAAAGACCAAATTAGGAAAAAATAATTTTATTGTTGGCTCCTTAAGACATTTCACTTTTTAGATATTGCAATCTTATGAACAACTACTTATCAATATTTTATTGTTCATTTTGCTTATGTTCCCATGTCTCTGTAATATACATCAAATCAATAGTAACTTTTGAAATCATAAACTATCGTTATTAGCTTACTCCTCGTTATAACTCGGGGTCTTCATTTCAATTAGTCAATGTTAGTCCGCTATTAATGATAATAATTTTTGGGGTAGATTGGAAGTTTTCACACTTTTTTGGGAGGTAAATTAAAGTATGTCAATTTAGTAAGGGGATATGATGAAATTCTACCCACAATAGCAACAAATAACAACAACAATAATAATGATACAATAAAAAAAGATTAAAAATAAAATACGAAAAATAAATCAATAATCTTCCAATGAAAATAGTATTAATAATAATTACTCACTTGATTTTCGTGATGCATTAATTGTGTCAATAGTAACGATTGAATGCGTTTGTGTCATGTCACCATTTATTAAGTGTGTTGTACTTCTGTTACTTTAATTTTTGACGATTATTGTTGTTGCATCGATATTTACTTAAATTCTGATTAATAACACAATTACAACACAATTACATGTATTGCCATCCCTACTTCTAGAAGGCAAATATCCTGGAGTTAGATAAATGGAGTTGGATAAATGATGAATATTGAAAGATTTATCATGGTTAGTGTGGTGAAATGATGTGTTGAGCTAAAGGCCAACTTCATGCTATCATTGTTAGATAGAATGGGCAAAGGTGGATTTAGATCAACTTCGATATGATTTAGGGACATCGAGTTTGAGAAATCATTGCAATTAAATCCATTTTAGATCAATCGATTAGACTTGATTTTGAATAAATTAGATCGGACGATTGGATCAAAAACTCATTAAATTTGGGATCGAATCAATTTTGGTCAATTCAGCCGGTTGCGTCAATCGATGATTAATTGAATTTTGCCTAATATATCATATCAAGTTTTGCCGATATAGAAAACAATAGTCGGAGCAAAATTAAACTCAAACACAATTGAAGTTTGAATATATGATACAAAAGCACATATTAATAAAAATCTCAAGATAAATTAAATATAAGACAAACCATTCAAGTCCAGGGTCAAGTTGGAGGCGGCAAATCACGGTGCAGCGGTATTGTGGTGTGGGACGGTAACACGTCCCGGTGAGTGGTGGATCATGATGGCCGCATGGTTGCATCAATTGTGTTGATCGCATCAAGTTTGCTTTGCTATCTTGCCATGCGTTTGCCATGCTAAGTTTAGTGAGTGCTACCAAGCGCCATTGCATATGTGATTTGTATGTGGTGTCGTATCGCCAACGTGTTGTGTGTGTGTTAAGTGCTCTTGTGTAGTGTGTGTGAAGAGAAAGAGGGAAAGATCACGATGTTTGATTGTTTATAAGTTGTAATGTTGAATTAGGTTAGTTTTCTTTTTTTCAACAAAGAAGGCCAACCCGATTGGATTTCAATTCCGTTTAGGTTAATCAAATCAGATCCACGATCCGATTAGGTTGGTTGAAATCCATCGATCGGATTAGGCAAATAATTTGATCTCGATCCTAACCCAAATTTTTTTAGATTGGGTCTCATCAAGTTTAAAATAACATTTATATTTAAAACACATTTTAAAATAACTTTGATATTTAAAAACATTTTTTATATTACAATCTATTAGACATATTTATTATAGTAAATAAATTTTTAATAATAAATAGAAATATAATAATAAAATAAATTAATTAAAATTTAAATGATTTTAAATAATATGTAAAAAAAAAAAAATAATTTTAATATGATTAATAGGGAGATATTTTGCTAATTATAAAAATATATTTAACCCCAAAGATTTATTTAAAATCTTTCTAATAAATACAAATATATTATTTTAAATAATGATAATAACATAAAATTTAATATTTAAAATATTAAAGTAATTTAATATTATTAATGTACTAGACATATTATATTTTTTGTATTATATGTATTAATTAAAAATTTTAAAGTCAATTTCTAGTAACTATGTTAAAAGGGTATTATGATCAAAAGAGGTTTTGCTATTCTTTTTGAGAATTTGGAGGTTTACATGACCAATTGACTATTTCCCTAAACCTTATGAGTGTAGGTGTCATTTTCTTGGCTAATTAAGAAAATATAGTAAATATTTCTTTTATTAGGGTGTTCACGGATCGGATTTTATGGATTGAGTATCAATTCATATCTCATCCCGATTTTGTGGATTATAAATTTTCAATCCAATCAATCCAATCCGTCTGATTGGTGAAACTCAATCAAATCTAATCCATACGTTTCGCGGATGGGATGCGGAGTTTAACCCAATCCATATCCAATCCACCATTTTACAAAACTTTTTCTAAATTTTTTTTTTCAATCTATAAATTAAATTTTTTTAATTAGCCCTGTTTAATCATGCCTCTCACACTCTGAACTAACTAAATAAAAAATTAATATAAAAATAATTTTATTATAGATCAAATTCAAAATTAAATGAGAATTAAATAAATTAATTGTTTAAATAAAGTCAGAAAATACATTCAAAGTTTTGAATATAGCATAAAGAAAAAATCTCATTTATTTAAATCAGTATATGAAAATTAACTATTTAGGAAGCTATATTTGTTTATTTAATTATTTTTTATTTTATATTATTATTGGATAAGATATAATATGGTGTTAATGTAACTATATTTTAACTTATTTATTTATTAGTAAGTACTATTGTCATATTTAAAATTTTAATTTTTAATTAAATAAAATATTTTTTATTTTTTTTGCTGATTCACTGATTTTTGTGGATTTACAAAAGTAAATCCATATTCAATCCACCGAACTGCGGATTTTCAAATTTTCAATCCAATCCAATTTATCCAATCTAAAAATCGATTTTTACGGATCAAATATATATGGATAAATTTGAATTGAAGCGATTGGATTGGATTCTAAACACTCCTAACTTCTATGAAATTAACAAGTTGGGATAGAAAAAAAAAAGAAAAAGGTATGTCGCTTCAATTTTACTAGGGTTTGATGAATCTCTACTCTCACCATGTTAAGAAATTATTGCAAAAAAATATTGCTTAAAATGATGAGGTTGAGAAAAAATTAAATTAAGTTTTATAGTGTGCATGAGGTAAATGGGCATATGTACTTAATATTAATATCTTCGCTCGATTCCCTAAAGGGGTTATCCCTTGTAGTAACTTCAATTATGGGTAGTTTAGAAAAATAAATTGTTATTAAAGAATTAATGTTTAAAGTAGTTTTTAGAGTGTGGATATCCATGCTCTTATAATGTTGTGCGCTGTGGATTCTTAAGTATGTTGTATTATGAGTGATTCAAATTGACTAGATGTATCCACCGGATCTTTTCCCCCAAATTAGTTGGGGCTGCATTAGATAAATCGATGCAGACTGATGTTTGACTTACATATAACTTCTGCTGGATTGGATAATATTTAAGCATAATGCGGCCGATACAGCATAAATTGAACCGAGCTCTCCTTGAGTTTGATCAAGTTTTCACTTTATTTATTTAATTATAATAATTATTATTTAAATAAATTTGTTAGTACTTTTAAATGTTGAAAACATTGATCATATCTTGTTGTCTTCAGCCAAACTTCTGCTGCAATAGACCATCCGCATGCCGTCGCCAGACTCATTTGATAGTAAATTTGGTACCACTAAAATCTTCCTCTTTCAAGTTACGCATTAGGACAAGAATCACCCGCAACAGTAATTGATTTGCTATTGATCCACCATTAAAGTTTTAACTGGAATAAATATAAAGGTAGATTTTTTGGCACACCCATTAAAATCGAGATATATTGTTTACTCTTCCCCAAGAATAGGCTATGAACAACCAATCTTTCTTTATATGTTCTGTTAAATAGTGTGAACAAGTTTGACCTCAAAAAATTACAATTATGCCCCTAACTATAACGAATAAATTGTAACAAAATGACATAAATGCCCATACACTTTATTTTAATTTTCTTTTCTTACCATTTTCTTTCGCTCTCCTCCCTCAATTTTTCTTTTTAACCTTTTTTTCTCCCTCTATTTAGTAGTCACCAGTTAAACAATTCCGGACGACTTCATTTCAATCTATTATATATTTTTACAATCAACTTTTCCTTTTTCTTTCGTTTCTCTAGTCCAATGAATCGGTTGGTTCAAGAGGAAGTGCCTTCGACGCACGAAACATTTAAAGAAGCATTGGATTGAGATTCCGCATTAATTGAACATTGGGTTTAGTTATAGCTTGAAGGGATGTAATCTTAAATGTATGATGAAGGTTTTTTCCAGGTCGACAATTCAGTACGGTATTTACTTAACTCATTAATAAATAACAATAAGAAAGGCAGCAATTTTTTTCCCAGCTGAAATGAAATTTTCACGGATTAAACGAAGCAAAGAACAACAGAAGGTACATTTCTTCCAGCAAAACAATCAGAGCTTCAACTATTAATTGAAAGTTTTGCTAATTTGTGGCTTTTCGACTGCTTTTGGCACCAAGTCAAAAAAAAGAAGAAAAGAAAAAAACTTACTTAAGGCACAATCCTGTGACATTTCAGCCTATCAATCCATGTGATAAACGAATTCTTAGAATTCCTAAAACCCAAGAACCCGTGCTCCTTGCTCTTGTTCATGCTAACTAAATAACCTCCGCCAACATTCAGCAACGTATCTGCATATGACCAATCAGCAACCTCATTCAATTTTGTTGGCTGCAGCTGATTCTCTATCACAATCTCCTCCCACACACTTTCTTTACCTTTCATAATTTCCTCCAATCTCACTCTCTCAATACCCTTTTCTTCTTCAAACCCATAATTCTCAATCTCAAACTGCTCAGCCAACACTTTCCACAAATGCTTCCACTTCAAAACATCTCCATTGGTGCAATTAAAAGCTTCGTTTCTTGCATTAGGATCCACTGCCGCCCAAATTTGCTGCTCCGCAATCAAATCCGCATCCGAAAATTGTGTGAAGCCTTCCCAAGTATCTCTAGTGCCATGGAATATTAAAGGAGCACCTTCATGTTTACAAATAGCTGCGTACACGGAGAGAGTGGCTATAATATTCATCAAACTATAAGGTGAAAACCCAAATATTCCGTACGGTCGGTGAACGGACCAAGTCAAGCCGTCTCTTTTGTCAACTTCTTTAAATAGTATATCTTCTAGAGTATGGTAAAATTGTGCAACGTTTAACCTTGGCAAATCCTCAGTAAAAGGCGGATCGTGAGACGGTATTTTACCAATAAACTCGAATGGTCCCACATAATATTTGCCTCCAGTTTGGAGACAAATGTGGCGGAGATTCGGTGCGTTTGGGATTACAGAACTGAGCACGTTATGAAACATTGCGCCGTTGATTTGGCAATTCTCGGCTTCAGTGCGACGACTGGCCCACGTCACATAGAAGATGTGGGTGACGTCAGTAAGTTTTGAGAGCTTGGCTTGTGTGTCCTTCTGGTCAGAAACATCGCATTGGATGTATTCAACGTGGAAATCGGCGTTCCAGATAGGCCTGGGGCGTCGGGCCACTCCGTAGACCTTCCACGGGCCGCCGGGGGTATCTGATCGGGGTAAAATCTCGGCTAGGCTGTTGCCTACAATTCCTGTCACACCTACTACAAGTCCCACGTTCTGGTAGTCCCGAGTTTGCTCGTATTCTTCCAATTTTTTCTGTACAAGTGAAAATTAAACAAACATTATTTTAAATATCAACATGCTATATGTACATAAACTTAATTAGATAGTAGCTCTTTTACCTTAGCAGCGCCAGTATCTCCTGCCCACCACCAGCCCATTTCTTCTGGTGAGTTAGGTTTCTGCTTCTAGCTATATATAGGATACTGCCGTGCAAAATAGGCCGCGGATATGCACGATTTTCCTGCATTCATGATGATAAATTTTAACACGATTAAGAAATAAGTTAAAATGACATGACACGATAAATAACTGTGGTGTATCTTTGTTGAACTACTTCAGCACAATTACGTCTTTATGATATGAATGTTAATTTTTCAGTTTATTAAATTTTATATTTTGGCTGAGTTATTATTTATTATTTATTGTCCTTTAATGATTTAAATTCATAATTGGTTTGTATAATTACATTTTCATATCTTGGATTAGTTTGAGTTTTTATGTCATTTATTTTTTTAATCAAATAATTTATTTTTATTTTATTCATTGAAAGTTAAATTATGATAGTATTTCCTTTGATAATCATGTTGTTAATCGTGTAATTGTATCATAGTCAAACAGTAATGTGTGATATACATCATGTCGTGTCGCCCATTTATGAAGTGGGTAGTACGTGTTTGAATTTTTTAACACGATTATTAAATGCGTATTATCTGTATTTACTTAAAATTAACATGACACAATCACAACACAACAAAAATAAGATTCAACTACACGAATTGCCACTTTAAAAGGTAATTAAGCATTCAGTTCAAGTTAATATACAAAGTCTGAGTTAGATTATGTTTAGGTGTGGTAAAATGAGGCTCGAGCTAATGTCCAAGCTTCACACAAATCATTGTTAGACAATTGGCTCTCGCAGATTTAGAAGATGTTACTCATTTAAGGCCCATTTGGGATTGTTTTTAGTAGACTTAAAAGTGATTTTAAAAATCTAAAAGTTAATTTCAGTGTTTAGTAAAAAAAAGTCAAAATCATTTTTGTCAAAATTAGCCCCTTCTACAACTGATTTTGAAAAATAGAGAATGAGTAACTTTTAGATTTTTATTTTGAGAATCAATTTTATCCTTTAATACAATTCCATAAATATCCTTAAAATTATTACCTATACCCAAAATTATCTTTATTAAAATTGGAAACAAAATCAATATTTTAATAAATTTTTATTATAATTCATCAATATAAATTTATTAATATCAATTTATTGATTGAATTATTATTAAATTTGTTTCACTATATTATAACTTTAATTATCAATTTTTTAAGACAAGAAAAAAGAATAGAATCTATATATTATAAATTTTATTTTTAGTTAAAATTATTATAATAAACAGTTAAAAATATTGTATGTATAAGTAAATTTTATCCTACATTATGTACATTTTAGTCATTTATTTCTCTCAACAATTTAACAGTAAAATTTACCAAACGTCCATAACTGCTTTTAAAACTAACAATACTTTTGAAAATAAATTTTACTAAACACTTAACTGATTTTCTTCACAGCGGATTATTTTTACAACACAACTAATAACAATTATTTCAAAAGTTACAGCATTCTCAAACTAGCCCTTAATATGTTTCACTTCTAGAAGGGTCTAATATTGAGGCATTTCACCTATTTAGAAGGCAATAATTGGCATGACTCTAGAAGCCTAAACATCAAACATTTCGTTATCGGATGGTGTAAAACTGTTGGGAAATTCAAATAAACACAACATGCACATGTGGTCCTATTATTGTGAAAATGTCAAAATTATACTCCAATTATAAATCTCACTCATTTAATTTACTCACAAGAACTCAGTGCAAGTGGTTGTGAAACTTGATATACGAATAAATGAATCTTTGCTTTCCCTAATTTTTGGAAATAGCTGAACTTGTTCCATGAATGAATAGAATTTTTTTCTCATTGATTAATCCTTGTCAATATTTATGTTATGAGGGTTATTTGAATGAACAATTTTTTTCTCAATAAATATATCATCATGAAAACATTTTGGCCCTTGTGCAAAATATGAAAATCCTAGAAAAAATATGTCAATAAAATAATTCTAATAATTCTAACGTAATCTATACGCACCAAGTAATTAAGAAATTACAGTAGATATACTTTTTATGGAATCAAGAAGGTGAGATAGAAAAAACAAAAAGCGTCTGAAGTTTCAATTTTGTTACTCTCACCATGTTAGGAAATTAATAGGAAAACAAATTAATACTTCAATGATGAGATATGAAAAACAAATTTCTATGGTACAGATGTAGTGAAAAATGGTCTTTGTTGATCTCATTTTGGTGTTAGCAACATGTTTTGCCGACATCGAGTTTTATTATCTGCATAGCCCGAGTCAATCTCACATTGAAATTAGAAAATAGCATCAGCAATTTTACGTTACTATGGTATATATGAAAACTATTTTGACTCCACGACATCACATATATATTGATTTTATGGTATCAAAGGAATTTTGATTTCATGATATCAATGGATTGCTGGTTCCATGGTATCAAAGAAATTATAATTATGTGGTATAAACATTTATTTGAGAAAAATAAAAAATAAAAAAAAAATACAAAATAGAAATTTACGATTGTAATTTGATTTTTAGTCTCCATTGAACAATATGAAAGAGAATTACATTGTTTATATGTACTCAAAGTGCCATAAACATCCAACGAAAAAGATACATATCTTGTTTAAAAGTATACTCTAATCGATTATGCTGAAGTTCATAAAATAATCAATGAAAAAAATCCATAAACTTTCTTCAAAATCTAACAGCAGCAACATACTTGAGAAATCAGCAACATCTCTAATAACTATTATGATGAAATGTGAACTAAATACTTGAGTAGGACATGTCATATGTCAATTGCTTGTGAGAATGAATTGTCATTAACAGAAGTTGAAATTGAAACCGACATAGTCGTGACTGTCGTCCAAAGGCAGCAAGTATTTCACGTGATTAGAGGTATGATCTTATCACTCGAAACAACTGAGGAAATTGCCGTTTCTTAAAGCTTTGTTACGAAGTCATGTTGCAAGCACGTGATCAAGGTGAGACAGTTAAGTTTGGCGGGAAAATACTAGCTAGGGAAAGAAGCCCAGAAAGCTGGTTATAAAGGCTGAGCTTCTAGAGTTTAAAGAAAGAGGGTCATATACTCAAAAGATATTGTAGAAAGCAAGAGAGAGAGTTTGTCACTTGTAATCTTTGTATTCTACATTTCTGTAACTCTTGAGATCAATAGAAGTGAAAACATGGTGCTGATTCCTCAGTGGATGTAGGCATCATGAATTGGTGCTGACCACTTAATTCTTGTGTGTTTTTGTCTTGGATCTGATTTTGTTTCTGGTTCTTGATTTTCATTGTTTGCAGTTGTGTTACTTGGTTAAATCTGTTCTTGAATTGGAGAGTAACAAGTCTTGGGATGAGATAGATCTTAGTAATTGAGATCTCGATCACTACAACTATCAACCAAATTTAACCATCACGAGCAATTTAACAAAGCACATTCCTGAAAATTAATAGAGGAATAAAAAGGCATTATACATCCTCATTCTCAACAAAAGCCAAAGAATAAAGGCAGCCATATAGTTCTAACAAATAGAATAACATCAATCAAAACAAGACAAAACTCATCTCATTCTAACAATTTGCAAATCTTCCTTGACAAAACGTATCAAACTTAAAGAAAGAAATAATTCAAAACGTATAAGCTGACCTAAACAAATCCTCATATTCGTATAAAACTAGTTTTGGCTCTTTAGACCTTTAATCTCTAGCTTCCTGAACAGCAAAGCATATCAATAAAACCATACAAGAAAAAATAAAAATTAAAACACTTAGAGTAGAATAAAGTACATCAGTGGCCTTATCCAATAATCAGTTCGTACACTTGCAGAATAAACGGTTGGTAAAGTTGAAGAATCTATGAAGTATAAGTAGAGATGGCTTAAAATTTAATACTCTTTATTTCAACTCCCGTTAATGAGTACTCAGATAAATAATTTAAAACAAATCAAGCACCAAAGAGAAACTTTAATGCTGTCATCGTTGGTGCACTTTCCTTTGTAAACAAACGTTGACATTTTAAAGCAAAATCTTCTGGTACATGTGTATGTATCAAAGCTTTCCCATCTCAATAAACGACATTAGCGGCTTTATCATGCAATTTAGAAGACAATAGTCACGATTGGACCTATCCTAATATCCAAATAAAATAAGGCTCGACTTTTGATTAAAAAATAAATTGTGGATCAAACACAAAAACGGCTCATCATTTATCCTCTCAATACTCTTTTTTATTTTCTTTTGATAAATCAACTTCCAACTTGTAGTCTTGGATAAAACAAATGATAACCTGAATTCCAAAAAGAGATAGTTAGGCAATTGCACACTATTTATGCCTTAGGAGTCTTTTTGTTAAACACATGGTGTGTTAGCATGAAATGAACACCTTAATCATTTCAAACAAGCACAAAATTTCCCTATAAGTATGTGATGGCTCTGTTGGATTTTTTAATCCAGCATTGTTGGATCTTTAATCCAACATTGGGCTTATATGTGAATAATTATGTGTTGAAGATTGTTATATAATGTTAAGCCCATTTAAAAATGATATGTTAAGGTTTACAGTATTATATGCTTTAATGTATTTAATAGGATGTTGGTTTTAAAGTATAGAGACCCAATAATATTCTAATTCTATGATGGGCAGAATTAGGAATATCCATGACAGCAGGAAACTGTTGTCTATATAAGTGGTCATAGTCCCCAGGTCACACATTAAGAAAAGAAATATTTCCAATCTTTCTGATATCCCATCATCAGAGAGAAAGCACAAAGAGAACTAAAGGACTCTCTAGGAGAACTTGTAGACCTAGAAGGCCAACCACACAACTCTAGAGAAGAATTAAGTGTTATGGATTCAGGTACGCTTCCGCATAATTTATTATTGATTCTTGGTGATATGACATGAATATTCCTGGGTTATAAGTGATAGTTTTCACTAAATATTTTATTATCCCAACAAGTGGTATCAGAGTCTATTCATGTTGAATCATTAAGAATCGAATTATAATTTTTTAATGATGATAGATTTGGTGTTCTTAAACTTAATAATATAAGAATAATTAAAATTATTAAGTTTAAGGATAAATTAAAGAAATTGTAAAGAAAAAAAAAAAACCGGGGGGGAGGATATGGCCTTTCGGCCACCCCAGCAGGAAGCCGCGGCCTGGAGTCAAGCGACGGCCATAGTCCCTCCATGAACAAAAAAAAAGCGGCGGCTAGGAAGAAAAAAAAAAAAAAAAAAAAAAAAGCCGTGGCGGGGCAGGATGCGGCCTTTCGGCCACCCCAGCAAGAAGCCGTGGCCCCAGGCCACGGCAGTGTAGTCAAACGGCGGCCATAGCCGCTGCATGAAGAAATATCGCCGCCGCTCAAAGAAGAAAAAAAAATTAGGGTTTCAGTTTTTAATTTGGGGCCGGTCTGGACCGATTAGTTCAATTGACCCGAGCTGGTCCAGTTTAGAACCGGTCAGTGGTTTTGAACCGGTCAAAGTTTGATTGGTCAACTATTGACCGTTGACCGGTCAAACTTTGACTTTGACCGACTTTGACCTTTTTTTTGGTTATTTTTGGGTAATTTTTAAATTCAAGTATTGGTTGGTTTAGATGTATTTTGAGATGAATTAATTGAAGCAACATGTCACCAAAGTAACCTCTCTTGTGAAAATTAATTTATTTTATAATACAAACGGTTTGGTATGTGTAATTCCTGCAAATATTGATCGGCCCAAAGGAAGATCCATATTTAATAGAATTATATGTGCACTTGTGGTAATAAATACGTGATGATTATTCAGTTTTACATGTGAATAATAAATCGGCCTAAAGGAAGATTCATTATTTGACATGTTCTTATTATCATAATTTGATTACTGCACCAAGATATTACTTACAAGTTAATATTTTGTCCAAAGATAAAATATTAATGGAGTGCCTGATATCTTGAGATGGGGTTTACCTTTATTTGAATTTAATTTTATTTTAAGACTAATATGAGCTTGTTCTACTTGTTTGTTGTTCTTTATTCAGTTATGTCTGCTGCTAATATTACTGCCAACATCAATTCAATTCCTATGTTAAATGGCTCTAACTTTAAATCATGGCACGATAATTTATTAATAGTTCTTGCAGTCATGGATCTTGATCTTGCGTTAAGGGTTGATTCTCCCCCACCTCTTACAAATGATAGTACCCTTGATGATAAAAGGGAAATGGGAAGGTGGGAGAGATCAAATCGCATGTGTATCATGATCATGAAGAAAACCATTCCAGAAGTATTCAGGGGCTCAATGACTGAGAAAGCAAATACAGCTATGAAGTTTCGTGCACAGATTAAACAAAGGTTTGTCAAGAACGAAAAGGCTGAAATTGGTACACTCTTGACAAGCCTAATTTCAATGAGGTATATGGGTAAAGGCAATATTAGAGAGTATATCACAGAGATGTCTCATCTTGCTTCTAAGCTAAGAGCACTTAAGCTTAAACTCTCTGAGGACTTGCTAGTGCATTTGGTTTTAATATCCTTACCAACACAGTTTAACTAGTTTAAGGTGAGCTATAACTGTCAGAAAGAGACTTGGTCTCTGAATGAGCTCATATAACGTTGTGTTCAGGAAGAGGATAGGCTGAAGAAAGATAAGGCAGAAAGTGTTTATCTAGCATTTACCTCTAAGGGCAAGAACAAGGGTAAGAAATGGAAGAAGGATAAGGAAGCTGCAGATACAACACCTAAAAAGAAACAACAAAAGAAACCAAATGATTCAGAAGGTACTGGTTGTTTCTTCTGTGGGGCTGAGGGGCATCAGAAGAAGCACTGAACTAATTATCACGCATGGCGTGCTAAGAAAGGTGTGCTTCTTAATTTGGTTTGTTATAAGGTTAACTTAACTTCGGTATCTAGACACACGTGGTGGATAGATTCTGGTGCAACCACTCACATCAGTGTGTCTATGCAGGGTTGCCTAAGTTGCTGAAAACTCAGTGATGGTGAAAGATACATCTATATGGGCGATGGCAAGAAAGTTGAAGTTAAAGCAATTGGAAAATTTAGATTATTATTAAAGACTGGATTTTATTTGAATCTTGATGAAACTTTTTTTGTTCCATCTTTAGGCGAAATTTGATTTCTATTTCCGCTTTGGACAAATTTGGTTATTCTTGTTCATTTGGAAATGGAAAATTTAGTTTTTTTCATGATTCAAAACTAGTTGGTTCTGGTTCTTTGACAGGCAATGATAATCTTTATATGCTTAATACAATTGCTTCATTTAATGAATCCCTGCAATTAAGTACACGATGTTTAAAGAGAAAGTTAACCAATGAGAATTCAGCTGCGTTATAGCATAGGAGATTGAGTCATATCTCCAAACGGAGAATAGAGAGACTTGTGTCAGACGCAATTCTCAACCCATTAGATTTTACAGATTTTGACATCTGTGTTAACTGCATTAAGGGAAAACAAACCAATAAAAGGAGATTTGAAGCCAATAGGAGTTTGGATGTCTTAGAACTCATATATACAGACATTTGTGGGCCATTCCCTGCACCTGCTTGGAACGGTCAACAATATTTTATGACATTCATAGATGATTTTTCTAGATATGGCTATATATATCTCTTCCACGAAAAGGCACAATTCTTGGATATGTTCAAAAACTTTAAGGCTGAAGTTGAGAACCAACTTGGCAAAAGAATCAAAAGCGTCAGATCTGACCGTGGTGATGAATACTATAGTAGATATGATGGATCAGGTGAATAACGTCCAGGACCATTTGCGAAATTCCTAGAGGAATGCGGTATTGTCCCACAGTACATTATGCCGGGTTCATCTATTATGAATGGTGTTGCTGAAAAACGAAATAGGACGCTTAAGGACATGGTGAGGAGTATGATTTCTCATTCTACCTTACCAGAATCACTCTGGGGAGAAGTACTTAAGACTGCAGCGTATATCCTTATTAGGGTTCCAACTAAAGCGACTGTCAAAACCCCTTATGAGCTTTGGACAGGTAAAAAACCTAGTCTCAAGCACTTACATGTTTGGGGATGTCCAGCTGAGGCAAGGCCTTATAGGCCTAATGAGAAGAAATTGGACCCAAGAACGGTAAGTTGCTATTTTATTGGATACTCAGAATGATCCAGGGGATACAAGTTTTATGATCCCACGACTAAGTCAATTTTCGAGTTAGGAAATGCTGGGTTCTTTGAGGATGTCAAGTTTGCGTGGGGAGATACAATTAGGGACTTTGTCTTTAAAGAGGAATATGTTGATATTCTCATAGGTGTTATTGGCATTGATTAGGGTCTCATTCCTGATTTTGTTCAAGACACAACAAATCAAGACAATATTGGAGAAACCCCTATAGAAGAATTTGTTCCAGAAGAACAAACTCTACCATCTCAAAAACCTATGCCATTAAGGAGATCCATTAAAGAAAAGAGAAGTGCATCACCAGATGACTACATTGTATTTCTCCAAGAACATGATGTAGACATCGGCATGATAGAAGATGATCTATCATCTGGCAATTTCCGTCAAGGTATGGAAAGTTCTAACTCTCAAAAGTGGATTGATGCCATGAATGAGGAGATGAAGTCCATGAAAGACAATGATGTATAGGATCTTATCTCATTGCCACAAGATGCGAAACCTATTGGTTGCAAAATGGATATTTAAGACCAAAAGGGATTCGAAAGGCAATGTGGAGAGGTACAAGGAGCGTCTTGTCGCAAAAGGCTTTACGCAGAAAGAAGGCATCGATTATAAAGAGACTTTCTCTTCGGTTTCTTCGAAAGACTCTTTCAGGATTATAATGGCATTAATGACGCATTTCGATCTTGAGTTACATCAGATGGATGTAAAGACGGCATTTCTCAATGGCAACATTGATGAGACGATCTATATGGTGCAACCAGAAAACTTTGTGTCCAAAGACCCAAAGAATATGGTTTGCAAACTTAAGAAATCCATCTATGGGCTCAAGCAAGCATCTCGACAATGGTATTTCAAGTTTCATCAAGTGATCATCTCATTTGGTTTCGAGATGAATTTGGTCGATGATTGTATATACCATATGTTCTGTGGGAGTAAGTATATTTTTCTGGTTTTATATGTCGATGACATTTTGCTTGCTAGTAACAATATAGGCTTATTGCACGACACTAAGAGATTTCTAACTAAGAATTTTGAGATGAAAGATCTTGGTGACGCCTCTTTTATATTAGGCATACAGATACACCGAGATCGCTCTCAGGGTATTCTGGGATTGTCACAAAAGAGCTATATCGAAACAGTTCTCAAGAGATATGGCATGCAAGATTGCAAACCACATGATACCCTTGTGCCTAAAAGAGACAAGTTTAGTCTCAATCAATGCCCTAGTAATGACTTCGAAAAGAAGTAAATACAGAAGATTCCTTATGCGTCAACAGTAGGAAGTCTGATGTATGCTCATGTTTATACGCGACCGGATATAGCGTACGTTACTGGGATGTTGGGTAGATATTTAAGTAATCCAGGAGTAGACCATGGAAAATCAGCCAAACAAGTCTTACGATATTTGCAAAGAACAAAAAACTACATGCTCACATATCGGAGGTCGGATAAGCTTGAGATCGTTGGGTATACTGACTCTGATTTTGTTGGATGCCAAGATAGTATGAAATCCACTTCGGGTTACATCTATCTAATAGCAGGAGGTGCTGTTTCTTGGAAGAGGCTAAACAGTCTCTTATAGCTTCTTCCACGATGGCAGCAGAGTTCATAGCATGTTATAAGGCATCCAATCATGGGAAATGGCTACGGAATTTTGTCATGGGGCTGCGTATAGTAGATGGTGTTGATAGACCACTCAGGTTATTTTGTGACAACAAGTCAGCAGTGCTGTATTCTAATAACAACAGGAGCTCGACGAAATCAAAGTATATAGACATCAAGTTCTTAGTTGTTAAAGAAAGAGTTCAGAGTGGACAGTTGTCTATAGAGCACATTGGCACAAACTTCATGATTGCGGATCCGCTTACTAAGGGACTGCCACCCAAGATGTTCCATGAGCACACTGCTCGTATGGGTGTTATGTTATTTAAAGATGCTCTTATAATATAGACATTCTCAGTTATTTCAGTTTTTAGATATTTAAGATTATTTTCCGCAGAAATAAAGTTTTGGTTTGTTCATACTCTGATTTTAGTATAGTTTGATCTCAATAAGGTTTAAGGTGGACTAGTTGGAAATAGGCATGTTAAGATCACATTGTATGACATTTCCATGCTGCACATCCACATCATGATCCATGTCATTCAGTTGTATTGGCATAGTGACCATTGAGGATCAAGTTACGATAGATGTGATGAAGGTCGCTTTAATCCTATATTGGTATAATTGATGGACTGAATTGGTTATAGATACATTTCGGTAATAACAGTAAGGTTGAGCTCATATGGTTATTTTTGTAAAACATAATTATGAGGTTACACATATAACCCAAGTGTGAGATTGTTGGATTTTTTAATCCAGCATTGTTGGATCTTTAATCCAACATTGGGCTTATATGTGAATAATTATGTGTTGCAGACTGTCATATAAGGTTAAGCCCATTTAAAAGTGATCTGTTAAGGTTTACAGTATTATATGCTTTAATGTATTTAATAAGATGTGGGTTTTTAATGTGTAGAGACCCAATAGTATTCTAATTCTATGATGGGCAAAATTATGAATACCCAGTGACAGCAGGAAACTGTTGTCTATATAAATGGTCATGGTCCCCAGGTCACACGTTAAGAAAAAAAATCTTTCCATTCTTTCTGATATCCCATCATCAGAGAGAAAGCGCATAGAGAACTAAAGGACTCTCTAGGAGAACGTGTAGACCTAGAAGGCCAACCACACAACTCTGGATTCAGATATACTTCCGCATAATTTATTATTGATTCTTGATGATATGACATGAATATTCCTAGGTTATAAGTGATAGTTTTCACTAAAAGTTTTATTATCCCAACAGGCTCAAGTGAAAGAGGTACAAAATACAAAATTACAATATGTAATTACAACACGCCATGTCCCGACCTCAGGCACGTGAGAATTAGGGGATTATTATAATGATAATTAGGGATATCAAATAAAAACGATCAAAATGGCATAAATTGAATTTTTACTGCAAACACAGACAACCTTGGTTTCAAATTTTATTCAGAATCGATACTAATCAAAACACTATGAAAATTTTCAGAATAATAATAAACATATAAATGTACCACATATAAAAATTTTTAGTCATTTCGATAATATTTCACTAGGTTTTCACTTAATTAGACTACGTTAATCAAAACTATCAATAAAAAGACCAGAAAAACAGCAAAACTTTGTGCATTTATTAAAAATAAAATGCCTAAAAGATTTTGATAAAATACCATCAATTATAAGCTCAACGGAAAAATGATCTTTTAGCATTTTGAGTCCTAGATTGAACTAATGTCATTTTTTGAATCCAGATGGTTGAAAACCCTAGGATGGGTAATTGGGCTTAAATCAGAGAGATGATTGAAGATAGATTTAGATTAGAGATTGTAATGTAGTGTAGTATAGTGTCGGCATTAAAATGAAGCTTCATTGACGCTAAGGTTGACTGTTCCGTAATTTGACACCAAGGACGAGCTCACTAAATGTGCGCAATCGCTATCTCCTCGTAGTAGGGTTGCGCAGATCTACACGTCGCTCTATGGGACGACCCGACCCAAGTCCATTAACCAGATCGACTAGGAGTTGACCAAAGTTGACTTTTGATCTGAACAGTCTATTTCGCATCAAATTGAGGACCTAGATCGTGCCACATCACTACACATTTAAACCCTTGGTCTTCTGCAATTAAATGGTAGGTTTTGTTTTCTAAAATGGGCAATCCTCTTGCCAAAAAGGTAGAGATAGTGAAGGATAGCAGTAGCAAAAATTGAAATTGGGACTCTGCACTTTGTAGCCAGTATTCATGGAGAAAAATTAGTGAAGGGGCTGCATCATTAAAAGATAAAAGTGCAATGAAAGCTTGGTCAAATCATGATTGGGAAATAAAATAGTGGTAATTGTATTTGTACTTTTAATTTTGAGCCCCTAGGATTTTAAAGATATATTTTGTTAGATCCTTAATATAGTATTGTTGGATCTTTAATCCAACATTGGGCTTATAAGTAAATAATTATGTGTTACAAACTGTAATATAAAATTAAACCTAATTAAAAATGACCTATTAAAGTTTACGATAATTTAGATTTTAATGTATCTGATAGAGTATGATGCTTTTAATGTGCAAAGACTTAAGGTTAATTTCTATTTTCATGATGGGTTAAAATAAGAATACTTAAAAATGACAGGAAAAGTTATCTGTATAAATGATTATAGTCCTCAAGTCTCACATATTGTTTTATTCTCTCTGACATCCCATCATCAGAGACAGATCACAAAGAAACTTAAAAGATTCTCTACGAGAACATATTAATCTGGAAGGCCAACCATATGACTCTAAAGAGTAATTACATAATTATGAACTCTGGTACGATTCCACATATTCTTTTATTGATTCTTAGTGATACAACATGAATGCTCTTAGATTATAGATGATCATTTTCACTACGAGAACATATTAATCTAGAAGGCCAACCTCATGACTCTAAAGAGTAATTACACAATTATGAACTCTGGTACAATTCCACATATTCTTTTATTGATTCTTAATGATACAACATGAATGTTCTTTGATTATAGATGATCATTTTCACTAAAGGCTTAATTATGTTCTAAGAAGTGGTATTAGTGTCTCTTTATGGTGAATAATTGATAATCAGATTTACTTTCAATTCATGATTAAAGTTTTTGGTACTTTCAAATTTAATAATTTTGAAATTATTGAGTTTGAGAACAAAATTGGTGAAAGAAAAAATATTAAAGAAAACACATTCGATGCAAATATATGGTAGCCACATGGAAACATATATATTTGGTATCATAAAGACTTGTGGCCAGTGACTGCCATGAGGTTTCATGGCCAGGCCAAAGCAGATAGAGAAAGCTGCCATCACATCAAGAATCAAGAATTAAAAAAAAAAAAAAGAGAAACGACAGAGGTCTAACTATTAGGCTGCACCAGCAAAAGCCATGGCCACAAGTAGTAATAGATTTAGTGAAACGGCAGTAAAAAGAAGTAACAGCGATGGTCGTTGCATGAAGAAGAAGAGAAGTTACAAAAATTATTTTGAACATTCAAGGGTTGGTTCAGGATCTGTTTCACCCGATTTGGGTCCAACCTCGAACCGGTCAATAATCAACCATTGACCAATCAATAGTTGATTGTTGATTATAACTTTAACCCTAATTTTTTATTTTCTATTCTTTTTTTGGTAATTTTGGTATAATTTTAAATTTAAATATTAGAATGTTTAAATATATTTTAAGATGAATTAATTGAAGCAACATGTCATCAAAGTGACCTTATTTGTGGGAATTATTTTATTTTACAATATAAATGTTTGTGTATATGTAATTTCTGTAAATGTAAATCAGCTCAAAGGAGAATTACATGTGCACCTGTGGTATTAAACATGTGATGATTATTCTATTTTATATATCAACAATAAATTGACCCAAAGGAAGATTTACTATTTTACATGTTTTTATTATCAACGTTTGATTTCTACACCAAGATATCACTTACAAGTTAATATTTTATTCAAAGATAAAATATTAATAGGGTGACAGGTATCTTGAGATAGGGTATAACTTTAATTGAATTTATTTTTGTTTTAAGACTTAAAGGAGCTTGTATTGTTTGTTTATTGTTCTCTATTCAGTTATGACTCTTGTTATTTTTGTCTACTCTTATGCTAAACGACTCTAATCTCATAGTCATGGATCTCAACCTTGCGTTAAAAGTTACTTCTCCCCCATCTCTTACGAAGGAGAGTACCCCTTGATGACAAAAGAGAAATAAAAAGGTAAGAGAAATCAAATCACATGTATATCATAATCTTAAAGAAGGCCATTCCAAAATCATTCCGGAGTTTAATGTCTGAAAAGATAATTAAAACTAAAGAGTTCCTTATAAAAATTGAAAAGAGGTTTGCCAAAAACAAAAAGGCAAAAATAGGTAAGCTCTTGACAAATCTCATTTCAATAATGCATATGGGCAAGGAAAAAAAAAGAAAAAAAAAAGGAAAAAAGATAAGAAAGTTGTAGGTACAACACCTTAAAAGAAATAATAAAAGAAATTGGGTGATCCAAAAGATACTCGTTATTTCTTTTGTGGAGCTGAAGGGCATGGTTTGATTTGTTCTGAGGTTAATTCATCTTCGATACCAAGACACACGTGATAGATAGATTATAGTGTAACAACTCACATCAGTGTGTATATTCAGGGTTGCTTGAATTGCCAAAAGCCAATGATGGTAAAAGATACATCTATGAGGGCAAGGATAAGAAGGTTGAAGTTAAAGATTATTATTAAAGATAAGATTTTATTTGGATATTGATAAAACATTTATTATTCCATCTTTTAGATGGAATTTGATCTCCATGTCTACTTTAGACAAGTCTAGTTTTACTTGTTCATTTGGAAATGAAAAATTTAGTTTGTTTTATTATTCAAAACTAATTGGTTCTAGTTTCATGTCAGACGATGGCAATCTTTATATGCTTGATACGATTGTTCATTTAGTAAATCCTTGTCATTTAGTATAAGAGGTCATCGCATTATGGCACAACAGATTTGGTTATATCTCTAAACAAAGAATAAAGAGACTTGTGTCAGGTGAAATTCTTGACCTTTTAGATTTTACAGATTTTGACATTTGTTAAACACACCAGCAAAAAGAGATTTGAGGCCAATAGAACTTTGGACGTCTTATAACTCATACAAATGGATATTTGTAGGCCATTCCCTACAGTCGCTTGGAATATTCAATAATATTTTATAATGTTCATAGATAATTTTTCTACATACGACTGCATATATTTCCTCCATGAAAAGTCACAATCCTTATATACATTTAAAAAATTTTAAAGATGAAGTTGAGAACCAACTTGACAAAAGAATAAAAATGTCAAATCTGATTGTGGTGGTGAATATTGTGGCAAATATGACGATTTAAGAGAAAAATGTTTAGGACTATTTGCTAAGTTCTTAAAGAGATGAGGAATTGTCCTACAGTATACTATGCTGGGTTTACCTATTATAGTGCTATTGAAAGATGAAAATAAAATGCTTAAGGACATGGTAAGGACACTTTGATCCCATGTTAGTATGATTGATGGATCAAATCGGTTATAGATGCATTTCAGTAATAAAGGTTGAGCTCATATGAATACTTTTTTGCAAAGCATACTGATGAGATTACACATATAGCCTAAGTGGGAGATTGTTAGATCTTTAATCCAGTATTGTTACATCCTTAATCCAACATGAATGCAGAGAAAAATTTGTGAAGATCCTGAGGGTTGACGCAATAAGATTTAGATGCAAGGTGCATATAGGTGTAACACATTGTACATGTACTTGATCCATTATAAACTCACATTATTTTCCCAATGAATCATTTCGTTAACATGTACGTGGACATAACATGTCGAGGCCTTTACCCTAGATCTTGAGAATCAAAGGTTTCCTCATAAACATCTCCATGTTGTGCATGTTTTATTTATTTTCCATATTTATTTTCATTGCTATAGATTGATTTTTGTATAATAATTTATTTAATTGGTGGTGGAAGTTAGGATTTAACATATTTGAGATTATTGGAGGTGCTTATATTGTATATTTGTTGAGGTGAAGTTATTGGAAATTATTGTCTTGGATATATTGGAAGTGTTGATATTCCTCATTATGATTGCTTGCTTAGCTTCATTTGAGTATATCATATCCATTCTAGAGAGTTCTTTATTTCCTTTGGGAAATTTTCAACTTTTTATGGTGAAAACACACATATTGAAAACAACATATTTGTAAGATTAAATATCATAGTGTAAAACTATCAAATTGCTCAATTGCAGGAACAGCAAACTTTAGAAATTTATCAAAACTAAACTGCAAACTCGGTTCATATAAAAATTTCCAGTTCTTAAATATGCATATACAAGTTCAATATATCAAAGATTTGCAACACCAAACATAGCATGCCAATAAATCGTAATAAACTTGGACAAATACCTACCATTTTAGAAATTGCATAAAAAAATCAATAGTAAATCTAATTTAATCCAAAGATTTCAGAATTAGAATACACACATTCAACTTTAATTATCAAAATTTCAGATCAATCGAACCTTACTTGGCCAAGTTTTAAGGCGCATGCCACAATAGTCAATCTATTATTTATCATCTTTTTCTTGTGAATATCACATTTCAACATCCCTAACACGGTCAATCAACAAGCTTATTACATATTAAAAATGCAAAACATGTTAGATCCTTAATCTAACGTTAGGCTTATATGTGTGCGTTACTAACTGTTATATAAGATTAAGCCTAATTAAAAGTAATCCACTAAAGGTTTCAGTAATTTGGGTTTTAATGTATCTAATAAGATGTGTGCCTTTAATGTATAGAGACCTAAGAATAATTTCTATTTTTATGATAGATTAAAATAAGAATACCTAATGATAACATGAAAAGTTACTTATATAAATGGTTATGATCCCTAGATCATACATATCATTTTATTTTTTTCTGGCATTCCATTATTAGAGAGTGTACAGAGAAACTTAAAAGATTCTCTAAGAAAATATATTGATTTAGAAGGCAAAACCCAAGGCTTTAGAGAGCAACTGTGCATTTTGGATTCATATACGCTTCTGCAAATTTAATAATTCATTCCTGGTGATACAAAAAATTTAGGTGATGGTTTTTATCAAAGGATTTATTGTTCTAGCAAAACATGGTCAATATTTTTTTTTCTTAGAATTTGTTGGAAAATAAAGAAACAAAGTTAGTACAATAAAATCAAACCTTGTTATTGTAGGATAACAACCTAACATGTAATATCGAAAAATTAAGTAAGTAATTATTTGGATTATTTTGATTGCATTACCGAGATTATTGATTTATTTTTGTATTTCATTGTCAAGTTTTTTTTATTATGTCATTATTATTGTTATTGTTATTGTTATTTTTTTATTTTTACTATTAGTATTAGTGTTAGTATTAACATTATATTGCTGCTGGGACTTATTTGTTATTGGGCCTTGTTTTAGCCGAGCTCATTTTACTCTTTTTATCCAAGTCCATTAGTTGAAACCGTAAGTGTAAATAGATAAACTAAAGAGATAAAGTAGGAGCTAGCTTCTTCTTCACTTGGTCGGCTAGGAGAGGTTCTTTGAGAAGGAGGCCAAAGCCTTTCTTGGGTTTTTTTTTCTTTCAAGTGTAAGAATTGTTGGGAAATTGTGGAGGTGCTTAAGGCATGAATATCTATGACATTTGAGAACTTTGTTTCTTGTGTAAACTGAGAATCATTGTGTTTGATCTCCATGATTTAGATTTTGGTGTTTTGATTCCTGAGGTCAAATCATAGGTATCATTTGTTGGAGAATTATTGATTAAATGAAAACCACGTGGATTAAGAGAATGTGATGAACTTTTATGACAGTCACTCCAAAAATTATTTAAAATTTTGCACTTGGAGTTACGAAAATTTGTTTATATTCAGTAAAACTAGTAATCTTGAGGGTTATACAGAATTTTGTTTCATCCAAAAAGTCTTGTATTCTATTTTTAGCAAATGTTTGAGTAATGCCGTGTGATTCTAGAAAATTGACATTTTTGTAGTACTATCAGATGGGAAAAAATGTTTAGATCAACCAAACCTTCTCAAAAAAATATAAAACTTTCTAAGTCTACTCCTCTATACGTTTAGTTTATCATATCCAAAATTGGGATCCAAAGTCCTTGCATTTTAATTGTTGTGAATGGATGAGTAAAGAGTCCTTAATTCTGGATTCTGGATTTCAAGACATAATAGTTTTAAAATAAAATTTATTTGCACTAGATTCTGAATGAATTTGTCTTTGAAATTTTTACTACCAATATATTAGTGTGTGTATTTAAGTCTTGCTAAATTCCATGACTTTTGGATTAGTTTTGTATTTTATAAACATCAGAGACTGAGGGCTGGTCATTTACGTTTCTGCATCTTGAGAATGGAACGTTTTGATTCATGAAGTTATAGGAAATAGTTAATAGTTCCTTGAAGAGAATAGATTATAATTACCATCCTATACAAGTCTGATGTTCATGGGAGCACAATAATTAATGTTAGTGTTGGAGTTGATCCATGTATGGACTGTAACAAAATCATCTCTTACATCCAGGTTGCTGTCAAAGATCAATCAAGATGCAATGCTTGATCAATTTTGATCTGTGAATTGATCAATGATCACCAAGAACTTCTAACCTAACACTTACTGAAATCACTCAAGCAATTAGAAATAAATTGAGAAGCAATCACAAGAAAAAGATCAATTACATGGTTCGGTTTCTTTCAAAACCTACATCCACGGGTGAAGTTTTTTCGGAGAGCTTTATTAATGATTCACAGAAAAATTTTGCAGAGCATGAACAGATTCAGAACTAGGAGCAAGAATAGCTAACTTTCTCCTTTTATACACACTGTAAAACGACTTCACACACACACACACACACATAAAACCAGCTCGATATCCAACTGTAAAACTGACTCTGCAACAAACTCAATTTCCAGTTTGCACAGATTGAAGACAGATGGCATAACGAATTTAACGATTCTTGAATCACTTAGGTAACCACGTGAGCAGCACATGTAAAGGCCTCAGCCCAAAACGCCATCAAGCTTCAGTCTGTGTGTGTCGTTTTGATGATTAGTAACTCACGTTTCAAACGCGTGCATTTCTTAAGCCAAAACAAAAGCAGCAAATTGATGTCGCATCTCCACAGTGTGTTTGAATTCATTACACACTCAACAGTTAGGTTATGGTGGTTAGATTACAATTGAGGTTAAGGTTATTATTGTGATCATCACCGAGAGGTAAGTAAACTAAACTTTAAATGGGATAACAATGAACATTTATATTTGTGGATTTTAGAAAGATTATTTTGACATGTGCATATGGATGTTTTTGGCAAGTGTTTTTGACAACGTGTTTGATATATGCTTTTCACATAAGCACGAACATGCAATGTTCTTACAAATATATATATATATATACACACACACATAAATATATATACAAATAATTATGTTTATTAGTTGTATTTGCAACTTTATGATTTATATATGAAATTTGTTATTATAGTAAGTTTTATGAAATTTGCATTAGGGACCACCTCTTGAGACTATGTAAGGGCCATCTCTTGAGGGCTACTGTGCCATGAAATGCCATGTGTAATGCAAAGTTTTGCACATAGTGCTAAGTAGCACGTGCAAGATATGCATTTTTAAAAGTGACAAGCGAAGTTGTGATGAGTTATTACTTGCATAGTAGGCATTTGTATATGCTTATGTGGAACATTTCGATGAAGTTGTGATGAGTTATTACTTGCATAGTAAGCATTTATATATGCTTATGTGGAACATTTCAATATGTGTGGCCTTTCCTTTGGGATTGGTACACGTGATATGTATCATAAGTCGCCGACAGATGACTCGAGCTCGTTATATGATATATAATATTTAAAGTCCAACTAAATGGTAATGATGTGTAGATATTCATAAAAAAGAGTGAGTTTATATTAGTGATTTGTGAAATGTGAAACCTATGAGCGAATGTAAGTTGTACTCATGCTATATCATGCATGCGCATCATAAGATTTTTATACTCATGATAGTTTATTGTGATTACTAAATGACTGATGAATCTGCCTGTGATGGATTTGGCAAAGCTGCTCACATTCATAAGTTTCTGTAGTCTTAGAAGACGTTTTGGGATCTATTAAGTATAATATGCCTTTTATTTTTGTGAGGTCTTCTGTTGAACTTTTATTTTTTGGAGTTCTTCTGTTGAACTCTAATTTTAACACTTCACAAATGTTTAACTGTCTCATTATCAATATGTTTTCCACACTTTTGAGATATTGATTGATAGAAAAATCACCCTTAGATCTTTTCAGGTTTGGGTCGTGACATGAAAGGTGTGTAATTGAAGCTCTATAATGAGCTGACAAACTCAGTAGTTATTTACAACTATCGAATGAAGCAGAACACTCCGATCTTATCATTAACCAACTGTCACTAACGTTAAGAGTATACAAATGCGCAAGCATATATAACTAATAAATTTCTGTTTCTTTTCTTTTGTTTTTATTATCTTTAGCATCATTCAAGTTGTCGCTCTAACAATTAGAAGCTATAGAACTAAAATGAGACGCGAGCTAAAAATGGAATCAATAAACTAGAAACATATTATAATATATGTATTCGAATAGAAGAAGAAGAAGCTATTAACATGTATTTGAACAAAGGTTACGAAACGATGGCATTGGTAGGACCTAGCTGCCCTTACAATTGAAAAACAACAGGCATAAAATAATTTTGGTGAGTGGAAGAGTATCTACGCTTCTATGAAAAGTAACGAATAAATAAATATTGGATCGACAATTATAAGTATCTTGAAAAAAAGAATGGAACATAGAAGAAAAGCAAAGGCACCATCTGCATAAAGAACCAAGAATAACAACTGAATCTCTCTACTTTTGTTAACTAATAGCAACCAAGCTTAGTTGGAAAAAAAGACAATAATTTTTCTGAATCATAAGAAGTAAACCCGAATTATGAGGCAATTCATCAAGCACCAAGCCTGCATTTAAAACACAAACAAACAACACTTAAGAGAAAGCGGATTTCACCAAAGGAGCTACGAATTTGGTAGAAAATATATATTAGACTTTCCCAGCCTGAAAGAAAAACCAAAGCATTATTCCCAAATTCATTTAGATCCGAAAGTAAATACATAAAACCAACCTTTAATTCGCCAGTACACCTAAATTACTCTAGAAATTCAAATTTATAGCTAATTAAACATTATAAAATATAAAAAAAATGTAATAACAAAAATACGTCGACAATCAAATCAAAATCAATACCTCTAATTCGATGCCAAAAGTTTCAGCCGCGGGTCGCATGATAGAGTGAACGAGCTTGCTAATTGTTGTACCTCTCTTCACAAGCTTAAATATCCTCTCCAGTAATTATTCTTTTGCTCAAGTCAATGTAAACTTTTAGCTTGTCACACCGACCATGACGCTCGATGCGGCTGACTTTGATGATGCTAAGAATGCGACGTTGTAAGAGCTGCAACGAAAGAATAATCCTCTTGAAGTTGTTGTGCTTGAGAAGGCGAGCATTTAGGGTTTAGACTTTGATGAAATCGAACGAAAAAAATTACAATAATTGAGAAAGAGAGAGTATGTTTTGACCTAGAGCTTCGATCTTCAGTCTTCAAATCAACTTTTTTGCTTCTGGTTCGATCTATCATTAAGAGGCTGGAGAGCTTCAGCTGTTTGATCTGCTTTTGGTTTTGGTTTTGGTTTCGGTCTTTGTTTTATTTTGGTATTTTGTGTTGTTGAGATACTGTGTCAAGAAAACGAGGGAAACGATTTTGTGAAGAGAGAGAAGATGAAGAGTTAAAACTTTATTCAAAATTTTAAGTCCAAAACCACATCGTCAAGAATAAATGAAATAATAAATTCAAAAATAAAATAAAATATAAAATCTCAGTATGAGTGAAGGTTTATGATCCTATATCATCAATAACGGTTGATACTAATATGTTAAAAGTGTTAAAAACTACTTTAGTCATCAAATATTGATACTTTTTTATTTAACATTAATAACCTAATATCAGTTAATTGAGAAATTCTACAAGTAAAACATGAATGGTCTGTTCAATTGAATTTAGTATAATAATTATTTGCATGATGATCTTTTAAAATAAATATACATGTATCATAATATCATTCGTTTGTTATATAACTAATATAATACCTCTAATCTATCGTAAAATTAATCCAGGAATGTCATTTTTCTTCTACCAGTAACGTATGCTTAATATTAATATTTTCGTTCAAATTTATAAGTTTGGCCTTTATGGTAACTTTAGTTTCAATGACCAATTCGAATTCAATAGATGTTTCCACTAGATACGTCTTTTTACAGCATTGGATAAATCGATGGAGAGCCGTGTTGGGCTTACATATAATTTCCATTGGGCTGGATTATATCTAAACAGATGTGGCCTGTAAAGCATAAGTCAAAGCCCGCTCCCCCCAGTTTTTAGACATGTTTGCACTATATTTATTTGATTGTAATAATAATAATAATAATTGAATAATAATAATAATAATAATAATAATTTAAAAACATTTGTTAATATTTTTCAAGTATTGTGTTGATCAGCGTGTCTTGCTCGCTCCTCAACTAAACTTTTCTAACAATTGATCGTTTGCATGCGGTCGTTAAACTCATTTCATAGTAAATTTAGTACCACTTCAATCTTCCTCTTTGGAGCTCCGTAATGGTACAAGAATCTCCAACAACAATTTTTAGTTTACCATAGATCTGCCATCAAAGTTTTTAAATTGACATAAATAGTTTATTCTTCCCCAAGAATGATTGAGAATAGGCTTCATATTTTAGATTTTCTATTAAGTGTAAGTGTTGACCACTTTGACCAAATAAAATTATAATTATATCCTTTAACTACAACGAATAATGAATGCAAAATAACATAAATGCCCATAAACTTTATTTAATTTTCTTTTCTTACCCTTTTCTTTCTCTCTCCCCTGTCTAATAAATGCTGTCCAATTAAAAAATTTCGGAAGACTTCATTTTTAATAGATTAGTTCGAACGAGAGTGCTTTCGATGCACGAACCATTTAAAGAAGCTTTGGACTACTAGGATTAGGTTATAACTTGAAGGCATGTAGTTCAGAAATGTATAACGGAGGTTTTTTTAAGGTCGACAATTCAGTAATGTATTTATTTATTAACTCTTTAGCAATAACAAAGGCAGCAATTTTTAGTTTTTACTACCTGAAATAAAATTCTTTGATCAACAAAACAAAGATCTAACAAAAGGTGTACTTTTTCCAGCCAAAACAATCACGGGTTGAACTATTAATTATTTGTGGCTTTTCAATTACTCGAGGCACCAACTCAAAAACTCAAAAAAAAAAAAAAATTACTCAAGGCACAATCCTGTGACTTTTCAACCTATCAATCCATGTGATAAAAGAATTCTTAGAATTCCTGAAGCCCAAGAACCCGTGCTCCTTACTCTTGTTCATGCTAACAAAATTACCCGCACCAATATTCAACACCACGTCTGCAAATGACCAAACAGCAACCTCATTCAGTTTTGTTGGCTGCAGCTGATTCTCTCTCACAATCTCCTCCCACACACTTTCTTTACCTTTCATAATTTCCTCCAATCTCACCCTATCACTACCCATTTCATCTTCAAATCCATAGTTCTCAATCTCAAACTTCTCAGCCAACACTTTCCATAAATGCTTCCACTTAAAAACATCTCCATTGGTGCAATTAAAGGCTTCGTTCCTTGCATCTGGATCCACTGCTGCCCAAATTTCCTGCTCCGCAACCAATTCTGCGTCCGAAAATTCTTGGAAACCTTCCCAAGTATCTCTAGTCCCATGAAATACAAGAGGAGCACCTTCGTGTTTACAAATAGCTGCGTACACGCAGAGAGTGCCTATAATATTCATCAAACTATAAGGTGAAAACCCAAATATTCCGCAAGGTCGGTGTATGGACCAAGTGAAACCATCTCTTTTGTCAACTTCTTCAAACAATATATCTTCCTGATTATAGTAAAAAAGTGGTACGTCTAGCCTTGGCAAATCCTCAGTAAAAGGCGGATCGTGAGACGGTATCTTGCCAATACACTCGAATGGACCCACGTAATGTTTGCCTCCCGTTTGGAGACAGATGTGGCGGAGATTGGGCGCATTCGGGATTACAGACCGGAGCACGTTGCGAAACATGGCGCCGTTGATCTGGCAATTCTCGGTTTCAGTGGGACGGCTGGCCCACGTCACATAGAATACGTGGGTGACGTCAGTGAGTTTTGAGAGCTTGGCTTTCGTATCGTCAGGATCGGAAACATCGCATTGGATGTAATCAATAGGGTACTTGGAGTTCCAGTTAGGCCTTGGACGTCTCGCCACCCCGTAGACCTTCCATGGGCCACCAGGGGTATCTGACCTGAGCAAAATCTCAGCTAGACTGTTGCCTACAATTCCTGTCACGCCTACTACAAGTCCCACGTTCTGGTAGTCTTGAGGTCGCGCATCTTCTTCCAATTTCTTCTGCACAAGCGAATATTAAACAAACATTATTTTAAATATATGCATGTTACGTGTACGTTTAAACTTTTCAAGTGAAGAGACTTAGGATGCGTTTGGGGCAGCTGCGCTGTACCCATATATTTTTAGGAAAATTCTCATGAAAATATTCCAAACGCAAGCTTAATTAGAGGGTTGACTTTACCTTAGCAGTGCCAATGCTACGTGCCCACCGCCAGCTCATTTTTCGGTGAATTTGCAAAATTGATGATAAGTTTGGAGACTGCTTATATATAAACAATTATACAAGCACTTTCCAGAAGGTAATTTTCAGTTGAAGTTAGATAATGTCAATATGTGATCAATATTAAAAGATCCAATATCATAATGTGTGGTCAAACGTGGTTCCGGCTATAAAGGCTAAGCTTCGTACTGTCATTGTCAGTCAATTTGCTATCCCGCAGTTTTCAAGCTCGGCGCCAACTCAAATAAATAAGCAGGCCAGTGTCGGTGACCATTGCAATAAAATCGCCTTGTTTTTTTTGCAGAAGTCTCAGTACGTGGACCCTGACGCTGATACGTAAAATCGAATATGTCTCTTAACTTTTAAAATTTAATCGAGTTACGCGAGTCCTGTAACTTTTCAGCTTTCAATATCAGTTTTGGGTCAAAGAGTCCTTCAAAATTTGTGTTTTCATGGAAATAATGAAAAGAGAGACGCCGGCATTTAATTTAGAAGTCTTTTCTCCTTCAGAATTTGTTTCATATTAAGGCATTGCAATTTTAAAACTATACTTATAGTGACAAATAAAAATTATAATTATAAATTAAAAGTTAACACTTTCTAATAAATATGATCATTAAATAATAATTTTGATAAAAAAAATAAATATCATGGTTATTCATCATGTGAGATCAAGTTAACTTAGTTTATAAATTACAACAACTAATATATATTAAATAGTTATAATTTTTAAATTATAACTGCCCAATTTTAGTATCAAATAAGACCTTAAGTTGCATTTGGTATTACTTTTGGGAGTCTCAAAAGTAATTTTAAAAAATAAAAAAATTAATTTTGGTATTTGACAAATTTTTTTAAAAATTAATTTTAGTAAAATTAACCTAGCATTTTAATTTTGCATTTGAATTTAAAATTGGGAGAAGGTGTTTATACATATTATAGATCATATAATTAGGGGGAGCTCATATTTGTTTTCTGTATTTAATTGTTGAATTATATATGTCATATATTGAGGGGGAGTAGAAATGTCAAAATACATGTGATGTTTGTCATTATAAAAAAGGGAGAGATTGTTTGCCTAGAGAGCTATAAAAATTACAATTTTGATGATAACAAACATGTGTTATTATATTTCACAATTTCACTAGTTTTTAAAGGATAAATTTTATTCAAGTGAATCAAGTGAAATCAAAGACTCAACAAATAACTACCAACCAAAAGAAAGTATTAAGCAAGAAGTCGCCATTCTTCTACAAATCTTGTAAAGCCGATATAATTTAATGTATGCATGAATTAGTATTTGGAATAGCTCAAGATTTTGTTTCATAAATCATTATTTTTCATAAACAAAAGGTTTTATAATCATAAACTAAGTATTTTATGAAATTGGTCTTTTTTCAAGATATGGATTAAAATGAAAAAGTTTTACAATCTTTGATTTCAACAAGTTTTGTTTTAAATTTTGTATTTGGATCTATTTGAAAATATATAAAACAGCTTGGGCCATAACATAATTTTTCAAAAGCATTAGACTATATTTTAATTTTCAAAATTTTTATTGTGAAAATATAAATATTAAAAATATGCCTATAAGACAGAAAGTAAGAGGCTAGCAAAATGAAAATTAGCGGCTAACCACCTTGGGTAAAATTTCAAAAATTGGAGCTAAATTTGTAATGGTAACTTGCCATAAAAGTTTAAGCGGTTAACTGCCAAATCAAAAAGCTAACCGGCTATTCTCCGAATGTCAATAACGGCTAGTTTACCTATCCAATCTATATAAACTCAAATCTAACAAGTTTTTAAAGTTGAAATCAATTTATACAACATCTCTTGAGCTTTCATTTTGTAAATCTTCATACATTGAGTTGTTATTGAGCTATCATTTGTATATATACTCTAATAGAGAGTATTTGTTATAATCTTTAAATTTATTATCAAATTTGTGTGAGTATAGGTGTGGAAAATACTTGGAAAAATGTGTGAGTGAGTGAAACATCATTTGTAAAGATTTATTAATACCTTGAAAGTCAATTGTAAGAACTTCAAACCTTGGAGGCTTGGATAATGAAATCCTTAAGCTTGGTGTGCTTGGAGGCGTGGAGGTAGGCCGGTTTTGCCGAACCATATAGAATCTCACGTGTTTGATCTCTCTTCTCTTATCCTTTTAATTTTGAGCATTGTTAAATATATTGTATTTGTTTTCATTAAGGTATTAGTTTAAGTTGTGTATTTTTATTTGCTTAAGTTTTAAAAACCCAATTCACCCCCCCCCCCCCTCTTGGATTACTTAGCTAGAATTTCAAGGTTGGCCCATGATGGGCAACCCACCCATCTAAGAGAGACATTTGACCTCCTAATAAGGGAATAATTGACATGACTCTAAAAGCCGAACATTGTATATTTATATATGCATATATTTTGGTTATCAGATGTTGTTAAACATCAAATGAGCATGTGTGTTCCTGGAAATATCAAAATTATCCTCAAATCGTAAATCTCAGCCATTTACACACTATAACTTGGTACAAGTGATTGTGAAACTTGATATACGAATTGTTGAAGAATTCATTTTTTTATTTTAAATTTCGGGAAATAGCTAAAGTTGTTCATGTGAATGAATGGAAAGTTTTTTTTTCTCATCTCATTAATCCAAGTGAACAAATTTTTTCTTTCCTCAGTAAATCTGTCATCATGAAAAACGTTTTGCCTCTTGTGTAAAATTAGAAAATCATAGAAAAAAATATATCAATAAAATAATTCTATATAACTTATACTCTCACCAATTAATTAGGAAAATATAGTATATATGTATAACTTTCATGGAATTAACAAGTTGAGATAGAAAGAATAAAAAGTGTCTAAATCTTCAATTTTATTAGGCTTTGATGAATGTCTCACCATGTCAGGAAATTAATTGGTAAAAACAAAAATCAAACGATAAGATTTAGAAAAGGGCAATTAAGATTTATGATATGGATGTGATAAATATTGAATTAATATTATATTTTTGTTTAATTGCATACGGTTGACTTCAATTGTGGGCAATTTAGGAATATAAATAGGTATTCCAAAATTAGTGCTCAAGAGTAGTTTCGACAGTGTAAATAGCCATACCTCATTATTTTATGTGTTATGGCTCCTTAAGTATGTTGTATTACAATTTAGTCGTTCAAATTCAAATTGACATCTGTTTTTCCATATCAGGATGGGACTGTATAGCATAAATCCTATTGAGTTGGATTATAAACCTAATGTCCGGGAATCTTAATCCCAACAAAAATCTTGCAAGTAAAAATAAAAAAAAAAATAATATATAGAAAATATAAATGAAGAATAAAACTAATCACACAACATAAGAACTTACATGGAAACTCCTATATAGGAGAAAAACCACGCCGCTAAAGATGACGAGAGAAAAATTCTGGATGTGAAAAATTATTATAATGAGTATAGTATTTTCCTCACACTCAAAATCCTAATATCACTCAATCTCTCATTAAAGCTACCATTTTTCTTACATTAGAAATTGCTATGTTGATTCTTATATATATAAGTGAGCGCAACATCCTTTTATATAGTGATTATTTTTTGGAGGAGAAATATTCATTTGGGGACATATTACCTAACAATCTCTACCTTGGTGAGCTTTTCAATAAAACTATAAAAACATGATCCATTGTGTATTCACACAAGTATGTTGTCTCTGCCTTCTTTACTCTACCAAAATCACACTCACATAAGGTTTATGAGAAATTCAGAATCATTTCACCATAGGTAAAATCTTATCCTATATCCAACAGCCATAATTTTTTACATTAAGAATTATCATACTTCACCTTATCCAGAGTACACATATTCAACACAAGTAAATCAGCTTGTTGAAAATACCTACCTCATGTTTGGCTTCCTTAAGAATCCTCAACTATCAACATAAATATTCCACCACACACCCTATATAAATACCAAACCATGCCTTGTATGTAAATCTTATAAACTTGCTGGCGGTAACACATCCTCTTCTGTGTCACACCAAAAAAGATAAACTAGTCTCTCATGGAGAAAATAGAAAAACTACTACCTAATAGTATCAATATTTTCATCAACTAATTTAAAGCTACTTTCTAAATATTCTCCATTCTAACAATTATTTTAAGGTGCCTTGATTGTCTATACACCTCCAGAAGTTTCTACCAATAGGAACATGGTTTACATTGCCTTTGATTTCATTGTGTAATATAGATTGAATCAACATATGTCCTTGTGTAATCTATCCCAAAGCCAAATTTAATTTTCCCATCAAATTTTTCTATTTCTAACTTTCACAAGTTTTTAAAACCTCATTGCTAACATGTTTGCTTGGTAGTGCAACCTTAACTCTAACATCACTTATTAGAGAATTTTAATCCCATACAAGATCTTGCAAGTAAAAATATCAAGTAAATAATAAATAAAAAATATAGATGAAGAATAAAACTAATCACACAACATAAGAATTTATGTGAAAAATTTTTATAGCAAAGAAAAACCATGTTGCCAAGGACAATGAGAGAAAAATTCATTATATGAAAAATTATTACAATCACTCTAGTATTTTTTCACACTCAAAACTCAATACACTAAATCTCTTAATAAACCTATTGTTTCTCTCACAATAGAAACTGTTTACTTGTTGATTTTTGTATAAACAAGTGAATCTAACCTCCTTACATATAGTAATTTTTTTTAGGAGAAATATTCCTTTCCTTATACAAGTTATATTTCTTTTTAAATAAGTTAAGTTTCAAAGGAAAAATTACTTATTCTTTGTATAGAAATCCTCCTAAATAAGAAAACAACCTAAGAAATCCTTATTGAGGAAAGGAGTCCTATTTCCTAACATCTATTTCGGCAGACAAAGTATAAATCAAATGCCGTTCCCCGTGAGGTTAGTCGGGTTTGCCCTATAATAATAATAATAATAATAATAATAATAATAATAATAATAATAATAATTTAAATACATTTATCAATATTTTTTTAATATTGGAATATAGATCGAAGCACCTTGCTGCTGTCATCTAACATTTCCAGCAACTGACATTGCATGTGCATGCGTCACCAAACTCATTTGATGTTAAATTTGGTAAAATCTTTCTTATTTGAGCTACGCAGTGGTACGGAATCAACCGCAACACTACTTTCATTTGCCTTATATCTACCATCAAAGTTTCGATAAGAATAAATATGCCAGTAAATTTTTCTGCACACGCATTATTCTCCAAGAATTTCTGAGAATAGGCTATGAACACCCAATCTTTCAGATTTTCTATTGCATGCAAGTGTTCGCTGCTTTGACCCAATAAAATTACAATTATATACCCTAACCATGGGAATAATTATGAACAAAATGACATATATACCCACAATTTTTTTAATTTTCTTTTTTACCCTTTTCTTTATCTCTCATCTCTCTAACTAATGCTCTCCAGTTGAAAACGTTTAGATGATTTCATTTCAGTCGGTTATATTTTCACAATCAACTTTTTCTTTTCCTTTTTCCTTTCCCGGTCCCTGGAATCGGTTGGTCGGAAACGAAGTGGTTTCGACGGACGAACCATTTAAAGAAGCTTTGGAGTAGGATTAGGCTTTGAACATCGAGTTGGTCGTAACTTGAAGGCATGTAATTCAGAAATGAAAATGAAACTTTTTTCAGCTCGAAATTCAGTATAGTAAAAATTTAACTCATTAACAGTAACAAAGGCAGCATCCCCCTTCCTGAAACGAAACCTTTCATTGATTGGAAATCAAAGAACAAACAAAAGCTGTATCTCTTTCAGCCAAACAAGCACAATTTGAACTATTAATTGAAAGTTTTAACGAAAGCACCAAATTCCAAAAAAGAAAATTACTTAAGGCACAATCCTGTGACTTTTTAGCCTACCAATCCAAGTGACGAAGGAATTCTTAGAATTCCTGAAACCCAAGAACCCGTGCTCCTTACTTTTGTTCATGCTAACTAAATAACCCGCCCCAGTATTCAACACCACATCTGCATATGACCAAACAGCAACCTCATTTAATTTTGTTGGCTGCAAGTGATTCTCTTTCACAATCTCCTCCCACACACTTTCTTTACCTTTCATAATTTCCTCCAATCCCACCCTCTCACTGCCCTTTTCATCTGCAAATCCATAGTTCTCAATCTCAAACTGCTCAGCCAACACTTTCCATAAATGCTTCCACTTGAAAACATCTCCATTGGTGCAATTAAAAGCTTCGTTCCTTGCATTAGGATCCACTGCCGCCCAAATTTCCTGCTCCGCAATCAAATCTGCGTCCGAATAATCTGAGAAGCCTTCCCAAGTATCTCTAGTCCCATGAAATAGCAAAGGAACGCCTTCGTGTTTGCAAATAGCTGCGTACACGCAGAGAGTACCTATAATATTCATCAAACTATAAGGTGAAAACCCAAATATTCCGGGAGGTCGATGTATGGACCAAGTCAAACCATCTATTTTTTCGACTTCTTCAAACAATATATCTTCCTGATTATAGTAAAAAAGTGGTACGTTTAGCCTTGGCAAATCCTCAGTAAAAGGCGGATCGTGAGACGGTATCTTGCCAATACACTCGAATGGACCCACGTAATGTTTGCCTCCCGTTTGGAGACAGATGTGGCGGAGATTGGGCGCATTCGGGATTACAGACCGGAGCACGTTGCGAAACATGGCGCCGTTGATCTGGCAATTCTCGGTTTCAGTGGGACGGCTGGCCCACGTCACATAGAATACGTGGGTGACGTCAGTGAGTTTTGAGAGCTTGGCTTTCGTATCGTCAGGATCGGAAACATCGCATTGGATGTACTCAATCGGGTGATTGACATTCCAGTCGGGCCTAGGCCGTCGGGCCACTCCGTAGACCTTCCACGGGCCACCAGGAGTATCTGATCGCGGCAATATCTCAGCTAGGCTGTTGCCTACAATTCCTGTCACGCCCAATATGAGTCCCACATTCTGGCAATCTGGAGGACTCTTACCTCCTTCCAATGTCTTCTGCATAAGTGAAAATATATTAAACAAACATTACTTTAAGTATTAACACGTTGCATGCCCATAAACTTAACTAGAGAGTTGATGTTTACCTTAGTAGCGCCAATATCACTTGCCCACCTCCAGCTCATTTTTTTTTTTTTTTTTTTTTTTGGGGTGAATTTGGAAAATTGATGATAGGTTTGGTTTCTGCTTCTAGTTTTATTTATAGAGTGGAAGAGTTGTTCTCTTGTCCGAAAATACAAGTTGACAGCTGTGTGAATAGACTTTTACAATATTTTCAAATAGTTTACATTATTATAAACAGCTAATTTTATTCACACAACTCTTCCCCAATTTTAATCATGAATTTTAAGTTCAAATTTGAAAATTTTCTTGAAGAGGAGACTGCTTGTATGTAAACAATTACACAAGTACTTTCTAGAAGGGAATTATGTATTCAACTGAAATTAGATTACGTGAACCGTATTGAAAGATCTAATATCATAATGTGTGGTGAAATGAAGTTCCGGCTGAAAAGATCTAATATCTAATATCATTTTCCGTGCCCGCAGTTCATCAAGCTCGGTGCGAAGTCAACTAAGTAAGTAGGCCAGTGTCGGTGACCATTGCTATAAAGTCGCCCTATGTTTATTACGGGAGTTTTCGTTTCCGTGCGTGGACCAGGCTTAAAACTAAAATCAAATACATGTCTAATTTTTAAAGAGGAGACTGCTTGTATATAAACAATTATACAAGTGCTTTTTGGAAGGAAATTATGTATTCAACGGAAGTTAGATTATGCGAACCATATTGAAAGACCTAATATCATAATGTGTGGTGAAATGAGGTTCCGGCTGAAGGCCAAACTTCGTACTATCATTGTCAGTCAATTTGCGTGCCCGTAGTTCTGCAAGCTGTCTTGGCCACTCAAATAAATAAGCGGGCCAGTGTCTTAATACATGTCGTAATTTATTACGGAAGTTTCCGTACGTGCGCCACGTTTAAACCAAAAATCAAATGCATGTCTTCATTTTTAAAATTGCTTATGGCACAGTAGTCCTTTAATTTGTAATTTGTGGCAAGTTATATAAATTACTTGGAGTTGCTAATCTCGCCCCCTCCAAGTAAAGTTTATAAAAAATAATGAAAAGAGAGACATCGTACTTAATTTAGAAGTTGTTTCTCATTTAGAATCTGTTTGATATTGAGGTGTTGTAACTTTTAATCTCTTGTTATGATAAAATCAAAAAGACTGTAATTATAAAATAATTTTGAAAAAAATAAAAAGAAGATCGATCTATTATTACTTACTAAATATTTTAATGTTATAATTTTTAAGTTATCGATTCCTAACCTCAATACTAAATAGGACCTTAATCTGTTTCGCTTCTTTGAGGGTTTGATATAGAGATATTTGACCTGTTTATAAGGCAACAATTGACGAGACTTTAAAAGCCAAAACATCAATTTTTTTCGTTATCAGATGATGTATAACATATAATGAAAACAACATGCATATGCGATCAGTGGAAATATCAAAATTATACTCAAATTGAAAATCTCAGCCATTTACACACGAACTTGGCCACAGTTGATTATGAAACTTGATGTACGAAATAAATGAAGAATTTCTTTTTTAAAAAAAATGGCTAAAGTTGTCGACACGAATGAATGGAAAAAAATTTTCTTTCTCAGCTCATTAATCCATGTGAACAAAAAAAAAACTCCTCAATAAATCTGCCATCATGAAAAAATTTTGGCTGTTGTGTAAAATTTCAAAATCATTGGAAAATTATATCAATAAAAAAATTTTACGTAATTTATACTCACGAATTAATTAGGAAAATATAGTAGGTATAAATTTCGCAGAATCCACAAGTTGAGATAGAAAGAAGAAAAAGTGTCTAAAGCTTTAATTTTATTGACACTTTGATGAATGTCTCACTGTGTTAGGAAATTAATTGAGAAAATAATTTCCTAGCGATGAGATTGAGAGAAACGAAATTAAGGTTCATGGTATGGATGTGATAAATGGGTATGTTGAATTAATATTAACATTTTCGCTTAACTGTATAGGGTTGACTTCAGTTATGGGCAATTTAAGAATACATATTGTTATTAAAAAATTAGTGCTTAGATTAGTTTTTGAGTGCAGCTATTTAAACCCACTAAGTTCCTCTCCACAATCATTTTTAAAAAATAAATTTATCATTAAAGTTTTCAAATTTTAAAATCTCAAAGTTACCCTCACTAACTACTTTCTTATATATAGTGATTGTTTTTTATAGGAAAAGTATTCATTTTCTTGTACAAATTGTATTTCTCCTTGAATAAATTAAGTCCTAAAAGAGAAATTACTTTATTCCTTAAATATGAATCTTCAAAAATAAGAAAATAACCTAGAAAATCCTTATATTGGAAAAAGGAGACATATTTCTTAACAATCCCTACATTGGTAAGTTTTTAAATTAAGTGACAAAACATAATCGACTGTGTATCTATACAAGCATGTTGTCTCCATGTTCTTTACTGAACCAAAATGACATTCACATAGCGCTTGTGAGAATCACTTTGTCGCAGGCAAAATCTTATCATAGCTATAATTCTCTACACCTCAAATCATCATACTCTACTTTATCTAGAGTACACATATTTAGCACATCTTGATCACCTTGCTGAAAATCCCACTATCATGTTTGGCTTCCTTGAGAATCCTCAACCATTAAAATAAAAAGTTTACCACACATCTTGTATAAATGTCAAACTATGCCTTGCGTGCAAATCTTATAGACCCGCTAGCAATAACACACCCTCTTTCATGGCACACAAAAAAGGATAAACCAGTCTCTCATGGAGAAAAGAGGCACACCACTAACTGAGATTATAAGTATTTCCATCTAGTAATTTAAAGCTACTTGCCAAACCTGCTTCATTGGAACAATCTTTATTAAGGTGCCTTGATTGTTTATGCATCTCTAGGAGTTTCCACCACTGGGAACATGATTTACATCGCCTTTGCTTTCATTGTGTAACTTAGATCGGATCAACATATGTCCTTGAAATTTTGGTTTAGTTGTAACTTAAAGGCATGTAATCAAAAATGTATTATGAATGTCTTTTCCAAATCGACAATCTAGCACAGTATGTTTATTTAATTCATTAACAAGTAGCAAGAACACAGCAATGTTTTTTTTCCCACCTGAAATGAAACACAAAAGCTACATTTCTTCAGCGAAACAATCACAGCTTGAACTATTAACTGAAAATTTTACTAATTCATGAACTTTCAATTACATTTCTTCATGGTATGGATGCGATAAATGGGTATGTTGAATAAATGTTAACATTTTCATTTAATTGAATAAGGTTGACTTTAATTATGGGCAATTTAACAATATAAATTGTTATCAAAATTAGTGATCATATTTGTTTTTGAGTGGGATTTTTTAAACCCACTAAATTCCTCTCTATACCATTTTAAAAAATAAATTTAGCATTAAAGTTTTAAAATTTAAAAATCTCAAAATTACCTCTCACTAATTACTTACTCTCACATTTTGCAAATTAAACACTCAATTCACTATCTTTTGAACTTTTCTTTACCTTTCTTAGTCCATCAAGATTTATATTTCATATTTTCTTTATATAAGATTTTTTTTAAAATTTTCATTAGCTTTTGTGTTTGGTAAAAGTTAATTTCTTGATATTCCTTAATCTTTATGGCCGATAAAATTTTATTGATGTTCATTTTTAAATAATCCATTTTGCTCCTCTTATTTAGTTATACCAACAGGTAAAAGAATATATTTGAATAAATTGAAGAGAATTTGTAAAATTGAAAAGAGAATGAGAAGAAAGGATTAATTAAGTAATTTTTAAAAAAACTATTTAGATAATAAAATTCCTAACTAAAAGGAGGGTTTACAGAAGAAATTGGAGTGTTCATATAGCATAATCCTTAGTTTTAAGAGTGCAAATATTAATACCTTATAATTTTGTGTTATGGCTCCTTAAGTAGTGTTACAAGTGAGCGATCCATGTTCAAATTGATATTTGTTTTTTCCCCACAAAAGTGGACTGTATTGGATAATCCATGCAAAAGACTCCTTATGTTTGGGTTACATACAACTCCTCTTAAGCTATATTATATCTAAACCTACCGTGGGGAATTTTAGTTCCACCCAAATGAAACAAATAATCAATAGAACATATAGATGAAGAAAAAATATCAATCACACAATACAAAAATTTATACAAAAAGCTCCTATACCAGAGAAAATCACGCAGCTAAAGATGACAAGAGAAAAATTACTGTTTGAAATATTATTATAATCACTCTAGTATTTTTCTCAAATCCAAAACCCTAATAACACTCAATCTCTCAATAGTTCTATTTTTTCTGTCTTATTAGAAATTATTTACTTGCTTATTTTTATATGAACAAGCAACCCAACATCCTCATATACAGTGATTATTTCTTATAAGAAAAGTATTTATTTCTTATATAAGTTATATTCCTCCTTGAATAAGTTAAGTTCCAAAGGAAAAACTACTTATTCCTTAAATAGGAATCCTTTTAAATAAGAAAATAACCTAGGAAATCCTTATATCAATAAAAAAAAAGACATATTTCCTAATAATCTCCACCTTAGTATGTTTTTCAATTAAGTTACAAAACATGATCTAGTATGTTTCCTCACGAGTACGTTGTCTCCACCTTCTTCACTCTACCAAAATTACACTCACACAGGGCTTATAAGAATCACTCCATCATGGGTAAATTCTTATCCTCTGTTCAGCAGCCATAATTCTCTTCACAAAGAATCATCATACTTCAGCACATATTAATCACCTTGCTGAAAGTACTCATTCGCATGTTTGGCTTCCTTTAGAGTCCTTAACCATTAATATAAAAATTCTGCCACACATCTCATATAAATGTTATACCATACCTTGTGTGCAAATTTCATTGACCCACTCGCAGTAACACATCCTCTTCCATGGCACAAAGAAAAGGATAAACTAGTCTCTCATGGAGAAAAAAGGCATACTATTAATTGATGTTATCAATATTTCCATCTATTGATTTATAGCTACTTGCCAAACCTGCTCTATTCCAACAATTGTAATTAAGGCCCTCGATTATCTACACACCTCTAAGAGTTTCCACTAGTAAAAATATGGTTTACATCGCCTTTGCTTTCATTGTATAACATAGATTAGATCAACATTTATCCTTGACTTCAATTTATCTAAAGCCAAAATTTATTCTTCCATCAAACTTTTCTATTTTGCCTTCACAAGTTTTGACTCATTGCTGACATATTTGCTTTACATTGCAACCTTAGCTCTGATATCACTTGTTAGAAAAATTTTATTCCACCTAAGATCTTGTAAGAAAAAATATCAAATAAATAACAAATAGAAAATATAGATGAAGAATAAAACTAAGCAGATAGCACAAGAAAACCCTAATGCTAGAGAAAAATCATGCTACCAAGAAAATTGGAAAAAAAAATCATTATGTAAAAAATTATTACAACAAATTTAGCATTTTCCTCATACTCAAAACTTTAATAAAACTAAATCTCTCAATAGACCTACAATTTCTCTCAGATTAGAAATTGTCAACTTGCCAATTTTTATATAAAATCGAGTGGTCATGACTTGAAGGCACATAACTGAAAAATGTAAATGAATGTTTTTTTTGTTCAAAATTTAGTATAGTATTTATTTCACTCATTAAAAGTAATAAAGGCAGTAATTGTTTTTTTGTCTGAACGAAACTTTTCATTGATTGGAAAGCAAAGAACAAACAAAAGCCGTATTTCTTCTAGCCAAACAATCATAATTTGAACTATTAATTGAAATAAGAGTTATTATAACATTTCTAGACTTAAACTAGTATTACTTAGAGCATAAATAATGAAATTTTATCCTAGTTTTTAGTTACAATATGCATAAATATCTCTTTAAGTTTAGTTATAACAATTTGATATGTTTTAAACCATTTTATGCTTTGATTAAGTACACTATTGTAAGTGACTCAAAATCTCTTGCCTTGTGGTGGATGTTGTAGAAGAAAGACTGCATTGCTACAGCAACAAGCTTGTAGGAAACGACCAAAAACTTATTAGCACACAAACAAAAACAAGTTTGAACAAGAGAAATTGCTGCAGTAATCTATGATCAAATACAAACAAAACTGTCCAGACTGTTCACATGCTAACTGACAAAGTCTGTTGCAGCCATTAATGCACCACCACCATCAAATACAGACAAAACAATGGCAGCAGCACAAAAAGGAATGTGGTCCTAGAATGCCAAGAAAAGACAAGTGTCATCATGCTTTTTCATTGCCCTAATTTCAAGATATAAAAGAGCACATTTTAAGGAAATAGAGGACGTGTGTGGTTGACAAAGGAAATGAGAATAAACAGAGTGATTTCAGAGCTAAAACAAAGGCATTTTTCTTAAAGAAGAAGCAAAGATAACTGAGGATAAAAGCGTGATACTTTGGGGTCTTTTAAATCCCAACTTTTTATTGTGTTTGCTTGTTTTGTTCTCTATTTGATACTGTATTTAATGGCAAACACTTGTATTGGTACTATTTCAAAGCTCACCATAAGCTAAACTTTAAATTAGTTGGGTTTCAAATAAGCTCAATGGTTATTTAACTTACAAGTGTATGTTGCTCAAAACCTGCTATAGCATTTTGTTTTTATTTTACTTATTATAAATTCTTATTTTGGTTGACTAGCTATTTAGTGGATACTAGCTAAAAAGAAGCTACAAAAAGGTCTTACTTTGTAGAACAAATTAAGATAATACATGATCTTAGATTAGGCTTCCCAAGTTTAGTTAATATAGATTTGAATAGGGTATGCTTAATCTAAGATTAGTGAAGAACTAGACATAGAGATTCATCTTGTAGCACAAATAAAGTCTAAAATGTTTAATGCTATGTCTAATGTTAGTTTAACAACTAGTCACTGTTAGATTGCATATAGATATAAGAGATCTAAAACGTAATAGCTGAGAATGCATTAGAGATTCTATCTAGTGCTATAGCAAATACTGTAGCAATTGTGCCTCAATTAAAAGAAAGTCAATAACCAGTACGTGAGTTTAGAACTCAACTACCTTTCGCCATTAAGTATATCTTTGTGTCTGACTTTAGATTCCATTTATTGTATTCTTTTTATTGCTTTGCAATTTCAGCAAATCATTATCTCATCATTTATTGTGTTTTATTTAGTTTACTAAAATTACACTATTAAGATTGCGTTAGCAATTCCTAAAATATCAATCCCTGTGGAGACGATCTTAATACTCATCATCATATTATTTGTTATGTCTATTTGCACACTAACATTTAAATAAATTTTTGGCACCATTGTCGGGAATTGAGTTCATATTGTAAGTTGTTAAGTTAACTTTATTTGGTGCCAATTTTAGTTTTCTTTTAATTTGTTTGTTGTGTTGACAAAATTGATTACATGCACAAGTATAAATCTATTAAATTTCAATTTGATCCAAAAATTAAAAGAACTACAAGGAGGCTGAGAAAAGAGCATAGAGGTTCAAGATCTGTTGTAGACATGGCTAGTTTACAAGATGTATAAGTTTTGAATCCCTAATGAGGAATGAATCCACTGAATGCTCAAAGAGATAATCCTCTTTCCATCCTAGATCTAAGTAATGCACAAGGAGTTCAAGAGGGTCAAAATGGGCAGAATTGTCAGGGGCAACTAAAGAATAACAACATTATCTATTTGGTAGATGATAAAGACAGAGCCATTAGAGATTTTACAGTGTTAACCCTTCAAGCCATAAATCTTGAAATAGTTAGACCTAAAGTTCTAGCTTATCATTTTGAGCTCAAACCAATGATGTTTCAGATATTACAGACAGTGGGACAGTTCTATAGACTGCCATCAAAAGATCTTCATCTCCACCTTAAATTGTCTTTGGAGGTCAATGATACTTTCCAGGTTGTTGAAGCATTACAGAAAGTATTGAGGTTAAGACTCTTTGTATTTTCTCTTATGGATCGAGCAATAGCTTAGTTGAACTCTTACCCACCTAACTTCATCTCTACAAGGAATGACTTAGTTGACAAATTTATGATGAAGTATTTCCTACCTACAAAGAATGCAAAGTTGAGGAATTATATCACATCTTTTCATCAACTTGAAAATAAAAAGCTTGTATGATATATAAGAAAGATTCAAGGGGCTACTTAGGAAATGTCATCATCATGGCATCCTTTGTTGTATATGATTGGAAACTTTCTATAATGTTTTGAAATTAAGCATTAAGTTGATGGTAGATGCTTCAGTAAATATGGCCTTGTTATCTAAGTCTTACAATAAGACTTATGACATTTTACAAATGATAGCCAATAACAACTATCAATGGCTATCTACCAGACAAGTTACAATAAGCGGGATAGCATGAGTTCACAATGTAGATGCCTTAACAGTATTATCAAACCAAGTAATATCATTAACAAATATAGTGAAAGCTATGTCCACTACTCCATCAACTGTCAACAAAGTTACTGAGGCATCGTGTGTTTATTATAAAGAAGGACATTTGTTTGATAATTGTCCTAAAAATCTTACCTCAGTCAATTATATAGACAACTACCACAAATAGAACTAGTACAACCCTTATTCAAACACTTACAATCCTGGATTGAGGCACACCAAAACTTTTCATAAGGCAATCAGAATCAGAATCAGAATCAATATGCAGCAACATCCAATGGACAAAACATACCTGCTCAATTACATGAATTTCATCAGCAAAATCAAAGGCAAAGAAATGCCAGTAATGATCAACTTAGCTCCCTTGAAGCTTTCATCAAGGAGTACATTACAAAGAATAAAACAGTTGTTCAAAGTTAAGTTGTGTCCTTAAGAAACCTGGAAAATCAAATGGGACAGCTTGCTAAAGCATTAAGTAACAGACCCAAAGATGATTTACCAAGCAGCACAGAGGACTTAAGAAGAGAAGGGGAAGGGCACTGCAAAGTAATTAACTTAAAATTTAAAAAGGATGTTCCCATCCTAGTTGGTGTACAAAAAAAAAAAAAAAGTTAAGCTCCCTTCAATTCAACAAAAAACTTAAGTTGAAGAAGAGCCACAACCCTCTACTTCACAGTATACAGATGAGAACAACAAAGGTATAACATCCACAAAAAATGATTATCCAACACTTGTTGATAGAGATGTTACAGCACCAACCACACAAATTTAGAACACGGTGGAAGAAAAGCAGTTTACACAATCTGTTGCAACTTAGTAGTTCAGGTACCCACCACTCTTTCTTTAAAGTTTCTAAAGACAGAAGCAAGAAAAACAGTTTAGCAAATTCTTAGAAATGCTAAAGCAGTTACATATCAATATCTCATTTTTGGAAGTTCTAGAATAAATGCCAAATTATGTAAAGCTTTTGAAGGATATTTTGACAAAAAAAAGAAGGCTGAGAGAATTTAAAACAGTTGCTCTAACATAAGATTGCAGCCACATACTTCAGAATAAAATACCTCAAAAATTGAAAGATCAAAGACGTTTTACAATTTCATAGTCTATAAGTAATAAATACAGTGGTCAGGCACTTTGTGATTTAAAAGCCAACATTTAATCTCATGCCCTTATCAGTGTTTAAGGAACTAGGGGTTGGAGAAGTTAAGCCAACAACAATTACCTTAAAACTTGGTGATAAATCTTATGCCTATATAAAAGGCAAGATTGAAGATGTACCCGTAAAAGTGGACAAGTTTATCTTTCCAGTTGACTTCATAATACTAGATTTTAAAGTACATAAAAAAGTGTATCATTTTAGGCAGACCCTTTTTGGCAACTGGTAAGACTATAATTGATGTGCAAAAAAGAGAATTGATCATGAGAGTTAATGATTAGCAAGTTACGTTTAATGTACTAGATACCATGAAGAGTCCTGACGATGTCAAGAATCGTAATTTTATCAATACTATGGATTTTACTATAGTAGAGAGATTAAACAATTGCTCCAATAGAAAAGAAATCAAGGCTGCAACATTTGAAGAACTTGAAGATGAACACCAAGAACTTCAAGATGAACACCAAGGCCTTGAAATAACTGGTATAACATGGCAAAGAGAGAAACAACCTTTCAGAACTGACAAGCAATTTGAATTTCTTGGCCTTTTAAAAAAAGGAGTAAAACCTTTTTTCCTTCTATTGAGTCACCTCTTATTTTAGAATTAAAGCATTTACCTTCACACTTGAAATATGTTTATGTTGGTGACCATGACACACTTCTTGTAATCATTTCATCATCTTTGAATGCAGAACAAAAAAAGAGTTTGGTGGCTGTATTGGGGAAATATGAGAAGGCCATTAGATGAACCATGGCAAATATAAAAAGAATTAAGCCTTTTATATGCATACATAAGATTCTACTGGAGGATTGCTGCAACAATTATATAGAACAACAACAAAGATTAAATTCCATCATGAAAAAAGTTGTGAAGTAAAAGATCATCAAATGGCTTGATGTTAGAATCATTTATCCAATATCGGACAACTCTTGGGTGAGCCTAGTACAATATGTTTCAAAGAAAGGTAGAGTGACAGTTATAGCAAATGAAAAGAACAAGTACATTCCCACAAGAATTGTAACTAGATGGAGAGTTTGCATGGACTACAAAAAGCTTAATAAAGCCACAAGGAATGATCATTTTCCATTGTCTTTCATAGAATAGATGTTGGACAAACCTGTTAGAAAGGAATATTATTGTTTCTTAGATGATACTCAGGTTACAACCAAATTGATATAACACTAGAAAATCGGGAGAAGACAACATTCACTCTTGTTATGGAACCTTTGCTTTCAAAAGAATGTCGTTTGGCCTGTACAATGCTCTAACAACTTTCCAAGAGTGTATAATGTCCATCTTTTTAGATATGGTTAAGTAAACACTTTAGGTATTTATGGATGTTTTTTTTTTATTTTTAAGGAATCATATGATGATTGTTTGTTTAATTTAAAAAATATTCTTAGGATATACAAAGAGATAAACTTAGTATTGAATTGGGAAAAATATCACTTCATAGTACAAGAAGGGATGGTTCTAAGTCATAGGGTCTCTAAAAAACAAATCAAGATAGATAAGGCAAAAATATAGGTGATTGGTAAACTTCTACCACCCACTTCAGTTAAGGGCATAAGGAGTTTCTTAGGGCATGTTGGATTCTATAAAAGGTTTATTAAGGATTTCTCTAAGATATCAAAACCTTTGTACTTGTTGTTGAAGCATCATAGACCTTTCAATTTTGTTGAAGATTGCATGAAGACGTTCATTGAGTTGAAGAGAGCTCTTGTTACAGCACCAGTTGTTGTAGCACCTAGCTAGAGTAGCCTTTTGAGTTGATATATGATGCTAGTGATCATTCAATTGGAGCAGTGTTAGGACAGAGGAAAGGTAAGATTTTCCATTCCATTTATAATGCCAATAAAACCTTAGTTGATACATAACTCAACTACACCACCACTAAAAAAGAGTTACTAATAATTGTCTTTGCATTTGATAAATTTAGAGCCTATTTGGTTGGCACCAAAGTGATTGTTTACATAGATCACTTAACCATAAAATATTTGATTTCAAAGAACGATGCCAAACCAAGGCTGATCAAGTAAATTCTCTTGTTACAAGAGTTTGACTTAGAGATTAAGGATAGAAAAAGAACTAAAAATCAAGTAACAGATCATCTTTTAAGATTTAAAGTAGATGCAAGCACTCTGACCAAGCAAGACATTAATGAACCATTTCCTGATGTGTTAATACTACAGTATGTATAGATGCTGCAACAATATAGATTTCCATGGTATACAAATTTTGCTAATTATCTAGTGGAGATTGCTACCACCTGACTTGAGCTACCAGCAGAAGAAGAGATTTCTCCATGATGTCAGAAGCTATTAATAGGACGAGCTTTGTTTGTACAACATATGTTTAAATCATCTAATTATGAGGTGTGTTCCTGATGAAGAGATTTCAAGCATTCTGCAATCTTGTCATACAAGTATCAAAAAATAAGAAACATTTCTTAAAAGTATGAAATGCCTCTAACAATATTTTGGAAGTTGAACTTTTTAATGCATGGGGAGTAGATTTTATAGGACTATTCCCATAATCTTTTGGAAACTTATGCATTTTAATTGTTGTGGACTATATGTCCAAATAGGTAAAAGTTATAGGATTGCCAACAAATGATGCAAAGGTAATGGTGAAGTTCCTTGAAAGGAATATTTTCATAAGATTTAGCACTCTCAAAGCAATTATCAATCATAAAAGAATTCATTTTTGCAACAGGATGTTTGTTGCAGCATTGGCTAAGTATAGGATTAAATATAAAGTTACTACAGTATATCATCCACAAACAAATGGCCAGGCAGAATCGTTCAACAAGGAGATAAAAAAGATTCTGAAAAAAATGGTGAACCTTGATAGAAGAGATTGGCCTACTAGACTAAATGATCCCTTATGGGCTTACAAAACTGTTTATAAGACATCACTTGGCATGTCTTCATGCATACTTATTTATTGCAAAGATTTCCATTTGCTATTAAAACTGAAGTGTAAAGTATATTGGGCAGTTAAACAACTAAACATGGATATGAATGCTGCAGCAGAGTAAAGGAAGCTACAACTTTGTGAGCTAGATGAGTTAAGGTTATTCTCCTATGAAAATGCATGAATTTACAAGGAGAGATCCAAGCAATGGCATGACAAGCAAATCTAGCAAAGGAACTCATTGCAGGCCAATAATTATTACTTCAGAACTCTAAACTAAAACTTTTTCTAGGAAAGTTAAAGTCTAGATGGTCAGGACCACCCTTTATACGCATCAAGGTTTATCCTTATAGAGCTGTTAATCTTAAAGATGAAAGGACTGGCTAGGAATTCAAGGTTAATAGACAGAGAGTAAAGCACTATATAGGAGTTGAAGTGCACAGTCTGAAGAAGGATATGTTTTGAAAGATCCAACTTGAGCAAACAAGAAAGGTCAAGTTGAAGGAATTAAAAAAAAGCATTGATTAGGAGGCAACCTAATGAGGGAAGTTTATTTTGCATTTTTTAAAGTATTTTAATTTAAATTTTGTAGTTATGCTCAATTCCTCTTTTATTTTGTTTTAATTTATACAACTAACTTTTATGTTTTTCTACTGTTTTCTTGTCATTAAACTGTAATTAATTAGAAATTAGGAGTTGGCAAATATGAATGCAAGACTTTAATAGGGAGGAAAAATGGACAATGTCAGTAGGAAGAAAATGCTACAACAATTCATGTTATGCTATAGCAAACGCATCATTATATCAATTCAGAAAAAAATGTCTAGCTGACAATCACCAACATAAAAAAAAAATTACCATTAGTGACTGTCATGCCCACGTTAGTGAAACTGTTCCGTTTTAAATTAAATAGGAATAAAATCCTTAAATTTTTAGTGCACCACATCTCTCCATTCCTTTTAGAAAGTTTAAAAATTTTTAAAATCTTCAAATAAATTTTCTCTCTTTTTCTTTCCCTTCCTTTATAAATTTAAGATTTTCACTGTTTTACATTTCACTATCAGTTTCTCTTTCTCTACTAGAATTTTTGAAATTAAGTTCTCTCTCTCTCACAAACTGCTGATTTCTCATTCTAACAAAAACCCCCTTGAGTGCTATAGCAACGCCGAGAGTTAAGGTACTTGCTAAAAGGTTAAAGGATCCAGAAAGATTCTACAATTACAAAGCTGAAGAGAAGTACGAGGAATTCATTGAGCCTCATAAAATTTTGGAAGAGAAGGGTTTTCAATTTCCTAAATAACCCATTGGGACAATCAGCACTATTCTAATAGTTGTTACAAAAAGGGGCTAAGTCAAATTTTGTACACACCCTCAAGACCCAATGATTTCAATTGTAAAGAAATTCTACTCCAACTTGCTGAATCAAGACCAGTGCAATATCATAGTAAGACAAGTCCAAGTTCCTCTAGACTTTAGGGTGATAAATGTTTTTTATGATTTGCCCATTGCTATTAATTGTGAATACTTTAAATTTGTTGAGAGCATAATTGTTAAGAAATGAGGGAAGGTGTTTAAAACATTAACTGTGGAGTGAAGTGAGTGGGCTAATGAAGAAGCTGGGATTATTAGTAGGATAGACTTTAAATCAATTGCAAAGGTTTGGGTAAAATTTTTATAGTTTAGACTTATGCTCACCATACATACCACGATAGTGTCACACGATAGACTGCTCCTTTTGTTTACTACAGTGAAATAATTGACAATTGACGTTGGGAAAGTGATTAAGCTAGAGATTAGAGACTATGCTACAAAAAAAAAAAAAAAGAAATCAATTGCCTTGTTGTTTCCTTCACTCATCACTGGTATTTGTAAGGCCGCTAATGTCAAATTTGTTGAGAGAAATGAGAGGGTTAAAAATGAGGGGGCCTCCACAACACAAACAATGAAGAAGATTGCTGAAGAGTTAGCTGCTATAGTAACCCTAGAGCATCTAGGTGTAACAAAATCAGTGAAAGCTACTAGATTTTGGAAGATTCTGCAAGATCTGAGTAACAAGTTAAATGCATGGAAAGAGGAACAAAAGAAAAAACAATTAAAGGCTTTGAGTTTACTTGCTCTATCAAAAAGCTCAAAAACACTAGTTTGCAGTTTATATACAAAGCAAGAATCCAAACTTCCTTAAATCGTTGCTACAACAGATGATGAAACAGATGAAAGTGAAGAAGAGGAAGGTAAAAGTGAAGAGTTAGAAGAGGAAGAGAAGTCAGAAGAGGAAAAAGATGAAGAAAGAAAAGGAAGTGAAGAAGATGAAGATGCAGAAGAAACTGATGAGGAAAAAGAAGATGAGCCACCAATAGTAACTCTTAAAAGTAAAGGCAAATAGAAAATCATATTGATGAGGGTTCTAATAAAGAGGATGAAGATGATGATGATGCAGTTATTAAACAAACCATTAATAGGATTGCAAGGATAGAAGAAAAAAAGAAAAGGTTGAATGAAAGAGATCATTACTGGCATAACTGCTGAAGAACCTGCAACAACACCTACTCTAACACTTGTAACAAAGAAATCTCCTATCAAAATTGCCAGAGTCTCTAGTAATAAAAAAGGAGGACAAATCTCTAGGGATGTTGCAGCATCACTTGTAGAGTGAAAAGACCAAGAGCCAAAGAGAATAAAGCTAAATCTGCCCAAATCTAGTGAAGTTGTTAAAACTCCACCAATCAATCCAAGCAAAGGATCAAAGAAAAAGACAAAAGTTGTTGTGCCAAGTTCATAGGAAAAGAGCTTGAGAACTGGAACTAAGAAGAAGTGAACCTGCAGAACTAATGCCACAATAATGTTTTCAACAACAGGGGAGTCTTCTCTGCCTGTTCAAGTTTATTTTGCAATTTCTCAAACTTTTTCTTTTAGTTTTTTTATGCCATTCATTTTTGTATATTTTTAAGTTTCTAAACCAAATGCATGAATATCTTTTATTTGTTTGTGTGTTGTGTACATAAGGGGTTGTGCTATTTTAAGATATGTTTATGTTGAATAAATGTGCTTTTTTAATGGAATTTAATTTTAATTAATGAATAAATGTGATTGAATGTGATTTAGTTTCTTCTAATTGTATATGTGAATGTGATGACTGTAAGCAAATTTTTTCATTTTTATGAATGTTTATATGAATATGTTTGATTGATTGGGTAGCTTTGCTTATGTAGTCATTGTTTTTTAGTTAGGAAACCCAATAAGGATGATTTAGATGATGAAATATATGATGAGTTACCCTTAAGTAGAGATAGTTTGTGAATAAGGGGTGAAATTCTGTCTTAACACTTAGAATTTGGTTAAGTTTTGTGTATATGCTATAGCAAACCAAGTTGGGTAATTTAGAAAATTTTCGAGAATCGAAGAGTAAGAATAGCTTAAATTTGAGGGAAACTCAGAAAATTTTTAAAGTTATTGCAAAACTGTGCTAAAACTAGAATAAATTTTGCTCTAATAGCTTAGTTGCTGAGTAACTATGGTTGTGCATGTAACCTATATGCAGATTGGAGTAAAAAGGTAGTAATAGTTATTCGCATTTTTATAGCAACCTAAAAAAAAGAAAAGTCCTTTGTCTAAGAAGCTGAGTAGCTAGATCTATTCATGAACTCCATGTTCATCCTTAAGTTAAAGGTATCTAAAGATAAAACCATGATTACAGCATATTAAATGTTTTTGCTGTAACGACTCTAATTTGTGCATTAATTGAGTAATTAGGTACCATCATTACAAGTGATAAGCACTCACATGAAAAGATTGATATCACAATGAAAGGTCCAAAAAAAAAAACTTTATGATGAATGCTGTAGCAAAGTTTGCAACTCTTTATGACTACTGTCCCCTTATGAATGAAAAAGTTTTTATTGCCTTACCTTTGAGACATGTCTGATGCTTGAGTAATGTTGCAGCAACTCTAAAACTTGATCAAAGTGACATAGACACACACTAGACAGAATGAAACCTAAGTCTTGAACTAAAACTATTGATGGTAACTTTACAAGTTAAAGAATAAAGTCTAAGGGGTGATGAACACTGTAACAAAAATTAGTTTTAATTGCATTGCGTAGTAGCATTTTCTTACAAAATGCTATAAAACATCAATTTTTGGTAGCGCATTCTAAAAAAATGCTACAACTAAATATTTAAGTGATAACATTTTACCTTTTATAGCACTTTATAATACATTAGTAGCATTTTTTTTAATGTCATTGTACTATATTAACTAATGTAGCTCTTTTAACATGCTATGAAAAAAACACACCTTTGTACACCTTCATCGTGTACGGTCAACAATTCCAAAGCTGAACATATGGGTGGTGTTAAGTTAAAGAGTACTTTGCCGGAAGCCAACAACACCGTCCAATGAAATTACCTAGAGTGATGGTTTACTGATTTTTCAACTAAAAAAATTTTAATTTAAATAATTTAACTTATTTTTATGTAGAATATATTTGGAATATAATTTTAGGGTGAGGATGATTTTAGTGTTATACATTACAAAATCATATTAAAAAATAAAATCTAATTTTCAAAAACTACTTCCAATAACTTTTAACATTTAGTACAAAAACAGATTATTTGAGAATCATATGTCGTCGGTTCAAGTAATCATCTATTTGAAAGGGTGTTTACATTTCGGATGTTAGATTATCAAATAAAGTAATCTCAAACATGCTCTTAGATATCTTGTAAATATGCTTTTTTATACAGGCTAATAAACAATTTTACGTTTGCTTACCAATGCTAGATATGTTGTAAGACACTTATTACATTTGGTCAATAACTAAATGAAATTAAAAGAAAGGAAGACGCATGTGCAGTGCAGTTGCAATATTTTTACTTAATCAATTGTGTGAAATATATAATTTTTATTGGGCTGGATTATATCCAAACATAATGCGAAGAATGAAGAGATATGAACACGAAGGTAAATTTTTCTGCCCCCGCACTAAAATTGACATATATAGTTTACTCTTCCCCAAAATTTACCAAGAATAGGGCTTTTTTTTTTTTTGAATTCTATATACAGAGACTGTTATAATTAATATTTACAATTAAACTATGCATTTGAGACACTCTCCGCCATATATTTACCCACTGAAGTACTGCCCAAACACTTTTTAAATCCTCTCAAATATTCGAAGGCTGCCTACTCCACTCACATTTTGTAAGGGAGAGACTACCCCCACTCAATCTTTTTAAACCCTCTCAAATATTCGAGGGCTGCCTACTCCACTTACATTTCGTAAGGGAGAGACTACCACCACTCAATTAGATGATAATTGAGGGAGACTGAAATTAACATCCATAATGCTTTTATAGAGGCTCGAACCCTTGCTTTCACAATTGTAAGTGCAATGGCTCTCCCATTGGACCAAAGGCCTATTGGTACCAAGAATAAGGCTTTGAACACCCAATCTATTATATTTTTTATTAAATGTAAGTGCTGACTTTGGCCGAATGAAAGGACAATTACACCCCCTAATCATAAGAAATAATTATGAAAAATAACATAAATGCCCATAAACTTTGTTTTAATTTTCTTCTCTCACTCTTTTTTTTCTCTTTCCTCTGTCTAACTAATGCACTTCAGTTGAAAAATTTTGGATTATTTCATTTCAATTGGTTGTATTTTCACAATCAACTTTTACTTTTTGGTCTTGGATTAGGCTTTAATTGAACTTTTTTTTTATAATAACGTAAAAAATTTCATTCAATTGGAATAGAAAACAAGAGCAATACGTCTCCTGGGTATTCACCTGAGGCTTTTTAATGCTCTTTTGGCAAGAGAGTGAGCAAGAGCATTGCATTGCCTTAGAACATATTGGGTTACAAAATATTGAAAATCTTTACTGCTTCTTTGAATCTTAGAGATTGTCCACCAAATTTCTTTTCTACTACTACTTTTGTTGTTGACTAGATCAGCCACCTCACTACAATCTATTTCAACTATCAGATCAATGAGCTTTGCCTTCTTTGCCACCTTCTATCCTCTTCCCACGTAACCTACCCCATAATACGCTTCCCCATATGAAAGAGGGGTTATAACCTACCTTAGCCTTTAGAAAATTAGTTTGCCAAAAGTATCTAGCCTTCAGCATTTTTGCAATAAGTGATTCTAGGTATTATATTAACCGCTGCCCTTGTTTTACAACTAAGGTTTGGTTAAAACTTTACATATCTCTGAAACCAACCTCTTATCTAATCTTGTAGCAGCTCATTCTTTCTTATTTTTCCCAATAAAGCCCTTTCTTATCCTTTTTTAACCCCCACTAGAACTTTACAATGGCTCTCTGGCTCTCTGGATGTCATTACAAAGACCTAGAGGATTTTTAAAGACGCTTATAGCATAAGCTGGGACTACCTAGGCAACTGCCTTAATAAGAACCTTGTTGCCCCCACTAGAAAACAACTTATGCTACCAGCTAGAGACTTTACTCAAGACTCTAAGCTTAAGATCATTTTAAAAACTTGTTTCCTTCCTACCTACCATTGAGGGTAATCTTAGGTACTTTTCATGGATGGAGACTATATTAAGATGAAAAATATTTTTAATTATTGCTACCTACTCTCCTAAGACTTTGCCACTAAAAACCATAGAGGATTTCTCAAAGTTGAAAAACTATCTTAAGGCTACTGCATAGTAATTAAAGATTTTTTTTCATATGTTTACAATCTTCTGTGATGGCCTTTGTGAATATGAGGTTGTCATCTGCAAAAAATAAATGCGAGACTGTAAGATTTTTATCAAATGCCAGGCTATGTATTAGCCTTTTTTCCTCTGCCTGCACTAGTATGTTATTAAAAACCTCTGCACACATCAAAAACAGAGAAGGAGATAATGGTCACCCTTATCTGAGACCCTATTGGGGAAGTCTAAGATCCTTTGTAGCTTCATTTATGATAATAGAGAATGAGGGGGTGGTTACACAGTCCATAATTAAACTTATCTATTTGCTAGAGAAGTATAGTTTTTCCATAGCGTGCCTTAAAAAATACCATTCAACCATGTCATAAGCTTTGCTTATGTGTTGGTTTAAAGCCATAAACCCTTCTTTTTCCCTTTGTTATGCCTAATTTTATATAAACATTCATAGCCAATGATAATATTGTTTATTATCAATCTATTTAAATAACGGCGCTCTGCATTGGGGATATATTGTAGTCAAGGGTTTGTTTTAGTTTATTAGCTATGACTTTGGCTATTAATCTATATATCATCTTACAAAGGTTGATGGGTCTGTAGTCAGTGATTTTTCAAGGCTTGCCAACTTTAGGAATCAAAGCAATGTATGTATAGTTCAGTTATATAATAGTACCTTGATGGTTTAGAACATGAAGACAAGTTTTAATGAGTCCTTCTTTGACAACTTCCCAGTGCTTTTGGAAAAGGATAGCCTACAAACCATCAGGACCTGGAGCCTTCGTTAGGCACATTTGAGAAAGTGCTAATTGAATTTCCTCTACTGTAAATGGCTATTCCAAAAAAGCATTTATTTTTTAGTTGATTTTTAGACTCATTCCCTGCAACACAGCCTCTATCTGATCTATGTTTGGTTGAGAAGTAATGAACAAATCCTAGAAATAATCACAAAATCTGCTCTTAACATCTTTCAAGTCCTCCAGCCAATTCCCTAACATGTCTTCAATACCCTTAATTCTATTTTTTCTCCTTGAAAAAGCTTCGGCATGAAAAAATTTTGTATTTCTATCATTTTCTTTCAACCAATCCACCCTTAATTTCTACTTCCAGTACACCTCTTCATCAATCAGCATTTTTTAATCTACTTCTCAATTTTTCTGATTTCATTACTTTTATCATATTGATCATGATCCTATTTAGCTTGTTTCAACACCCTTATTAGCTTCTTCAATTTCTTGTCTCTACCACCATACTCTTCTTGGCTCCAAAGAATCAATTGCGCCATTGAGCTCTTAGCAATGGTCTTGAGCATTTGGACTAGATTAATCTCACTACTAGTGTGCTATTTAGACCATTCCTCCTTCACTATATTCCTACAGGTTTTTTAAAAGCTCCACATGTCTTCCTAATAAAGTCTGGTGAAAGTTCTTTCCTCATAAACTAAACTCCTCTGTCTCTCTTTGATCTCCATCATGATTGGGTTGTGATCAGATTCCCAGTGCTTTAGATTTTTTGTGAGATAATCATGAAATTCTACTTTCCATTCTTAATTATACAAAAACCTATCCAGTTTCTCCTCAATTAAGTATGGTTTAAACTATTTGTTTAACCAAGTAAAGGGGTAGCCCCTACTTCCTAAATCCATCAACTAACAGTCACAAATAGTGGCTTTAAACTCAGTAATTACAATTGTATTTCTGTCTAATCCTCCACTACTCTCGTTCAAGCTAAGTATCTTATTAAAATCTCCAAAACATAGCTAAAGGAGAGGGGATAAACCTATTAATCTTCGCAAGAGTGTTCATGTATGCTTTTTTTGGTTCGCTTTAAGATGTCCATATACTCCCGTGCCTCTCCAAACTTTGTTTTGTATGTTTTGAGCTTGAAAATCAACATGGTGTTTGTTGTAAGAGCATATTTGCACATCAATGTCAACCCCCCATATAAAAGCTAAGCCTCCACTTCTTCCTACAGTATCTACCCAAAACAATTTTCTACTTGAAACTATTTGTATGCCTACTTAACCTTCTCAGCCTTTAATTTAATTTCACAGAGAAATAAAATTTGAGGCTTATATAGTGGAGAATTTTTTTAATAGTTAAGCGCGTTCAAGGATTCCCCAAACCTCAAACGTTCTAGCTTATGAGTCTCATAGCTATCAACGGGGTTGTTCTCCAGCCTCCGTCAATGAATTATCAATGGACATCCTTTCATTTTGTGTCAACACACGAGTTTCTTCTTCCCAAACCAGTTTAAGTTTTGCTATTAGAGAAGAGGTTTGAATCTAGCTTGCCCACAAAGCCACAGGGCTCCTTATTCTCAATTTTTAACACTCTGGGCTTGGTCCCGTCTAATTTGTTATAGACCTTTTTGGTGAGGTTGGCTCAATAAGGTGTATTCCAGTCACTGCCCTTTCCCTAGCTTGTAGCTTCCATTTTTTCCCTTTCACTCTTATAGTTTGGTCATGGCCTTGGCCCATTTTGGATGTTTGTTTTTTTACCATCTCTTTTTCTTAAACTTCGAAGGCCAACAAGCCCATTAATTTATTTTCACAATGCATTCCATTTTCCTATTTCTTCTCTTCATATTTTCCCACTACAATGCTCCATTCTCTAAGCATCTCTTCATTCCAGTTACAGCTACTTTCTGAATCTAAGTTATAGCCTGCATCTTGCTTATGTCGCCGTCTTTAATTAATGAGCCCTCACATATATCTTCTTTCCTTGATTTGCGTTGACCTGCTTCTACTTGGTCCTACTTTTTCTTGGTCCTGCTTCTGTCCCTCATTGTTTCTTGGTGTTGTGTTTGATGACTATGTTTCTCCTTTCCATCACTCTTTGTCTTGATTTTGCCTTATCCATTCTGTTTTAGTTTATGCTATCATTCATACCCCAAAGGCTAGGTTATCTTTTGGTTACCCTTTATAATTCAAAAATTCTTTATATTGGTGCCCCATCAATCTACAGCAAAAACAGATTATTGGTAATTTTCCATAAGCTACCCTCATCAAGATTTGCTTTCCATCTTCTAGCTTTAGCACCAATTGTTTGGTTAATGGTTATGTGACATCCACCAGAACTCTAATGCGTGTAAAAGAACCAATGCACTATCTTGTTTCATCATTTCCACTTCCTCCACCTTGCTAAGTCTCCTTCCTATCTCTTGCACAATCTCCCTATCCATACACAGAATATGCACGTTGTGAATTTGCACCCAAAAAAAGGTATGGTGAAAGCTTTCTTTTTGGTATCCCAACACCAACCGGTTTTGCTAGTATTATTAGCGAACTATTGAAATGCCAAGGCCACGTATACAAAATTATCTTTTTTCTGCTTTCTGAGGCAAACTTGAAGACAAAGATGTTTTCCCTTAGACTCTCCACTTTCATCTCTTTTGTGAATCTCTAAGCTTGTTGCATGGCTACCTTTAAACCTTCTAAGGGCACACTTCATGCCTGAAGAATTTTACTAATCAAGTAGTGTGCTGCTAATTTTTCTCCTTTTGTCTTTATTCTTCCAGCAAAGCTTATCATATTTTCTTCCTCTGACTTCAATGTTATAGCTTTGCATCTATGTATAAGCTCATCGTCATCCATCCATCCTTTTAAAGCTAAAAGATTACTATTTAAGACTGTTACCTTCCCTACCAACTAGTTTTACTACCTATATTTCCCCTGATAATTTCAAAGCCCCCTAAATAATCTCTCTACCTATAACTTAAGACCTTCTCTCTCAATTACACCCAACCTGTGGGTGACAAATTAGATCCACCAAAGATACCCGTAAGCTTCCTTTCTAGGTTCCTTTTAGAGAGAAAGGGCCCAGAGGAAGAGTTTGATTTTTTGTTGTTTGGAGATTGGCTTTAATTGAACATTGAGTTTAGTTATAACTTGACGGTATGTAATAAAAAATGTATTATGAATTTTTTTTTCCAGATTGACAATTTAGTACAATACAATTATTTAAATCATTAACAAGTAACAATAAGAAAAAGCACCAATTTTTTCTTTTTCTACTTGAAATGAAACTTTTCATTGATTGGAAAGCAAACGACAAACAACAACTGTGCTTATTCCGCCAAACAACCACGGCATGAAGTATTAATTAAAGGTTTTAAGGCACCAAATTCAAAAAGGAATATTACTTAAGCCCAATCCTGTGACTTTTGAGCCTATTAATCCAAGTGATAAACGAATACTTAGAATTCCTGAAACCCAAAAACATGTTCCCCCTATTCTTGTTCATGCTAACTAAATAACCCGCACCAATACTCAACCCCATATCTGCAAATGACCAAACAACAACCTTATTCAATTTCGTTGATTGAAGCTGATTCTCTCTCACAATCTCCTCCCACACACTTTCTTTACCATTTATAAATTCCTCCAATCTCACCCTTTTACTACCCTTTTCTTCCCCAAACCCATAATTCTCAATCTCAAACTGCTCAGCCAACAGTTTCCATAAATGCTTCCGCTTAAAAACATCTCCATTGGTGCAATTAAAAGCTTTTTTTCTTGCATTAGGATCAACTGCCTACCAAATTTATTGATCCACAATCAAATCTATATCCGAATATTCTGAGAAGCCTTCTCAAGTTTCTTTCATCCTAGGAAATAGTAAAGGAAAACCTTCATGTTTGCTAATAGCAGCGTACACACGGAGGCTGCCTATAATATTCATCAAACTATAAGGTGAAATCCCAAATATTCCGAAAGGTCGATGTATGGACCAAGTCAAGCCCTTTTCTTAACTTCTTCAAACAATATGTCTTCTTGATTATAGTTAAAAAGTGGTATGTTTAACCTTGGCAAATCCTCGGTAAAAGGCGGATCATGAGACGGTATCTCGTCAATACAATCAAGTGTTCCGAGGTAATACTTGCCTCCCGTTTGGAGACAGATGTCGCGGAGATTTGGTGCGTTTGGGATTACAGAACGGAGCACGTTTGAAACATTGCACCGTTGATCTGGCAATTCTCAACTTCAATGGGACAGCTGGCCCACGTCACGTCAAAGATATGGGTAATGTCGTGAGTTTTGAGAGCTTGGCTTGTGCCTCTTCCTAGTTGCAAAAGTCGCATTTGATGTACTCAATCGGGTGATTGGTATTCCAGTTGGGTCTAGGCCGTCGGGCTACTCCGTAGACCTTCTAGGGGCCACTAGGAGTATCCGATCGGGGCACTATCTTAGCTAGGCTATTGCCTACAATTCGTGTCGCACCTAGTATAAGTCCCACAATCTAGTAATCTAGAGGACTCTTATCGTCTTCTAGTGTCTTCTGTACAAGCGAAAATTGAACAAACATTACTTCAAATATTAACATGTTGCATGTCCACAAACTTAACTAGAGAGTTGATGTTTACCTTAGCAGCGCAAATATCGCCTGCCCACCACTAGCTCATCTTTTGGTGAATTTGGAAAATTGATGATAGGTTTGGTTTCTGCTTCTAGTTTTATTTATAGAGTGAGAAGAGTTGTTCTCTTATCCAAAAATACAAGTTAACAACCGTGGGAAATTGACAAAAATAACCTAAAAACTTTCACAATTTTCAGATTTAGCCTACTGAAATTTTTTCTATCATAACTAGCCAAATACCCTGTTATTGGACTAAATTACCCTCATCACTTTCAACAAATTTTCAAACATATGTCATTTGAAAAATTTCAGCAAAATTAAAATCTCTCAAACCTCAACAATTAACCAAAACTTTCATCACTCTCCACGAACTCTATCACTCTTCATAAATCAACAAATTTTATCAAACAAGCATTGCATAACTGAAGATATATATACTTGAAAAACTTATTAAGGTTAGTATATGTTCTCACATAATATTTACTTTTAATATATTGAGAGTTCAGCAAATAAGTTCGAAATTAAAGTATATTTTGTTAGAAATGTTATTGTTTTTCATTTATAAAACAATGGGATTTGTTAAAGTTCCAATTTGAGTTGAGAAATGAAAAAAAAAATTGGAAACAACAAAAATTTGAGCAAAAATAAAGCCTAAAAATTTAGTGAGACAGGCAGTGGGACAGGTGCCTGTCTCACTAAAAATCAGAGGTGATTATGTGAGACGGGCACCTGTCCCACTGTCTGTCTCACTAAATTTGGTGAGACAGGCTGCCTGTCCCAATTGTTGAAAACGTCTGTCTCACCAAATTTAGTAAGACAAGCAGTGGGACAAGTGCCTGTCTCACAAAAAATCAGAATTGATTAGTGGGACAGGCATCTGTCTCACTACCTATCTCACAAAATTTCAGAAATTTTTCGAAAGTCATATTTTGGGCTACATGTGTCCGTTTTGAACGTATAATATACCGTTTCGAAACTTGTGATGAGACGAATGAAATCCAAAATTGTCTACTGCATTGTTTCACATGGTCGAACTAAAAATTTTACTGAACTTATTACTTATTATGTAGCATGTAATATAATTTCTTTTATTTTTTTTAATGATCTTTAGGTTTAATGGATTCAGTTGTGCTTCAATTGTGTTACGACGGTTGGTGGGAGACATTCGTAGATGGGCGTGTGGAGTACATGAATGGCAAGAATACGACTTTTTTAGTTCAAAAAGATTGTACATTTGATCAATTCTTAGTAAGAATGTATGAAGTTTTGCAGATAAATCTTAACGAATATAGTATGACGATGAAAACAACTTTGAGGTCCAATAACACAATCTATCGTGCATGTTCATTACCTATGGACATATATAATGATGAAATGGTGAAGGTTGTGTTGCACATGGCCGCTGATGTGGTTAACTATGGATGCATTCTTATATTTGTCACAACAGCTCCTCGAGTTCCAGACGAAGATCCTGAACCATTTATAGAAACTGAAAGTTCGTTTAGAGCGAATGACTCTATTCTGGATATTGAATAAGAGGTGTTGCCTCAGCCGAGGTCGTTACAGCAACATTGCTCTCCACTCCATGACAATAATGACACTGTTGATGGGAACGGCATAACGTTAGCAGATGCTGAAGAAGAAGTGTTACCATTAACGGCATCGTTGGGGCAACAATACTCTTCATTTCAGAACAATGAATTCCGCAACAATGATAGTCCTGTTGATGATGGCGGCATCGGTCCTTCTGATATTCCTATCAATGAGGAGGATGAGCATCAGTATGTTATTCCTGTTAATAACAAAGACAACCAACATGTTCCTCCAATGGCCCGTTCAAGAAGGAGGACAACAGTTGATCCTCTCGTCAGTCTTGCTCTAGTTCTGCCTTCAAACTTGGTTACTCTAGATTTAGTTCAAAGTTGTAATTCTGCTGATATTGGTGTGGGTAAATTGTTCACTGAGAAAAAAGAGTTAATACTAGAACTCCGCAAAGTTGCCTTGAGGGATAAATTTGATATCAAGATTGCACGGTCTACAATGACACGCTTTGAGGTTTATTGTTCTTCGGAATCATGTAAATGGCGTATTCGAGCAACGAGAAGTTCAAATGAGCATAATGTTCCTTGGGTTGTGAAAAGAGTTAACAATGAACACACTTGCTCTAATGAGGTAGTGTCTAATGGTGTCCGTCAAGTCAAGAGTCGAGTTGTTGGTCATCTTATCACTGATAAATTTATCCAAGATAAATGAATATATACTCCAAATGACATTAGAGTATACATGCAGTAAAAATACAGTGTCCAGTTAACGTATTAGCATGCATATCGGGCCAAAGAAGTTGGCCTTGAAATAGTTCGAGGGAACCCTGCAGAATCATATAACTTACTTCCTAAATACTCTCATATTTTGATCAAAGCAAATGAGGGTACTGTTACTTATCTTGAGCGGGATAGAGATGACAATTTCTTATACTACTTTGTAGCGCTTGGATCTTCCATCAATGGTGTCATTCAGTACATCAGGCCTGTGATTGTTGTAGACGGTACTCATCTAAAGGGACTATATAGTGGAAGCATGTTCATCGCAACATGTTTGGACGGTAATAATCAACTGTATCCGTTAGCAATTAGGGTTATGGATTTAGAAAATAATGATGCTTGGGAATGGTTTATGACAAAGTTGCACGAAGTGATTGGCGATAGGTCAAAGTTAGTAATTATCTCTGATCGATGCACTGCCATCAAAAGAGCCGTTCTCAGAGTATTTCACACTGCTGCTCATGGTGTTTGTTTCTACCATGTCAAAGGTTACATTAAGGCAAAATTCAGGATGTCCAAAGCTCTTTGGGATGAATTTGAGCCTACCTTTATTAATGCAACAAAAGCATATGGACATGAAGAATTTAAACAACAACTTGAAGGGCTGTGGATGCTCCACTCGGGGGCAGCTGGTTACTTGAAGAATAATGTAGGTATGTGTAATTGAGCAAGGTCTGAGTTTGAAAGTAGGAGATACAATATACTTACTACCAATATCGCGGAGAGTGTGAATTCTTTTATGAGGGAACCGCGAAAATTTCCTGTTACTCACCTTGTTGATCACTTTAGGAAAACATTGCAGCAATGATTTTATGATAGGAAAATTATGGCTGAATCAATGCCTACTCGACTAGTAACATGGGCAGACGAGATAGTCAGTGAGAGGAGAATTATGGCCCAAAGAATGACTTTTCGTCCTGTGTCTCAGCATCGATTCCATGTTTTGGGTGGTGGTCTAAAGGAAGGGATATTTGACATATAGAATAAGACTTGCTCCTGTAGAGTTTTCCAACTCAATTAGCTTGTTTGTGATCATGCAATTGCTGTTTGTTTGACTGTTCGAGTGGATTACGTAATTCCTTGTTCTAATTATTACTTTAAAAAATCATTGGTCATTGCATATACACAACCAGTAGAGCCGGTTGGTGACATGGCTGATTGAGACATTCTAGTCGAAATCTAGGGAATGAAGGTTCACCCACCGATCGAAACACCACCACCAGGCCGTCGTCGAGAGCTCCGAATACCTTCTATCGGTGAGGACGTTGATCGGAGAACTGTGAGATGCGGGAGGTGCAACGAACCAGGCCATAATCGCAAAAGATGCAAGAATCTCATTACGTTAAATCCCAACTAATTGTATCGTTTTGTTTGAAGTATTTATGTTTTTTTTACTTTTATTTTTGGTGTGTTTAACAATTATATGTAATGAAAAGTTTTTTTATGTACAATTGCATATTAACAAATAAAATATATCGAGAATTACTTATGCCTATATATATCAGTGTAACGCAAATTTACATCTACCAAAATATAGTATATCCATACATATGCTTACAATCTAATGTCGTCGTTAAATATACCTACAGCAATTTTCTTTCTAAAGTATTGGTCGTGGCTACTATCAAAATTAAGTTTGCAGCCAAACATCAAATACAACGTAAACATCAACATAAAAATTCCGCAATCACTACTTCTAAGCTCTTGTTGTGGCACATCCTTAACAACTCTTACTTTCCAAGGGTTGTCACTTTGTAGCTCCGGTCGGATGTTGTAGAAGCCAACATCTTCAAGCCATTGAGGGAAGACGACTTTAAGTGGCTTGAATTGACCCAAGTACGTTTTGTCGTTGCGCGACGATGTCAAGAATTTAATCGTAAATGCATGCACCTCTTCGTGCAGAGGTCTGCTCGAGCTAGTACCCAATGATCACTGCCCAAAATCACAGGGATGAGTATCTGCAAATAAAAAGTCATAAATTTATCTAATGGTACTTACTAAAATCGTTACAAAAATACTGTGCATAGGATTGAGTAGTAATACGAACCACATCGATGTCGGTGAACCGTTTGGACATGATATCTTCTCGTCTGTCAATATAGCTGTTAAAGTTGTTGCTATATTGTAATGAATGGAAATCACAGTCTCCATTATTCCATAACTACTTTAGGAACACCTATTATAAAATATTACACAAGCATTAATGAATTAACAAGATTTCAACATTACAGAAGATAAGAAATTATAATCAATGATTAATTACTTCGTAAACATTACAGGTTTTTCTGAGCATTCTTTCTTAAATTTGTGGCCTTTACCGTTCAATGCACTATTAAGACTTTCATATATTGTTTCCCACGACAAATGACCCCACGGACGATTTCGAAAGTGATCTATGTCATCTATCTCATTAAGCAAGTTGAAATTGATTTTACAATGATCTTTTCGTCCATTTAGTACTCTGTCCGCAAAGTAAAACAAGGCGATCTTTAGCACATCATTATCATCCATTGCCTCAAATTCTAAGTCCATAAATCTTTTATCAAACTAGCCAAGATTTATCTTGCGGAACAATCCACCAAAGTACTTTTTAAGTAACCTGTGCATTGTTTTATACTTTCTCAGCACCACATCTTGACCATAGCAAAGACCCGTTACTAGGCACCACTCTCTAATAGACAACCGTATCAAGTTCTCACCAATTTGGAACCATAACTGATTATTTTCGTTACTTTCTCCATAGGACACTTGCCTGAGCAACAAATTATGCACAATAACTCCACCGAATGGAAAGCTTCAGCACTCCAAGAAATGCCTAAATATGTCATCTTTAAATAACTTCAACTACCGCTTTGTTAATTTTTCTCGGATGGCATTTACAACCGTATCCAATTTACACATACTTGCGATACGGCCAGGAAAGTGATCGCCGTAGGGTATCTTCATCATTGTTCTTTCAGAGGTTCGGGCGGATTATACATTGCTAGTTTTGATTTCGTAATTTATCTGATATAAATTACAAAATAAATTACATGTAAATAAATTTACAACAATAGAAAAAAAAACTTTTATTTGGGGCACCAAAGGGTGCTGTCTCCTGGTGAGACGGGCCAGACGGGCTCTCGTCTCACCACGAGACAGCGCCTCTCTTGGTGCCCGTCGTACTCGCTATGCGCGTGCGAAAGGCGCGCCCATGCCCTCGAGCGAGCTCGTCACACCCGTCCAGCATGCACGAGGGGCGCGCCCGAGCACATGGGCACGCCTTTCGCGTTTTCCCGTGGACAATGCTAACCCCTCTCGCGAACGCGTGCGACGAGCTCGCCAGAGCGCATGGGCGCGCCTTTCGCATTTTCCCGCGCACAATGCTAACCCCTCTCGCGAGCAAGACCTACACTTTAAGTATATTCATGCCATCTCACATATAACAACCAACACAAATTAATAATCTCCTATTACACTCTCATTATACAAAAGGTAAATATAAACTATCTTAGAGGAATTTTATCAAACACTTGATATGCAATATTTTAAAACTTATCATTTTAACAATATTTTTCCATTTCATCACTCCAACAACATTACACTCTTCGACAACCCCAATAAAACTCACTCAAATTATTAGAAAATGGTGAAGTTTTCTTACCTAGGTTGTGGATTCTTTTTAATTGTTGGATTCGTTTCTGGTTCGTATGGGTTCGTTTAGGTTAGGTTAGGTTGTTGTCGTGCCGTCATTTTCTCGCCGTGCTATCGCCGATCATGTCGCCATTCACAGGTCACCGGTCGCCGTTCGCCGTGAAGAACTATTGAAGGTGGCAAGAGAGATTTTGGCTTGTGGAAATAGAGAGGGTAATTTGGGCCAAAATTTTTGTTTTTGGCTAATGTTGATAGGAAAAAATTGAGCTGGCTAAATGAGAAAATTGTCAAAATTTTTAGGTTATTTTTATCAATTTCCCAACAACCGTGTGAATAAAATTTTATAATATTTTTAAATAGTATAGACAATTAAATCTATTCACACCGTTGTGAACTCTTCCCTAATTTTAATTCTGAACTTTAAGTTTAAATTAGAAAATTTTCCTAAAGAGGAGACTGCTTATATATAAACAATTATACAAGTACTTTCTAGAAATAAATTACGTATTCAACTAAAGTTAGATTATGTGAACGTATTGAAAGATCTAACATCATAATGTGTGGTGAAATGAGGTTCTGACAGAAGGCCCAACTTCGTACCATCATTGTCAGTCAATTTGCGTGCCCGCAGTTCTTCCAGCCTGGTGCCAACTGAAATAAATACGTAGGCCAGTGTCGGTGACCATTGCAATAAAGTCGTCCTATGTTTATTACGGAAGTTTCCGCACGGGGACCAAGCTTAAACCTAAAATCAAATACATGTCTCTTAATTTTTAAAATTGCCTGTGACCCAGTAGTCCTTTAATTTGTAATTTGTAGCAAGTTATAGAAATTACCTGGAGTTGCTAATCTCACCTCCTCCAGGCAAGCTTTATAAAAATTAATCAAAAGAGAGACATTGCATTTAATTTAGAAGTTTTTTCTCATTTAGGACTTATTTTATATTGAGGTGTTGTAAAATAAAAAAAAAAACTATAATTATAAAAAATTTTAAAAAAATAAAGAGACGATCGATCGACTAGTACTTACTAAATATTTTAATATTGTAGATTTTAAATCACCAATGCCTAACCTCAATACTAAATAGAACCTTAATTTATTTAGCTTCTTTAAGGGTCTAATATAGAGATATTTGACTTGTTTATAAGGCAATAATTGACAAGACTCTAAAAGCCAAAACATCAAATTTTTTCGTTATAAGATGGTGTAAAACATAAAATGAACACAACATGTATATGCGGTTCGTGGAAATATCAAAATTATACTCAAATTGAAAATCTCAGCCATTTACACACGAATGTGCAACAATTGAATGTGAAACTTGATATACGAATAAATGAAGAATTTCTTCTTCTTTTTTAATTTCAAAAAACTGGCTAAAGTTGTTCACATGAATGAATGGAAGATTTTTTTTTCTTTCTCATCCCATGTGAACCAAAAAACAATTACTAAATAAATCTGCCATCTTAAAAAATGGCTTTTGCGTAAAATTTGAAAATCATAGAAAAATTATATCAATAAAACAATTTTACGTAATTTATACTCACTAATCAATTAGGTAAATATAGTAGGTATAAATTTCACGGAATCAACAAGTTGAGATAAAAAGAAGAAAGAGTGTCTAAGCTTCAATTTTATTAGGCTTTGATGAATGTCTCACTGTGTTAGGAAATTAATTGAGAAAATAATTTCCTGGCGATTAGATTGAGAGGAGTGAAATTAAGGTTCATGGTACGGACGTGATAAATGGGTATCTTGGATTAATATTAACATTTTCGCTTAATTGTATAAAGTTGACTTCAGTTATGGGCAATTTAAAAATACATATTGTTATTAAAAAAATTAGTGCTTAGATTAGTTTTGAGTGCTGCTATATAAACCCACCTATTTCCCCTCTACAATCATTTCAAAAAAAATAAATTTATCATTAAAGTTTTAAAATTTAAAAGTTTCAAAATTACCCATAAGTGATTATTTTCTTATATATAGTGATTGTTTTTTTATACAAGAAGCATTCATTTCCTCATACAAATTGTACTCCTTGAATAAGTTTAATCTCAAAAGAGAAATTACTTATTCTTTAAATATGAATCCTCCAAAATAAGAAAATAACTTAGAAAATGCTTATATTGGAAAAAAAAAAAAGACGCATTTCTTAACAATCTCTGCCTTGGCTAGTTTTTCAATTAAGCGATAAAACATAATCTACCGTGTATCTACACAAGCATGTTGTCTCTATCTTCTTTACTCAACCAAAATCACGTTCACATAGGGCTTATGTTAATCACTCTATTGTTGGTAAAATCTTGTCACAGCCATAATTCTCCACACTAAGAATCATCGTACTCCACTTTATTTAGAGTACACATATTTAATACATCTCGATCAACTTGTTGAAAATCCTGCTCTCATGTTTGGCTTTCTTGAGAGGCCTCAACTATTAACACAAAAATTCTGCCATGCATTTTGTATAAATGTCAAACTATGTCTTGCGTTCAAATCTTATGAACCCGCTAGCAATAACACATCCTGTTCCATGGCACGCCAATAAGGATAAACCAGTCTCTCATGGGAAAAAAGGCACACTACTAGCTGAGATTATTAGTATTTCCATCTACTAATTTAAAGCTACTTGTAGAATCTGGTTCATTCTAATGATCTTTATTTAACAATCTTTATTAAGGTGCCTTGATTTTCTACACACCTCTAGGAGTTTCCAACACTAGGAACATGGTTTACATTGCCTTTGCTTTCATTATGTAACTTAGATTAGATTAACATATATCTTTGACTTCAATCTGTCCCAACCCAAAATTTATTCCCTTATCAAACTTTTCTATTTTACCTTCACAAATTTTGAAAACCTCATTGTTGATATATTTGCTCTACATTGCAACCTTAGTCCTGATACCACTTGCTACGAAATTTTAATTCTATCTAAGATCAAGCAAAAATACCAAACAAATAATAAATAGAAAATATAGACGAAGAATAAAAATAAATGTACAACACAAGAATTTTACATGGAAAACTCTAATACCAAAGATAAACCATGCTGCCAAGAAAAATGCAAGAAAAATTCATTATGTAAAAAATTATTACAACTACTATAACATTTTTCTCACACCCAAAACTCTAATAACACTAAATCTCTCAATAGACCTACCATTTCTCTCACATTAGAAATTATCTACTTGCCATTTTCTATATAAACAAGTGAATCCAACCTCCTTATATATAGTGATGATTTCTTGTAAGAGAAGTGTTGTGCAAATTTTATTATACTCGCAAGTGCACAAATCTATTGTAGTAGGGTTAATTTTCTAAGTGTATATGTGAGTTGGATGGAAGTGATTTCTTTATCTTAAGATTTAAAAAACAAATTCGCGGGAATGAATTAAAAATGAAAACCATGCAAATGAAGTGCTAGAGTCTTTGGATTTACACTCAATATTTCACTATAGGCTTAACATTTCCTTTTAGTTCCAATTAATTCACGAGGGGGTATTTCCACTCCTCACAATCCTCACTCCAATAAATATAGTATCAAGCATTAAGTGTGCCAGAGGATAATGATCTTCCATTAAATATGGTATCAAGAACACGTTGTGCTAGACAATAATAATTTTTCTATAGACAACGTGGCAAAACCATCCACTAAATAGCTTAGAAGCACTATTTATCGACACCCACAAAATATTAAAAGAAAATTTTCTCTCTAATAAATATAGTGTAAAGTAGGGGTGGGACTTTCAATTTATGGTTCGGTTTTTCTAGTTTTCGGTTTGGTTTACAACTCATTCAAGTTTAAGAATTCAACCCAAATGGGTTGGAAAATTATTTCGATTTGATGTGGTTTAATTTCGAATTCGGTTCAGTTTCAGGTTGTGAATTTCAAGTTGCAAAACGGTTTAGGTTAATGATTCAGTTCGGGTTAGCAATTTGGGTCAAGTTAATAATTCGGGTCAAACCAATATTAGCCAAAAATAAACAAATTAAACAACAAAATCTGCAAATTAAATAGCAAAATAAGCAAATGATGAAAATATTCAACAAATAATAAAACGTTCAGGTTATCAAAACACCAAATTCAACACCAAATTAAAAATATTTCACCACAAATTACAACAATAAAAGAAAATAACAATGAAGAAAGTAGCTTCCAAATTCCAATACCAATTTTCAAGTCATGAAGTTATTCCAAATAAATAAAAACAACCATAATTATTGAATTAAAGTAAAACCATCTCTATTTCTCCATCAAGCATCAACAAACAGAAAATAATGTAGCAAATCAATTCATTCTACAAAAAGAAAAGCAAATTAGTCCATTAGGCATCAATCAACCTCCACCAAACAAGCATCAACAACCATTACACATATTAGTCCTTCATTCTTTACCCAATTGTTACTTTCTTAAACATCATAACACCACCAAATCATATAATTTATTCTTTTTCAACCAACTATTATTCCAACTATAAGCCTCAATTGCAAAGAGCTTATATTTATAAAGATACACATGAAATTAATAATTCACCAATCCTAGCCTTTGCAAAAATAAAAAAGTTATCTAATTGCTTGGAATCTAAATGAAGCAAGCAACTAGCCAGCCAAAAGTCTTCATGTTGAAACACTTAGATGGTCTAGTTTGTTGATTTACGAAGCTCTATATGAAACAAAAAAAATTAAAAGTAAATAACTCATAAAATAAATAACCAAAATGTCTTAATAACATAATCACAAAATATTTATATATTATACCTTTTGCAAGTGTATCCATAAAAACTCATTTTCCTTGACCAACACTTGAATGTTTGATGTCGCATCCGCAGAAAGCAAAGATAGTAACCAATTTGTGTCAATATGAGTGCATCCACCATGTTAGATCATAGGACTCCTATACTCATCTAGAATACGACCTCCTATCCTAAAGGCGAACTCAAATGCAACAGTAGATACTGGAATGGCAAGGACATCTGTTGCTATTTGCCATAAAATTGGGTACTTCAAATTGTTAACCTTCCATCATAGTAAAATATCAAATTGAATACCGAACGAATTAAGAACTTGAAATTCAACCGTTTCCATCAATTGAAGGTCTAACTCATTTGACAATTCTATATTATCTCTCGTCTCAGCAACCATCTCAGTGTATTTAGAAAAAGGATCCTCATAATCATCATCTGCATCACCAAAATCAAAAAACGGTAGCCCACTAATAAACCCACAACCACTAACATGGCTTGTACTTGCACTAGCACTAGCACTAGCACTAACTCTAACACTAACACTTGCACTTGGGTGTTTTGCACTATATGCTTCATGAAGCCTATGCAAAGTGTTTTTTATTATGCTTTTCATTTCACTATATTTCGCACTATTCTTGCCATATAAACTCTTAAAGCAAACTACTATGAAATTCATTTTGCTCTGTATCTAGTATAATAGTAATAATCAACAACTTGTTTACTTTTCGTATACCTTCCCAATACTTGTCAAATTTTTCCTTCCTACTCAATGCCATCCCTTTTAAATGTGGATCATTATTTTTAGACATTGAATTCAAAGCCATTTTAACTTTTCATATCTCATTGTAGCAATTACTTGATGTCAACCTTAAAGAAACAAAAAATGCAATTACTTGATGTCACCCTCAAAGAAACAGAAAATGCCAATGTGGCATCATAAATAATCTACAAAAACATAACCATTGACCGAGCATTTTCCCAATCATCACTTCTTGGAGGTCTTATCTTTCTCCTACCACTCTCAACCTTACCCTCTTCTTTATGAAAATAAGCATCATAAAGGTTATCGTCATTTGCCATTTGATCGACTTAAATTTTAAAGCAATCATCAATATGATTTAGGTGGAATTCTACCTAATAAGACAATCTAAAATCACACTTCCTCGAGAAATCTGACCATTAGGCCCCAAAATCTTCTCTTGCTTAATAAGGATTTTAAATGCTTGTAACCTTGCAATGAATGACCTCACATACTTCACAACATTATGGATACTAACAATGCTCTTGTCTACTTCACCCAACCTTCATTAGTAATAAGATTTGGAATGTGTGGACAACAATGCACATGCAAAAACTCACCATCCAACAATAAGGCATCATCTCTCCAAGTCTTTAATTTGTTTGTCAAATACCTAATGGCACTATCATTTCCACTTGTATTATCCATCGTGATTGTGAATGTTGAGTACTAGAAAGTTTGTATTTATAATGGAGAAAATCGTCATTTTACACTCCAAGTCTCACTAACATCCCTACTTTTATGTCTTTAAGTCCCTTGTAATTTAATTATGTGTGTTTTATTTTAATTAAGTATTTTATGTATTTTAGAGGATGTCATGGTTATTTCACAATGAACGAGAGATCAGATGGAAAAACGAACAGCAATTTTGAACTTTGGACAGTCGAAAACCTTAGGAGGAGCATAAAAAGATAAATGATATTGTTCACATATACAAGATCTTTGTTCATATTTACAAGATCTTATACACGATCTTGTTTCATCGACTTTGTTCATCTATATCTTTGTGACGACGCGTGGCACTATACGATGACATGGCGGCAATTGATTAGACGAATGATGTGGAATTGACTGCTTATGTGGCATTGACTGATGATGTGGTATTGACTGATGACGTGTCACGATCCTATTGGACCAAAATGCTGACTGGCAACATGGCAGAATGTTAATAGACCGAAAAAATGTGTGTATGGTACATGCATATACACGGAATGACAGCCCTAATAATATGTTCCATCCAATAAGAGCAATCATAAGCGTCCAAATTGTTTTAATCCGATGGCCATGATTTACTCAGTGTATCTATAAAAAGAGGGCTCCCCCCATAATTTGACACCTTTGAATCCATTTTTTAGCTCCATTTTCTATAATTCTATCTCCATCTTGTATTTTCTACGTATTTTAATAAAATTTTCATTTTACCCCTAGTTCAATTATGAGTGGCTAATTTCCTTTCAAGCTTGGGTTGAAGGTGAAGTCTCAACATGCTCTATGGGCTTAATTTGGTAAATTTACTTTTTCTTCCTCTCTAATTTATGTTGTTTTTTTGACTTTTCATTGACAGATAGTAATAATCTTGTCTATATATCAGCTAGTATTACCGTCTCCCTAGACAAGGTTATTACTATTTGGCACGGGAAGCACTTAACACCATATCTATTAAAGTGTGGTTAATGAGGAGTGAAAAATCCCCCTTCATGATTTAATTGGTATTAATAATAAATGTTAAGCTGATAGTTTATGTTGAGTACAGATCCAGAGATCCAAGCACTTCATTTTAATAGTTTATTCCCACCACTTTAATTTAAATTAATAGATAGTCTACATCATTTTCATTATAAATCAAACCACCAACTCAGAAAATTAATTCTACATACAATTAAAATTCACCTCCTTGTGGGATCGACACTCGTCACCGTTGATCTATTCTACAATAGATTGCGAGTTCAATAAAATTTGCACAACAGTGAACACCCCCTTGATACCCCAATCAAGCTAACATTTTTCAATTTGCTTACTAATTGTCTCCTCTTTATGATCAGGAACCGTATTGAAACTAATGATCTTTCTGTGCAACTGCCAATTATCGTCAATAAAGTGGGCTGTTATCACCATATAACTAGTTGTCGTAATTGAAGTCCAAATATCAGTGGTGAGACAAACTTTTTATTTACCATCACTCAATAAAATTTTCAAAGAAGCCTTTCCAACCAAAAATAAGTCAAGGATATCCTTAGTAATGGTTCTACATGATAGGACAACATATCTCAGACATAAAACACTATAAAAATTAAGGTTGGCAATTTGCTGGCATGAACCGATATTGGTAAATTTCTTAATATATGGGTGTCAATGCGCACGTATACACAATAAGTAATAAAGTGATAAGTATTCAAGTATAATCTCCACAAAAACTGATGCTATTAGAGTTGCTATAGCAATTTTTATAGAGCAAATCAAATCCTTTTAACAACTAAATTAAACTAAGTAATCTAAATGACAAAAAATAAAATGCACTAAACAAGTCAATACGTCTCCCACAAGGATGTAATCATTAAGAATGATGTAATTGAGTGAATCAACTCACTTAATGGTGTTTGTGTTTTTTTCATTCTGAGATCGTTCTTTACAACAATTACTACAACATTGGGTAGAATATTAATACGTCCTCAACTGTTGCCTATTGGACATCTTATATCTATATGTAACCTAACAATGACCAGTTATTGTGCCACACAAGATATAGCATTAAAAGATATAGGTTCCTAATACCCTACAAGGTGATTCCCTATGTCTAGTTCATCACTAGTTTTAAATTAAGCATGACTCTATTCAAATTAAGTTAACCCAACTTGGGAAACCTAATTTAAAACCAAGTATTATTTTGATATGATCTACTAAAACAAGCCCTTTTGTGGCTCTCCCTTAGCTAGTATCACTAAATGGGTGGTCAGCCGAAATAGTGAATTGAATAAAGCATTATCACAACAAAATGATGTAGGAATCATGCAGCAACATCATATTTTAGTCAATAAACCATCAAGTTTGTCTGTCACTCAACTACAAATAGATTTAGTTCATGATTGATAATAAAACAGAAACAAAACTGATTCAACCATCATATACATGATCAAAAATAAAAGAAAATGAAGAGAATAAAGATAAAGGCGAGTGATCCATGTAGATTTCTTCATTTCTTCTTCTTCACGCCTTCAATCTTCTCGTTTAGCCTGGAACTTCTTCTCTTCTTTGTTGTTTTCTTTTTCTTTTCTCATTATTTCTTGTGGTTGATGGCTATTCATTTTCCTTTGTGTGCGCTTCCTTTTATAATTGAAAACTACGGCAACTAAACATCTAGGGCACATATATTAACTAAAGTGAAATGAGCTCCAATGAGTATCTCCAACCCTTTGTAAAGTTCAAACTTGATTAACACTCATACCTGTCTCAAGCTCTTCTAAAGATATCAATTCTATAATTTCTTTCTCTTTAGCAGCTTTTAACATAGAATAATGTTTAAAAGAAGCATTAACAAAGTTGACAATAGAACTCAACTTAGGAGAAAAAAAATAACCATACCTCATGCACTACTTTAGATACTGTAACTAATACAAGTTATAGTCGACGAGCAAAGCAATGTACTTAATAGGCATATGGAAAATCATTAAGAAATAAATATTGTAATCCATTCCACTCTCCCACCATATTACTAGCACCATCAAACCGTTGACCTCTTAAATTTTAAACTAAAAGATTGTACCGAGCAAGAACATTGCCTATCTAGTTTTTTAAAGTCGAAGCCATTGTGTCATCAACACTCACAACTCAAGATAATAGCCATTTGCTCTTTGTGAGATTCATCAAGTACTTCATCAATAAGAATACAAAATTTAGCATCCCCAATTTCTTCTTGAATTTTGTGTTGCACTCTATTAGCAGGAATATTCAATAACTCTTTTTGAATCTTAGGTGCTATACATTGGGCATTTTTAGGAGCATTTTCTAACACAACTTTATTAATCTCCTCATTCATCAATGCTAACAACTTGATTAATTCAATAAAATTTCCACGATTAAGAGAATCAACTGACTTATTGTGACCTTAAAGGCACAAGCTTGTTTTGCTAACCTCTTGGTAACTACTATTGAGGTTTTTAGCTGTAATTTATTCTCTAAAACTAGTTGTGAAGATTGTGCATTCATTCTTTTATCAATATGCTTAGATGGATCCTCTAAATTGCTCCACTTTATCAAGGTGGCATTGTGAAAGAACCATGACTTCCTTCATGTAATGCAAAAGGACATTTTTTGTCACAAGAAACATCCTTCTAATTTTGAAACATCAACAATAAATGCATCATACTTAGTTGACATATTATAAAAAAGAAAGCACAAAATACAAAATACTTTGTCTTTTGACATGGAATACTCAAGCCAAGGAAATTTTGAGAACCAAGAAAATTGAAATCGTTGATTGTGCATACCATACTTAGTTGATAGGCACTTTTGTAGCTCGGATCAAAATGGTGGCATATTTATATACACTATCCATGGATCTTCACATTTGTCAATGGGATAACTTTTGATTGAGATGCATGATTCACGATCACATTCTAAATAAGGGGTGTCAATAGTGGATAGATTATCAACTTTCTCAAATTCGACTCTTTGAGACGCAGGAGAACTTGAGGCATCAATATTGCATGGAGAACTTGTCTCATTTGATGATTGACCACCGTCTACTTTGGCAAAGAATGAAAGGAGAGTTTTTCTGGACTTGGATTTGTAGGACATGATAACCTATAATAGCATGAATTTATATAAGAATTGATAAATGAATTAATAATTAGAAGCCCAATTAACATGCTTAAATAAAATGAACAATTAAAATGTGTTCATCTTTTCAATTTTAAAAAAATATATTATTAGTGAAAAATAACAACAATAAGTATTTACTTAAAATGCTCTCTAGCAATTGTTCCAACAACAATATATACAGTTATTAATATATATATATATATATATATATATATATATATATATATATATATATACCCCTACTTGAATTGTTGAGCCAACACTTTGTATTGTTGAACAATTATTGAACTCAATTTGCTTGAGTTTTACAAACCAACTACTAGGACACAACACACTCGGACTTTGGTCGAGTGGTGAGCCCAAGTTCTCACAAGGTTCAAGTCCCCATAGGGGCTCACCTCCATAATTAGCATGATTATGAAGTAAAATTTACAAACAAATAATCAATTTATATCAGTTCTAAAATTCAAAATAATGTAGCAAAATAAAATGTACAGGAAATCAGTGAAATTCATCACAAAAAATAATCAATTTATTTAGGTTCTGAAAGCATTCTGGTAGAAAAAGGTGTAAAGCCAAAAAATTAGAAGATCAAGAAGACCAACAGCCTTGAAGGGGATCACCATTTTTTAAAAAAAAATTCTTGGCTTTTAGTATTGTTGTCGGTGCAAGTGCGGACAAAGTGAATTGGGTAAGATTTTTTAGTTTGAATGGGACTCTTGTAATTAATCATTAATGGTATATTTGTGAATTTAACTAACATAATTGATTTTTTTATTTTTTTCTATGCCGAGCTGCACCAGTGGGTCCTTCACTGATAAACTTTATTTTCAATTTCATTTTCTCCCCATTTTCTTTCTCACTCCTCTCTCTAAATAAAGCTCTCCAGTTAAAAAGTTTTGGATGATTTCATTTTAATCTGTCACATTTTCACAATTAACTTTTTGTGTCCCTTTTTTCTTTTTTTTTTGTCCTTTGAATCAGTTGGTTTCGACGGACAAACAAATTAAAGAAGCATTGGACTAGGATTAGGCTTTGAACGTCGAGTGGTCATAACTAGAATGAATGTTTTTTCAGCTCGAAATTCAGAACAGCATTTATTTAACTCATTAACAATACAAAGGCAGCAGTTTTCTTTTTTTGCTTTTTTGAAACTTTTCATAGATTGGAAAGCAAAGGACAAACAAAAGCTGCATTTCTACCAGCCAAACAATCACAATTTGAACTACTAATTGGAAGTTTTAACTAAGGCACCAAATTGGAAAAAAAGAAAAATTACTTAAGGCACAATCCTGTGACTTTTGAGCCTACCAATCCAAGTGACGAAGGAATTCTTAGAATTCCTGAAACCAAAGAACCCGTGCTCCTTACTCTTGTTCATGCTAACTAAATAACCCGCACCAATATTCAACCACATATCTGCATATGACCAAACAGCAACCTCATTCAATTTGGTTGTCTGAAGCTGATTCTCTCTCACAATCTCCTCCCACGCTCTTTCTTTACCTTTCATAATTTCCTCCAATCTCACTCTTTCACTACCCTTTTCATCTTCAAGCCCATAATTCTCAATCTCAAGCTGCTCAGCCAACACTTTCCATAAATGCTTCCACTTATGTTTCATAAAAATTAATTTCTTGATATTTATTAATTTTCATGGCTGATAAAAAATTGTTAATGCTCATTTTTAAATGATAGGTTTTGTTCCTCTTAGTTAGTAATACTAATTATTTACAAATAAAAGAACATATCTGAATGATTTGATGAGAATTTGTAAAATTGAGAAGAGAAATAGAGGAGAGGATTAATTAAGTAATTTTTAAAAAAATTATTTAGATCATAAAATTTTTAACTAAATGAGGCTTTAGAGAGAAAATTAGTGAGTTCATATAACCTCATCCTTAATTTTTGGAGTGCAAATATTAACACCCTCATAAGTATGTTGACTTATAAGTAAGTGATCCAAATTCAAATTGTTATTTGTTTTTCCACATTAGGGTGGGACTGAACTGCATAATCGATGCAAAGGGCATACTTATGTTTGGCTTACATATAACTCCTAATGAGCTAGGTTATATCTAAACCTAATGTTGGGGAATTTTAATTCCGCTCAAAATCTTGAAAACAAAAACATCAACCAAATAATTAATAGAATATGTAGATGAAGAATAAAACTAATCGTACAACACAAAAATTTATGTGAAAAACTCTCATACCAAAGAAAATCATGCAGCTAAGGACAACAAGGCAAAAAGTTACTACATGGAAAACTATTATAATTACTTTAGTATTTTCTTCAAACCCCAAAGCCGAATAACACTTATTCTCTCATCAGTCCTATTGTTTTTCTTACATTAGAAATTGTCTACATGCTTATTTTTATATGAACAAGCAAACCAAACATCCTTATATACAGTGATTGTTTTCTTATAGGTGAAGAATTCATTTCCTTATACAAATTGTATACCTCCTTGAATAAATTAAGTCCTAAAAGAGAAATTACTTATTCCTTAAATATGAATCCTCTAAAATAAGAAAATAACCTAGAAAATCCTTATATTGGAAAAAAGAGATGTATTTCTTAACAATCTCCACCTGAAGGGACAAAACATGATCCACTCTAGCATGTTGTCTCCATCTTCTTCACTCCACCAAAATCACATTCACATAGAGCTTATGGAATCAATCTATCATCAGTAAAATCTTGAAATAGCCATAATTTTGCACACTGAGAATTATCATGCTCCACTTTATCTAGAGTACACATATTCAGCATATCTTGATCACCTTGCTAAAAATCCCACTCTCATGTTTGGCTTGAGAGTCCTCATCGATTAACATAAAAATTCTGCCACACACCTTATATAAATGTCAAACTATGCCTTGCATGCAAATTTTATAGACCCACTGGCAATAACACATCCTTTTCCATGGCACACCAAAAGGGATAAATCAGTCTCTTATGGGGAAAAAAACACACTACTGGCTAAAATTATCAATATTTCCATCTACTATTTTAAACCTACTAGCTGAGCCTGCTTCATTCCAACAATCTTTATTAAGGTGTCTTAATTGTCTACACACTTGTAGGAGTTTTCACCACTAAGAACATGGTTTACATCGCCTTTGCTTTCACTGTGTAACATAGATTGGATGAACATATATCTTTGAATTGAATCTATCCCAAGCTAAAATTTACTCTCCCATCAAACTTTTCTATCTCACCTTCACAAGTTCTGAAAACCTCATCGTTGATATATTTGGTCTACATTGCAACTTAGCCCTAATGCCACTTGTTACAAAATTTTAATTTCACTCGAGATCCGGCAAGCAAAACTATCAAACAAATAATAAATAGAAAATATAGGTGAAGAAAAAAAAAACTAATCATACAACAGAAAAATTTTACATGTAAAACTCTAATACCGAAGAAAAACCACGCTGCCAAGAAAAAAAAGAGAAAATTTCATTATATGAAAAATTATATTTCGTCACTAAAAACCCTAGTTTTCTATTTATATATCTTTTATTTCATTTCATTCATTCTTTCATTCTCTCATTCCCTTATTCTCTTAATTTTATTCTTTAATTGTCTCATGTCTAATAAATAATTCTCATTCTAATTCAATCTCTACTTCTTCTCTTTTTTATTTTTAACATGGTAATCTATACTTCCTGTTTCTTTTATTTTTGTTTTTTCTTATCTTATTTATTACAACTTATACTACTATTATGTTTAGAAGTTACACAAATTATTGTTTGTGTTTATTTGTAAGGAATAATGAAGATCAATTGCACCAAGATAAAGAAAATCAAGAAATTTTTATCCATTTATAATTTTTTTCTTTCAAAAGAATAGATATTGAATTTTGTAATTATTTTTGTATTTTCATCAACAATACAATTCTTTTTAAATTATTTCTCTTTTTATCATAATGGTGTTACTTATCATTATAATTTATTGTTAAAAATGATAACATTTAAATATTCATAATAATAATTTAATAACAGAAAAATATTTTTCAGCGACGAAATGCTATTCGTCGTGAAAAGTGCCTTTTAATGACAAAAAACTGTTCATTGTAAAAATTACCTTTTAGCATCAAAATACTATGCATCGCTAAAACTACCTTTAACCACGCATATTTTGTTGCTAAAAGGTGTTTTTTAGCAAAGAAAACATTTAGCAACGAAATATTATTCATCACTATAAATACTTCTAGTGACGAAATAATTTGTCACTAAAACTCATATTGCAACACATAAATTAGCGAATACTATATTCTTTTGGTGATGATTTTTGTCACTAAAAAGAGACATTTAGTGACTAGTTGAAAATTCTTACCCAAAAACCTAACCCGATTCTCCTATTGCGACGAAGTGGCAACAAAAATTTTCTCATCACTATACCCTTTAGCGATGAAAATTGTATGCTTTAGTGATGATTATTTTCGTCCTCAAAGTCCTTCTTTGTTGTAGTGTTGGGTTTAGTTATAACTTGAAGGCGTGTAATTAGAAGTGTACAATGAATGTGTTTCCAGGTCGACAATTGAGTACAGTATTTATTTAGGTCGTTAACAAATAGCAATAGCAAAGGCAGAATTTTTTTCCCCCTGCTTGAAATGAAACTTTCCATTGATTAACAAAGTAAAGGACAGACAAAAGATGCATTTCTTCCAGCAAAACAATCAAGTTTTGCTAATTCGAGACTTTTCAATTAGCCAAGGCACCAAATCAAAAAAAAAAAACAAGAAAAAAAAAACTTAACGGACAGTCCTGTGACTTTTCAGCCGATCAATCCATGGGATAAACGAATTCTTAGAATTCCTGAAACCCAAGAATCCGTGCTACTTCTCTTGTTCATGCTAACTGAATAACCCGCACCAATGTTCAACACCACATCTGCATATGACCAAACAGCAACCTCATTCAATTTTGTTGGATGCAGCTGATTCTCTCTAGCAATCTCCTCCCACTCACTGTCATTAGGTTTCATAATTTCCTCCAATCTCACCCCTCACTACCCTTTTCTTCTCAAAACCCATAATTGTCAATCTCAAACCAGTCGGCCAACTCTTTCCATAAATGCTTCCACTTAAAAACATCTCCATTGGTGCAATTGAAAGCTTCGTTTGTTGCATTAGGATCCATTGCCGCCCAAATTTCCTGCTTTTTAACCAACTTTGCGTCCGAAAATTCTTCGAAACCTTCCCGTCCCATGAAATACTAGAGGAACACCTTCGTGTTTACAAATAGCTGCGTACACGCAGAGAGTGCCTATAATATTCATCAAACTATAAGGTGAGAACCCAAATATTCAGGAAGGTCCCTCGTAAACACGAAGTGATAGTATGGAAAAGTCAAGCCCTCTCTTTTGTCAACTTCTTCAAACAATATATCTTCTTGAGTATAATAAAAAAGTGGTTTGTTTAACCTTGGCAAATCCTCAATAAAAGGCGGATCGTGAGGCGGCATCTTGCGAATACACTCGAATGGTCCCTCGTAATGTTTGCCTCCCTTTTGGAGACAGATGCGGCGGAGATTAGGCGCATTCGGGATTACAGAACAGGGTAAATTACGAGACATGGCGCCATTGATCTGACAATTCTCCCGCTTCAGGGGAATTGGCGTTCCAGTTACGTCGGGGGTATCGCATCACCCCGTAGACCTTCCACGAGCCACAATTCCTGTCATGCCTACTACAAGGCCCACATTCTGGTAGTCTTGAGGTCACGCATCTTCTCCGAATTTCTTCTGTACCAGCGAAAATTAAACAAACAATATTTTAAATATCAAAATGTTACATGTACGTTCAAACCTTTCAAGAGAAGAGACTCTGGAAGCCAAAACATCAAATTTATTTTTCGTTATCAAATGGTGTAAAAAGTCAAATGAACACAACGTGCATATGTAGTCTGCGGAAATATCAAAATTATCCTCAAACTGTAAATCTCAGCCATTTACGCACAGGAACCTAGTAGAAGTGATTGTGAAACTTGATATACTAATAAATGAAGAATTCTTGTTTTCTTTTTAAATTTTAGGAAATAGTTAAAGTTGTTCATATAAATCAACGGGAGATTTTTTTTTTCTTTCTCATCTTATTAATCCATGTGAATATTCACGAGGGTTATTTCAATGAACAATTTTTTTTTCTCAATAAATCTGCCATCATGAAATACGTTTTGGCTCTTCTGTATAATTTGAAAATCATAGAAAAAATTATCAATAAATAATTCTACATCATTTATGCTGGGACAATAAAAACTTTTGGTAAAAATTATCACCTATAACCCAGAAATATTCATATCATAGCACCAAGAATCAATAATAAATTATACGGAAGCATACCTGAATCCATAACGCTTAATTCCTCTCTATCGTTGTGTGATTGGCCTTCCAGATCTACACGTTCTCCTAGAGAGTCCTTTAGTTCTCTCTGTGCTCTCTCTTTGAAAAAGGGATATCAAAAAGAATGGAAAAATTACGTGTGACCTGGAACCACGACCATTTGTATAGACAACAGTTTTCTATTGTCACTAGGTATTTCTAATTATGTCCATCATAGAATTAGAATATTATTGGGTCTCTACATATTAAAGGCCTACACCCTATTAAACACATTAGAGCCTATAATACCAAAAACATTAACAGATCACTTTTAATTGGGCTTAACCTTAGATGACAGTCTGCAACACATAATTATTCACATATAAGCCCAACGTTGGATTAAGGATCCAACAATGCTGGATTAAAAAATCCAACAATCTCCCACTTTGGCTATATATGTAACATCATAATTATGTTTTGCAAAAATAACTGTATGAGTTCAACCTTACTGTCATTACCGAAATGTATCTATAACCAATTATGTCCATCAATCACACCAACATAGGATCAAAGCGGCCTTCGTTACCTCTATTGTAACTTAACCCTCAACAGTCATTATGCTAATATAACTGAATGACATGGATCATGATGTGAATGTGTAGCATAAAAATTTTGATGCAACGTGATCTTAACATGCCTATTTCCAACTAGTCCACCTTAAACTTTATTAAGATCAAACCTTACTAGAATCAGAGTGTGAACAAACAAAAAAAATTTATTTCTGCAGAAAACAATCTTAAATATCCGTAAACTAAAACAATCGAAAAATGTCTAAATTATGAGAGCATCAAAATCACAAACTCTCATTAAAACTGAATATCCTTAAATAACATGACACTCATACGAGCAATGTGCTCATGAAACATCTTGGGTGGCAATCCCTTAGTAAGCGAATCCACAATCATGGAGTCTGTGCCAATGTACTCTATAGACAATTGTCAACTCTGAACGCTTTCTTTAACAACTAAGAACTTAATGTCTATATACTTCAACTTTGTCGAGCTTCTGCTATTATTGGAATACAGTACTACTGACTTATTGTCACAAAATAACCTGAGTGGTCTATCAACACCATCTACTATACGCAGCCCCATGATAAAATTCCGCAGTCATATCCCATGATTGGATGCCTTATAACATGTTATAAACTCTGCTGCCATCGTGGAAGAGGTTATAAAAGATTGTTTAGCACTCTTCCAAGAAATAGCACTTCCAGCTAGTAGATAAATGTAACCCGAGGTGGATTTCATACTATCTTGGCATCCAGCAAAATCAGAGTCAATATACCCAATGATCTCAAGTTTATCCTACCTCTGATATGCGAGCATGAAGTCTTTTGCTCTCTACAAGTATCGTAAGACCCGTTTGGCTATTTTCCAATAGTCTACTCCTAGATTACTTTAATATTTGCCCAACATCCCAGTAACATACGCTTTACCGATCGCATACAAACCTAAACATACATCAGACTTCCTACTGTTGAAGCATAAGGAATCTTCTACACTTCCTTTTTTTTCAAAGTCATTCTTAAGGCACTGATTGAAACTAAACTTGTCTCCTTTAGCCACAGGGGTATCATCTGGTTTACAATCTTGCATGCCATATCTCTTGAGAACTGTTTCGATATAGCTCATTTGTGATAATCCCAGAATACCCTGAGAGCGATCTTAGTGTATCTGTATGCCTAATACAAAAGAGGCGTCACCAAGATCTTTCATCTCAAAATTCTTAGTTAGAAATCTCTTGGTGTCGTGCAATAAGCCTATATCGCTACTAGCAAGAAAAATGTCATCGACATATAAAACCAAAAAAATATACTTACTCCCACAGAACTTATGGTATATACAATCATCGACCAACTTCGTCTCGAAACCAAATGAGATGATCACTTGATGAAACTTGAAATATCATTGTCGAGATGCTTGCTTGAGCCTATAGATGGATTTCTTAAGCTTGAAAACCACATTCGTTGGGTCCCCAGACACAAAGTTTTCTAGCTGCACCATATAGATCGTCTCATCAATATTGCCATTGAAAAACGTTGTCTTTAATAATCTGATATAACTCAAAATTGAAATGCGCCAATAATGCCATTATAATCCTAAAAGAGTCTTTTAAAGAAACCGGAGAGAAAGTCTCTTTATAGTCAATGTCTTTTTTCTACATAAAGCCCTTTGCGACAAGACATGTCTTGTACCTCTCCATATTGCCTTTTAAATCCCTTTTGGTCTTAAATATCCATTTACAACCAATAGATTTTGCACCTTGTAGCAATGAGACAAGATCCCATATGTCATTGTCTTTCGTAGACTTCATCTCCTCATTCATGGCATCAATCCACTTTTGAGAGTTAGAACTTTCCATAGCTTGACGGAAATTGATTAGATCATCTTCCATCACGTTGATGTCTACCTCATGTTCTTAGAGAAATACAATGTAATCATCTGGCAATGCACTTCTCCTTTCTCTAGTGGATCTCCTTAATGGCATATGTTCTTGAGATGGTAGTATTTTTTCTTCTAGAACAACTTCTTTTATAGGGGGGTCTTGATTTGTTGTGTCTTGAACAAAGTCAGGAATGAAACCCTAATCAATGCCAATAACACCTATGGGAATATCAACATACTTCTTTTCAAACACAAAGTCCCTAAGTGTATCTCCCTCCACAAACTCGACATCTTCAAAGAACCGAGCATTTCTCGACTCGAAAACTAACTTCATTGTGGGATCATAAAACTTGTAACCCCTAGATCGTTCTGAGTATCCAATAAAATAGTAACTCACCGTTCTTGAATCTAATTTCTTCTCATTAAGCCTATAAGGCCTTGCCTCAGCTGAACATCCTCAAACATGTAAGTGCTTGAGATTAGGCTTTTTACCTGTCCAACGCTTATAAGGGGTTTTGGCAATCGCTTTAGTTGGAACCCTATTAAGGATATACGCTGCAGTCTTAAGTGCTTCTCCCCATAGTGATTCTGGTAAGGTAAAATAAGAAATCACACTCCTCACCATGTCCTTAAGCATCATATTTTATCTTTCAGCAACAGCATTCATAGTGGGCGAACCCGATATAGTGTACTGTGGGACGATACCGTATTTCTTTAGGAATTTAGCAAATGGCCCTGGACGTTATTCACCTGAACCATCACATCTGCCATGGTATTCACAACCACGATCAAATCTGACGCTTTTGATTCCTTTGCCTAGTTAGCTCTCAACTTCGGCCTTAAAGTTTTTGGACATATCCAAGGACTGTGTCTTTTCATGGAGGAAATATATGTAGCCATATCAAAAAAAATGGTCTATGAACGTCATAAAATATTATTGACCATTCCAAACAGGTGCAAAGAATGACCCACAAATATCTGTATGTATGAGTTCTAAGATATTCAAACTCCTATTGGCTTCAAATCTCCTTTTATTGGTTTGTTTCTCTTTAATAAAGTTAACACATATGTCAAAATCTGTGAAATCTAAGGGGTTTAGAATTACGTCTAACATAAGTCTCTCTATTCTCCGTTTGGAGATATGACCTAATCTCTTGTGCCATAATGCAGCCAAATTCTCATTGGTTAACTTTCTCTTTAAACCTCATGTACTTAATTGCAGGGATTCGTTAAATGAAGCAATTGTATCAAGCGTATAAAAATTATCATTACCCAACAAAGAACCAAAACCAACTAATTTTGAATCATGAAACAAACTAAATTTTCCATTTCCAAATGAACAAGAATAACCAAATTTTTCCAAAGCAGAAATAGAAATCAAATTCCGCCTAAAAGACGAAACAACAAAAGTTTCATCAAGATCCAAATAAAATTTAGTCTTAAACAATAATCTAAATTTTCCAATTACTTCAACTTTAACTGTTTTGCCATCACCTACATAAATGTATCTTTCACCATCACTAGGTTTTCGACAACTCAGGCAACCCTGTATAAACACACTGATATGAGTGGTGGCACCAGAATCTACCCACCACGTGTGTCTAGGTACCAAAGTTAAGTTAACCTCAAAACAAACTAAACTAAGAAGCATTCCTTTCTTAGCATGCCATGCATGATAATTAGTGCAGTGCTTCTTCTTATGCTCTTCAGCCCCACAGACGAAATAATCAGTACCTTCTGAATCACTTGGTTTCTTTGTTGTTTCTTTTGAGGTGCTGTATCTACAGTTTCCTTATCATTCTCCCTTTTCTTACCCTTGTTGCTAGGTGAGCACTTTCTACCTTATCTTTCTTCAGCCTATCCTCTTTTTGAACATAGTGTGATATGAGCTCATTCAAAGATCAAGTCTCTTTCTGACAATTATAGCTCACTTTAAACTGGTTAAACTATGTTGGTAAGGATATTAAAACCAAATGCACTAGCAAGTCCTTATAGAATTCAAGCTTAAGTGCTCTTAGCTTAGAAGTAAGATGAGACATCTCTATGATATGTTCCTTAATATTGCCTTTACCCGTATACCTCATTGAAATTAGGCTTGTCAAGAGCATACCAATTTCTGCCTTATCGTTCTTGACAAACCTTTGCTCAATTTGTGCAAGAAACTCCTTAGCCGTAGTTGTTTTCTCAGTCATTGAACCCTTGAATGCTTCTAGAATAGTCTTCTTCATGATCATGATACACATGCGATTTGATTTCTCTCACCTTTTCATTTCCCTTTTATCATTAAGGGTACTCTCATCTGTAAGAGGTGGAAGAGATTCAACCCTTAACGTAAGATCAAGATCCATGAATGCGAGAACTATTGAGAGATTCTCATGCCATGATTTAAAGTTAAAGCCATTTAGCATAGGAATGGAATTGATTTTGGCAGTAATATTAACAACAAACATAACTGAATAGAGAACAACAAACAAACAAAACAAGCTCATATTAGTTTTAAAACAAAAATAAATTCAAATAAAGGTAAACCCCATCTCAAGATACCGGACACTCTATTAATATTCTATGTTTTGACAGAATATTAACTTGTAAGTGATATCTTAGTGTAGTAATCAAACACTTATAATAAAAACATGTCAAACAATGAATCTTCTTTTAGGTTGATTCATTATTCACATGTAAAACCGAATAATCATCACGTGTTTATTACCATAAGTGCATATATAATTCTATTAAATATAGACCTTCCTTTGAGTCGATCAATATTTACAGAAATTACATGTACAATACTGTTTGTATTTTAAGATAAATTAATTACTACAAGAAATGTCACTTTGGCGACATGTTGCTTTAATTAATTCATTTCAAAATACATATAAACTAACCAATATTTGAATTTAAAATTACACCAAAAATTACCAAAAAAATAAAAAAAAATCGGGTCAAAGTCAAAATTTGACCATCAACAGTCAAAGTCAACTATCAACGTTGATCGGTTCAATGCTAGAATGGTTGGGGTCAACCCGAACCAAATATTGAACCAACCCACAAATTAAACCAACCCTTTTTTTTTTGTTTTTAATGAGCTAAACATCACTTGTAATGGGCTAATGTAAACTAATACTTAATTTTAATCTATCAAGCCCAATATATTGAGCCCAAAATTAAATTTCATTAAACCCAATCAAATTCATGGCTTAAATGAAAAGTCTTTTAATAATTCTGCTGAAAAGAAAATTTAAAAAAATTATAGGGACTTTTACGATATAATCCATGTAACCTTACTCCTTTTTTTCTTTTCATGCGGCAACACCATGCCGCTACCTCTTTTTTTTTTTAATCCAATTTTCCCTAAAAAAAAAAGAGTTCCTAAAATTCTAAATTTATTTTATTTTAACAAGAGTGAAACATAAATTTAATTCAAGAATTATTGAATTCAAAAACACCAAAATATATTTAATCCTTAATTTGTTCTCAAACTCAATAATTTTAATAATTTTGGTATTATTGAATTTGAGAACACCAAAAATTTAATCATTAATCAAAAAATAAATTTGATTCTTAATGATTCAACACAAATTAGCTCTGATGCCATTTGTTGGGACAATAAAAATTTTTGGTGAAAACTATCACCAGTAACCCAGGAATATTCATATCATATTACCAAGAATCAATAATAAATTATGCGGAAGCGTACCTGAATCCATAATACTTAATTACTCTCTAGAGTTGTGTGATTGGCCTTCCAGATCTACACGTTCTCCCAGAGAGTCCTTTAGTTCTCTCTGTGCTCTCTTTCTAAAGATTGGGATATCAGAAAGAATGAAAAAATTACATGTGACCTGGGAACCATGACCACTTGTATAGACAATAATTTCCTGTTGTCACTAAGTATTCCAAATTTTGCCCATCATATAATTAGAATACTATTGGGTCTCTATATATTAAAGACTCACACCCTATTAGATACATTAAAGCCCATAATACCGAAAATCTTAACAGATCACTTTTAATTGGGCTTAACCTTATATGACGGTCTGCAACACATAATTATTCACATATAAGTCCAACATTAGATTAAGGATCCAACAATACTGTATTAAAAAAATCCAACAATTTATACTCAACAATAGTAGTAAAGATAAATGCTCGTTTAGTTCTTATATTTCAACATAAGTAACTTTTCAATCATAATAGTTTTGGATAAAAAGGGTCTTTTAATTTGTATTTTTAGCAAGTTATACAAACTTTTGGAGTTTCTAAATCTCAACTCTACCAGGCAAACTTATGCAAACAATCAAAAAAGTGACGTTGCATTTAATTTAGAAGTTATTTCTCATTTAGGCCCTATTTGATATTGAAACACTATAGCATAGTAAGAAAAAAGAAAAAGAGTTTTAACTATTCAATAAAAATTGATAGTGTATAATAAAATAATTATTAAATAATAAAGACATTATAGGTTTTAGTCGTACAAGGGTAGGATCAAATCAACTTAACTTCTAAGCTACAACAATTAATGTTTACTAAACACTTTATTACTGTAACTTTTAAGTTACGACTGCCCAACCTCAAACCAAACAAGGCTTTAATTTGTTTCACTTATTGAGGCGTCTAATTATTGAGATAGCATACCAGTTTATAAGGCAATAATATACATGACTCTAGAAGCTAAAACATCAAAAAAAATTTGTTATCGAATAGTGTAAAACATCAAACGAAACCAACATAAATATGTGATCCTATTACTGTTAATATATCAAAATTATCCTCAAATTATAAATTTTATCCATTTACAAATAAGAACTTACTACAAGTGATTGTGAAACTTGATACACGAATAAATGAATAATTCTTTGTTATTTTAAATTTCAAGAAATAGCTAACTTGTTCTTATAAATGATGGAATTTTTTTTTCACCCTCATCTCATTGATTCATTTGAATACTCTTGAGGGCTAATTGAATGAACAAATTTTTATTTTCTCAATAAATCTAGCATCATAAAAAATGTTTCGGCTCTTGTGTAAAATTTGAAAATCGTAGAATAAAACATAGCATTAAAATAATTTTACATAATTTATACTAACCAATTAATCAGGAAAATATATTAGATATAAATTTCATGGAATCAACAAGGTGAGATAGAAAGAAGAAAATGTGTCTAAAACTTCAATTTTATTAGGCTCTTATGAATGTCTCATTGTTTTAACTAGATTTTGGAGTGGAGGAAAAAAGAGAAATAAAAACCTAGCTAAACACAATAAATTTCCGTTAAGGTGAAAAGGTGCCTCATGTAGCGAGACGTGTTGCTCATTTTGGCCTTAGGTAGAGCTTGAGAAAGAATGGAAGAGGTGAGGTTGGCTTGAAGGGCTATACTTAACCTGCAAAAAATGGAGAAAGAGGTTAGAGGTGAGGCCTGCAATGGTTGGCAACCACACTCCAATGCTCCAGTTAGTTTTAGGGTGATTTTTGGTGTTGAAGAAAGCCTCAGCCTTGTGTTGTGTGTATTTTTTTGTTACATAATAATCATAAATATAGAACTTGAGTGTCCATATATGGAGTGGCTTGAGGTCCCTACCTGCCATGCCATCGAGCACATTTTTATTGGCCTTTTCTCTCTGACCTGAGAATATTCTTATCATTTGGCCTCTTATGATCGTTGGAGCCTTAAGGAGCAAGTTATTTCATTATTTCGTAAATTGCCCACACATACACGTGTAGGATTGTGTTGGGTGGTCTGTCATGCCTCTGCAGAGGCTGCTCAGCAATTGTAGGCATGATAGTTGAAAATAAATGGTCCCAATAGTCCTAATGAGCCATTTTTTAGCCCTTTTTATAGGTATGACACTCTGCTATCTCCTTGTTTCTAGCACGATATTCCTTATTTGATTCCTCATTCTTAGTTAAAGAATCAATTATTGTTCTTGGCGATCATGACATCTCACATGGCTAACATTTTATTCATTTTCTCTAACCTTTCTGCATTGAACATGGTGAAACTCGGGTACCATTTTGATTTCTTGGTGTACCCGGAATAGATTGATATCCTATTGGTGACTTTTTGCTTGTTATAAAACTCTATATCGACACATGGAGCTCTATTATTAGTCTTCCATTTCTTTCTCAAACACTCACCATGTCGGGAAATTAATTGTCAAAAAAAAATGCATAAAACGATGAGATTGAGAAAAGTGAAATTAAGGTTTATGGTAAAGATGTGATAAATGGGTATATTTAATTAATATGAACGTTTTCATTCAATTGCATAAGGTTGTCCTTTGCAGTAACTTGAATTTTGGGCAATGTAGGAATATAAATTGTTATTAAAAAATTATGTTCAAAATTATTTTTAGAGTGAAAAATCTATACGCTTATAATTTTGCGTGTTATGGCTCTTTAAAAGTGACGATTCAAATTCAAGTGGATATTTCCATTGGATGTGTTTTTTCCACTTTTGGGTGGGACTACATTGCACAAATCGATGCAGAGTGCAGACCCATGCTCTGCTTACATATAATTTTTATTGGGCTGGACCATGTCCAAACATAATGCGAAGAATGAAAGCAAAGGAATACGAAGGTAAATTTTTCTAACCGTTAAAGTTACGAAAGGAACAAATACGAAGGCAAATTTTTCTGCACCCGCATTAAAAATTGACATATGTAGTTTACTCTTCCCCAAGAATTACTGAGAATAGGCTTTGAACACCCAATCTTTTAGATTTTCTATTAAATGTAAGTGCTGACGGCTTTGAACAAATAAAATTATAATTATACCCCCAGGAAATAATTATGAAGAATGGTAAATTTCATCCTACTGCCTTATTGGATTAACATATTTCAATTTAATCTCTAAAAATATGAAAACTTCAACTTATTCCGTCAAATATCATTATTTTTAATTGTTGACTGATATTGACAGATTTAAATACAAGAATGCCCTTAATTCTAACTAACTAATAGTTTTGTGGGTTTAATAAGGATAATTTCATTTCACCCCTTAAGGTCTGACATATTTCAAGTAAAATGATAAAAATATTTATTAATAAAAACCCCCCATAAAAAATAATAATAATAAGCCTTTAAATAAAGAAAATTAATTTTACTTATATTTTAATTTATAAAACAAATATGATAAACATGAATTTTATTTATAAAATCACAAAAATGAAAATCAAAAAATTTAATTTTTACCCTTATCTTGAATTTAAATATTTTAGGAATTTAAATCATTAATTAATTAGTTGACTTTTACCATATAAAATATCATTTTTGTAACATATGCACCATGATTCCTTAATTCAACTGTATTTTGTATTTTTAATTTTGTTGCAAATTTTTAAATTCGTCAAAATTGTTACAAATCGTTGCAGGTAATTGAACGCAATTACTAAATTGATCATGCTCAAATAATTTAAATTTTTTATGACACAAAATCAAGACAATTCAAACACGATTCAATGGCCGTGCAATTGGATTTCATTTCAACACCCAGGTCCTGTATTACCTTAATTTGTATTAAGCTTACAAAAAAAAATGTCAATTTCTATTTAAGGAAAGAATGAGAGAGAAAAGCATTTCATTTTCTTTCCAAATATAGAAAGAGAGAGAGAGAGGGAAGAGTTGACCGACCCGTTAACCCACGACCCAGCTGGATCTCACTGTTCCAACCACCTCACCGGCCGAGCTTGGTACTGATCTGAAGCTTGAGAGCTGACCGACGTATACTTGCAGTCTTCATCATCGAAAAATAGCCAAAATGCTGGCGTTCCAACTCCAAAACCCGCGACTTAACCCTTTTTTCTCACCATTGATCTCGCCAATTTTAGGCCACGCCACCACTTGGATTTTGTTCCTCAGCTCCCCTCATCATTTTCCAAACAATCCCGTCACCTGAAACGGCCAAATGCCACCGATCGACCACCAAAAACCTCACAGCTTTAGGGAGCTCGATCCACCGCCGTCATCATGCGTGGGAGGTCACCAAGGCTAGAACTACCAAACCAGACCTTTCCGTCACCGTTGACTGAGCTCCAGCCACCATTGACCGTTATGGATAATTCGATAATTTCATAAACTTTAGGGATAATTCTATAATTTTAAAAGTGATGGATATTTTAGTAATTTTAGATTAGGTCAGTTAGGTAATTTGAGATTTTGGAGGTAATTCTGTAATTTACGTTGTTAGGGGTATTTTGGTAATTACATAATTTTCAGGGATAATTTCATAAATTCAAAAGTTATGGATATTTTTGTCATTTGAATTGATAGTAGTTTGGTAATCTATGATTCTGAGGATAATTTGATAAATTTTTATGCCAAGGGTATTTTGGTAATTTTATGAATTCGAGAATAATTTATTGCGGATAAATATCGTTTGAGCTCATTAGTTATAATTGCAATTTACAGATAGTAATTATGTTAATTCCTTAAATTAGGAGGATTTGTGAACGAGAATCAACCCGCGATGGGATTGTCGATACCAAATTTGAACATCGCATTGTGAGTGGAATATACAAAACATAATTTTATAGCTTATTATGATAGTAAAGCATGTTTGCGAAATCAATTTCAAATGCTTCAATTTAAATGATTTCGTAAAAATAGATTTTTATATGCATTTTGGTATTTATTACGAAAAAATGTGTTTGATTAATGATTTTGGTTACCGATTTTGATTATACATGATAATATTTTAAAGAAAAGAAAAACATATTTAAGGCATGTTAAATGAAAAAAGGAAATGAGATTTCGGATGAGACTATATGTTTATGTATATGTGTACAAAGGTATATGAATATGAGTATAATGATTGTTTTTAAAATTATTAGACAAAGACTCCTTCCCTCTCTGAGATACAGTGATATATATTAGATGAGATATGCATACGGTATGACAAATACAGAGATACTGATATTCAGATACATATAATACATATGAGATATAGGCTTTTGAGGCCTGTCTGAGTACACACGGAGGCTTTGGGTTGTGTACTCAGGCGACTTTATCTTTTGGAGACCAGATTATGCATGCACAGATATAATGAGATATAGAGATGATATTTTTTTATTTATCTGTGTAGCTCTAGGGCGTGACGGTACTCAGATAGTACGTCATTGCCCGTCCGTTGAGGTCCGGATATGATGAGATATGAGATGATATTTTTCCATCTATCCGTGTAGCTCCAGGGTGTGATTGTACCTAGATAATATTTCATTGCTTGTTCATCAAGGTCCAGATATGATGAGATTATTCCCCTTGGTACTTGTTTGGTGATAGTTTTTGGTATTTAGTATTAATGTTATAATTATTATAGATTTTATTAATTTATGCAGTACATTTGCAATATTGTTATTTTAGTACATGATTTGAATTTAATAAGTTATTTAAGTTCCTATGATATTTTGATGAAATTGTGTTTCAATATGATATAATTATTTTAGAGTAAGTTATGTTCAAAAACTATTATCCACTCACTGAGTTCATGGAGTTTTATATTCATTCTGTTTTATTATATTTTTTCCCCCACAAAAGATTCGTTATGTTCAGTTCAGCTTAACCCAACAACATTAGTCATTTTGGAGTTATGGCCACGTGATAGTGTTAGGAATCGTAGATGTATTTATTGAGATGTTTTGAGATTGTAGAATTTGATACATTTTGGGAATTGTGGACAACCTATGTATTTTATCTGATTTTAGATATTTGAATAATTTGGTATTTTGTTGAGGAGATTGGTTGTTTGGAGATAGTTGTATTTGAAATTATTTTGGAAGTGTTTATTTTATAATTTTACAAATTTGGCTATGTAATAATTATAGGGGAGACTCTACCAAATTTTCGGCAGAATCCTTATTAATTTAATTATGTTATAATGATTAAATAGAGTTAGGCAGACTCGCCTTGGGAGTTGAGGCGGGTCGTGTCAATTTTACCCTTCAAAGAATCTAAACGACAAATTAATCCATAAAATTTATTTATAGTCCATTACTAGCTACAGGTTACTAATATAATTAAAAAAATTTAATTAATTTGTAAAATTTAGGGAAATTCAAAATCGAATCCTTAACCGCTAATCCTAATTCCAAATTTTTATTGGTTTCTATTTATATTAATAGCACTTGTTATACATTTTAATCTTACTTATTTTCTACTTTTAATAATCATTCTTTTTCTATTAAAAGCCATTTTAATTTTTTTTCCCAAACATGAAGCTAATGGGTAAAATAGTAAAATATTTAATAATTTAAAATATTTAAGTACATCCAATATTTATCATTTTCTTAGAGTAATATTTATCATTTTTATTTATTGATCTTACGAATCTTTATCAGTAACCCTTTTTTATGGTTAAAGTGTTAAAATAAAATGTTATAATATTTTAAAATAAAATTTGAAACAATTTATTGGAAAAATATAATTCCTGATGTTGGCTTTGAAATCTAATAAATTACCAACTATGCCATCCACTACCATTTATCCTTAATTAAAATTTAAAATCGTAGTTCAATTTGTCTTCTTTTTCCTTTTCTTCTTATTTCTTCGTCTTCTACTTTTTTTGGTCTTGTTTTTGTTTCTTTATCTTACTCGTTCTTCTTCTGCTTTTTCTTCTTCTTCTTCTTCTTCTCTACATCAAATTAAATAATTATCTACATCAATAAACATTATTACAATCAAAATTAAACTTTACAACATAATCAAAAAATTAAAATCTCAAAAATTATAAAAAATGGAATTTTTCTCTCTCTTCTTTCTTCTTCGTGTACTTCCTTCCATTCCCTGTTCATCTTCTGCTTTCATTTTTTTTTCCTCTTTCACACACTTAATAATTCCACAACCACTTTCAAATCAGCCTAGTAAAATCCATTCCCATTGCCCAACAAAACCAATGGCCGCGTGCGGCCAGCTAAGCAAAACCCATGGTGAAGCGCAGCATGCCAAGCAAAACCCATGGCTGCATGCGGCCATTTACGAAGCTAGCCCATGGCCATGCACGGGCATGCCAAGTGAAACCCAAGCCCATGGCCTCTCGCAGCCATTCCAAGTATGCCCATAGCCGTCCGCGGCCATGCCAAGCATATGACGAAAATGGATTACTTACGTCATATGAAACGGGTGTTGATGGTTTCAATGATTAGTCTAGTTTTAGGGTTTACTTATGAATTTGGGAAGAAGCAGCGAGGGTTTGTTTAAAGGAGGAGGTGGGCCAAGATTTGAAACAGCGATGTTGGCACACCATTGCTCGGCTCCAATCTTCCTAACGAGTTGCTGCCTTGACTGCTATGGCTTTATGATGCGTGGAGAAGATGAAGCGTGGAGAAGACGAAGAAAATAGGAAATGAAAAAAAAAAAGGGGGGAATTGATCGAAGAAGACGAAGAAATTAACCAGAAAATGGAAAATTAAAAAAAATGGGAAAGAAATTTATTTTTCTTATCTTAAAAAGAAGTGATTTTTCTATGCTTCTGCATTAAAAAAACTAACCAATTAAAAAAATAAAAATCATCAATTTGGGTGCAAATTAATGAATAAAAAATGCTAAATATTAGTCTAAGAAAATTATAAATATTGGAAATGCTTAAATATTTAAAATTATTAATTATTTTACTATTTTACCCCTTAGCCTCATGTTTGGGAAGAAAAATATAAAAAAAAAAGGTTTTTGATTAAAAAAATAACAATTATTAAAAATAGAAAATAAGTAAGATTAAAACTTATGACAAGTGATATTAATAAAAAAGAAAACCGATAAAAAATTGGAATTGGAACTAGGGATTAAGGATTCAATTTTTGAATTTCCCTAAATTTCATATTTTTTTAATTTTTAATCCATTGAATTATATTAGTAATCCACAACTATTAATGAAATGTAAAAAAATTTTATGGGTTAATTTGTCTTTCAGAAACTTTGAAAGGTAAAATGGTATTTTGGATAGTAAAAGCCAACTAATTGGTCAATGATTTTTATTCTTAAAATATTTAAATTCAAGATAACAGTAAAGATTAATTTTTTTGATTTTCATTGTGGTGATATTATAAATAAAATTTGTGATTATTATATTTGTTTTTTAAATTAAAATTTAAGTGAAAATTAAATTTATTTTATAAAGGGCTCTTACTATTTTTTTTCTATAAGGGGTTTTTATTAATAAATTTATCTTTGTCATATAACTTAAGATATGTCAGACCTTAAAGGGCGAAATGAAATTTTCCTATTAACCCACAAAACTTTTAGTTAGTTAGGATTAAGGGCATTTTTGTATTTCAGTCAATCAACATCAATCAACTGTTAAAAATAACGACATTTAGGCGATAAGTTAAAGTTTTTATACTTCTTGAGATTAAATTACAGATGAAATTTACCCTATGAAAAATAACATTAATACCCATAAACTTTATTTTAATTTTCTTTTCTTACTTTATTTTAACAATTATGAAAAATTTTCGATTATTTCATTTCAATCGGTTATATGTTCACAATCAACTTTTACTTTTTCTTTTTCTGGTCCCGTAAATCGGTTGGTTGGAAAGGAAGTGGTTTCGACGACGAACCATTTAGAAAAGCTTTGGTCTTGGATTAGGCTTTAATTGAAAATTAGGTTTAGTAGTAACCTGAACGCATGAATCAGAAAGGTATTATGAATGGTTTTTCCAGGTCGACAATTTAGTACAGTATATTTATTTAACTTATTAACAAAAAAACAATAAGAAAAGGTCGCAATTTTTTCTCTTTCTATCTGAAACCAATCTTTTTATTGATTGGAAAGCAAAGAAACAAAGCTGCAATTCTTCCAGCCAAACAATCACAACTTGAACTATTAATTGAAAGTTTTAACTAAGGCACCAAATTGGAAAAAAAGAAAAATTACTTAAGGCACAATCCTGTGACTTTTGAGCCTACCAATCCAAGTGACGAAGGAATTCTTAGAATTCCTGAAACCAAAGAACCCGTGCTCCTTACTCTTGTTCATGCTAACTAAATAACCCGCACCAATATTGAACCACATATCTGCATATGACCAAACAGCAACCTCATTCAATTTGGTTGTCTGAAGCTGATTCTCTCTCACAATCTCCTCCCACACTCTTTCTTTACCTTTCATAATTTCCTCCAATCTCACTCTTTCACTACCCTTTTCATCTTCAAGCCCATAATTCTCAATCTCAAACTGCTCAGCCAACACTTTCCATAAATGCTTCCACTTAAAAACATCTCCGTTGGTGCAATTAAAAGCTTCATTCCTTGCATTTGGATCCACTGCCGCCCAAATTTGCTGCTCCGCAATCAACTCTGCGTCCGAAACTTCTTGGAAGCCTTCCCAAGTATCTCTACTGCCATGGAACAGTAAAGGAACGCCTTCATGCTTACAAATAGCAGCGTACGCACAGAGGGTGCCTACAATATTCATCAAACTATAAGGTGAAAACCCAAATATTCCGAAAGGTCGATGTATGGACCAAGTCAAGCCCTCTCTTTTCTCAACTTCTTCAAACAATATATCTTCTTGAGTATAGTAAAAAAGTGATACGTTTAACCTCGGCAAATCCTCTGTAAAAGGAGGATCGTAAGACGGTATCTTGCCAATACACTCGAATGGTCCCAGGTAATGTTTGCCTCCAGTTTGGAGACAGATGTGGCGGAGATTCGGCGCGTTTGGGATTACAGAACGGAGCACGTTACGAAACATTGCACCGTTGATCTGGCAATTCTCGGCTTCAGTAGGACGGCTGGCCCACGTCACATAGAAGATGTGGGTGACATCAGTGAGTTTTGAGAGCTTGGCTTGCGTATCGTCCGGGTCAGAAACGTCGCATTGGATGTACTCAATCGGATGACTGGCATTCCAGTTGGGCCTGGGGCGTCGGGCCACTCCGTAGACCTTCCACGGGCCACTGGGGGTATCTGATCGGGGCAATATCTCAGCCAGGCTGTTGCCTACAATTCCCGTCACTCCTAATATAAGTCCTACATTCAGGTAGTCTCCACGTTCCTTATCTTCTTCCACTTTCTTCTTCACGTATAAAAACAATGAGTATTTATAAAATATTGATATTTAAATAGAAAAAACCCCAAGTTTAACATTATTTCTATCATTGTTCATTTTTTACATTTAAAAAGTGGTGCATAAACTTATCAAATACAGACTTAGAGAGAGTTAATGTTATTCTTACCTTAGGAGCGTCAGTAGCACCTGCCCACCACCGCCAACTCATTTAAAGAAGATCGATAATGAATTTGGTTTTTGCTTCTGCTAATATAGAAACCACACCCATCAAAGGAGGGAATCGAACGACCGTGAGCAGTGAGTGACATGTGTGGCAGAATCTGGATCACTCGTTGATGTTATATTATCGAAAGATGAAATGCACAATGTGTGGTGAAAAGTGAAGGCCAGTCTCAGTGGGCCTGCTGGAACAACTACGCGAGCTTTATCTTACAGGGATTTGACTTTTGGTAGGCCGCCGCCGCTTTTATGGGCAGTAATGTTGACAGGGTGTTAATATTGTTATCACGCGGAAGCTACTAACTTGTATGTTTTTTGGGGGGAGGGGGGGCCCTTAAAAATTTTGTTTGAGGGTGTTGCGTGTGGGGTAATCCATTCTTCATTTTATTAAAAATTTTATTTTTATTCTTCACTTTATTTTTTAATTTTTAATAAGTTTAATAAGATAGACATAAAAAAATTTCCACATAAAAAATAATTTTTTTTATTATTTTATTTATTTTATAATAAATATAGATTTATAATTTTAATAAATTAAAAATTTATATAAAATTGTTATCATATTATAAAATATTTAAATTATTTTTAAAAAATTTAAATATTTAAAATAATATCTTGAAATGATCTCAAAATTAAAAAATATATAGAGAGAATAGTATTTTAAACGAGAAAAAGAAATATAACAATATTTTAGGGTTGAATTAAAAATTATATTGTAGAATTTTCTTTTAGTTATAACCCATTTATATCAAGTACAAAAAATATTATTAACTAACATTGTAATTGATAAAATAAAAAATATTAAATAAAAATTAAAAAAAAAATTATTTTTTAAAATAAAAAAATATTTAAAAATTTAGAGATTATTTTTTTCCATTTCTCATTTCATTCCTCAAAAATTATTTAAAATTCACCTCATTTAGGATGGAGCCGCCATCCCTATTAATTTGACACTGCCAAAAACATGAAATCCATATTGAGTAGACTTAGGCTCAATTTTTCATAAACTTATATATATATATATATGATTAAGATTTAATTAATTATATATTTATATTGAATAACGACTAATTGTATTTTAAAAAAAAAAAAAGATGTTTGATTTCAATTGATGAAGATGAATTTAGATTATACAAATAGTTTTATGAGGCATTATTGAATTAGACTGTTGGCAGCTGGGCTTCTAGCCATTGGCACCAATGTGCTAACTATGGGTGCACCAGTTTGAGTCCAACCTTGAGCTAGGATTCAATTCCTCCGCTACACAGTAATAAAATAGATATAAGCCTGCAAAACTGCAAAACAGCTTATCTAATTGTTAACATATAAATGTTTCAAAAAACCTCAAATTAGATCATTAGTGTTTTGTCATCTATTTGGTAACGAAGAGAAAAATTTGTGTGAGATCGGCTGAGCCATTTCTTTTAAACATAAGCTGTTTATCTTCCTTTTATTTTTATTTTTTTTTCCGTCCCCCCCCCCCCCCCCCCTCCAATGAAACTTCATCGGTTAAGGAAGCAAAGATCAAACATAAGCTGGAATTTCTTCCCGCCAACAACCACAGCTCGAATGGCTAACTGAAGATTTGACCAATTTGTGAGCTTCCCTGTTACATAATCTTGGAATTGACTTTAAACCCTTGTTTATCTCCTTGCCTTCGGAAGCAATTACAGTATGAATTGGTGATACGTTATTAGGGACACATGAAGATTCACAGATGGCATAGCATCGCCACTAATTAAGGCACGGTAGTCCTGTAACTTTTCAGCTTCCAATATCAGTTTTGGGATGAAAAGAGTCCCTCAATCAATTATACTTGGTAGCAAGTTACGAAACCTTATGGAGTTGCCGAATCTCACTCTACCAGGCAAAACTTTGCGGAAAGGATTGAAAGGGAGACGTGGCAATTAATTTTGAAGCTGTTTCTCAGTTGATTGTTTTGCTTCGTGAGGGGTCTGTGATCATTAACTTAGTGGGCTAAAGGAGTATATACGTACTCTAATTATTGAGGCATTTGGCTTGTCTTAGAACGCAATAATTGACATGGCTCTAGAAGCCAAAACATCGATAATATTTCTATCGTCGTTACCGGATGCAAACAAACAAACGAATGAACGCGACATGCTCATATATGTTGATAGGGTTTACCAAATAGTTTAATTAACATGCTAATTCATCCTCGCATGGTTGATGGAAAAATCTCGAGATACATAGTATTATATTTAATTGATTACAGAGTTGCTGTCCTTTTCTTACCATCTTCAAGGCTGTTATTGGTATCCATGAATGAGTGACACGTTAATTTATATAAAAATCATATTTCTTTTCATAATACTTTTACTAGTAATTTCTTTTGTCGTCATAATCCCCTCGCATATTCCAATCCTCTGCTAATGTAATCTTTTCTAATATTTGTATGAGATTTTGACATGGTAATTAAATAATTTTTATGAAGAGGCTCATGGTTTTCCTTATTAAAGATAAAAACGGGTAGTACTATTTATAATTTAAAAATTATTTTTAACACTCTATTTTTAATAAAAATTTTACCTACCAAGTGAATTACTATTAAGAAAAATTTATTATAAATTAATATTACCTAATTACTTTGAGCATTCATATAGCACACGCATTATTCAATGTATAATTCTCATGCTTTAAGGTCTAAAATTTTTATTTTCAAAATCTTAGTCAATGCTTAAATAAGCAATGAGAAAATCAATATTTTGAGAAAAATTTTGACTACAAAATATATATGATACTTTTATTTTTTAAAAAATAAAATAAATAAAGTACTATAAAACTACCATTAGTTTTTTATCTATCAACCACCCTTCTTCTTCTTCTTCTTCTTCTTCTTGGTCTTCCTCTTCTCCTCCTCCTCCTTCTTTTTCTTTTTTTTTTATTTTGTAGTATTTATAGAATACCTTTTATTATTATATTCTCATCGTGAGTTATTTTGAGTGCAAAATTGATCTTGTGTTGAACATAAATAAACAAAAAATAATAATAACTAAAATTGTGTTAAATATTTTATTCACAAGTTGTTTGATTTTATTATTATAAATCCATATCAAATCTCTTAAAATTGACTGTGCTAAATAATTTTATTATTCTTTTGAGTAAATAAAGTTAATTAATTTAAATAATTTGAATGAGGAAATTTTTTTAAAATTTTAAAAGATGTACAAACTAGAAGTTAATTTTAAAAAAATTAGTATATAAAACGTAACAAAGTGCTCAAAATAATTGTAATATACAAATAACCCAACCCAAAAACTCAACACGTTGGGCTCACAAAAGTTCTGAAACTAACTAACAAACAAACCCACATTATCTCTTTTTGCCATTTTCTTACATAAATCGACCACCGTAGATGAGGTGATTGGCTCCAACCCACGTCCTAGCCCCCACCTTCATGCTTGTAGAATTGAATTTTTTTTTTTCTTGCCAATATTTCTTCTTTGTTTGTAGGATACATTAATCTTCAGTCCGTCATATCGTTCGGCCCCAATAATCACCCAAGCATTCACTCTGAAGCACTCTATTTGTATCTTCCTAAAGCACAAATATATTTAAAAAAAAATCAATCGGAGTGCAAAATAAATATTCAAGTAAAACCAATATATACAATATTATCATAAAAAGGTTCAAGAAAAAAGGATTTAACTTCCAAATTGAAATACAATTGAAAATATCACTCACGATCTAACTTCTAAAAGTTCTCTAACTTTACCCAATTTTTTTTTTCATGATGTTGAAGTCTTGCCCTGCAGTTGCTAGTATCTTTTAGATTTGGCAATGCAGGGGAGTGGAATTAAAATTAATGAAGCGAAGGAGGGCTATGAAGATTAGCAGAAACAAAGCATCTCTTTTGCGTTAGTTTTAAAATCTTAGCTAGCCCCAAAGTTCAAAACAATAAGTTTTTATGTTTAATAAGAAATATTAAGAGTAGATTTAACCTTTTTCAAGTGTCAAAATCTTCTATAAGCATTAGAAAAGATTAGATTAGAAGAGGATCAAAATCTAATTTGATGATGAGATTTTTTAAACGTGCTTCTTGCAATAAATATATATTTTATATTTTCAAGTCATAAATCCCTCTAACACTAAAAATTTAAAGGAATAGAGAGATAAATGAGGCATTAGCTTGATAAAACTAATATATACCACTTACCTCTTTAAAGTCTTTGAAATAGTCAGAAATCCCTCTTACTGGTGATGTTTCATAGGATAGAAGTATGATAATGAGTTAATATTTTTAATATTTTGAGTTTTAATTGCATAATTTATTCAAGGCCATAGTTATCTTGAAGTTGTACTAAAATAGAACACGAATTATAACCACACACGCAAAGTGATAAATAGTAAAAAAACATACTATAATTTTAATTGTGATACTATGAAGGAGTGTTTCACCGTGGAGTGGTTCAAATATAGTCGGACCGTTTTATTCAATGCTTATTCATGGAATCTTCGTTACTCATTTAAAGCCTCATGCCATTTTGATTATTACACCAAGGGAGCTCATCATGCCATTTTGATTATTACACCAAGGGAGCTCATCACTTACCAGACCTATTCATGGAGAAGACAATCAATGGCCCCATTGTCATGAGAATATCGAAAATTCATCCATCTATCGCGAAGACACCAAGTCTTTATTTGGCATTAAAATTAGGTGTCTGTAGTCAAGTTTTTATTTTATAGTTATACTTTTTTTTTCACAATAATTATGTGCCTTAAAAGTTACAATACTTTAATACCAAATCAGGCCTAAGTTAGATCTATAAAGCCCTCTAAAAAAAAATGAACAACTAGCAAAGAATCACACTCTAACAAAAGCTTATGCTACCCTTTATCACAAAGAAAAGTCAACAAAAGCTTATGCCACCCTTTATCACAAAGAAAAGTCAGTAATGGGGAAGGCTGCCATTAATTCATCACAATACGTTATCACAAAGAAAAGTCAGTAATGGGGAAGGCTGCCATTAATTCATCACAATACGTTGTATTAAGAGTTTATTTGGGATTGTTATAGTTGATAAAATAAATGGTTTTTATTGCACAAATGAAACTAATAAGTTGTTAATTAAAAAAGTAGCTAATGTTTATTAATTTATATTGTTGTGGTTGCTATAAGTTTGAAAAGTAAAATACAAGTATTTGATAAGTTTTGTTATGAAGAATGTTATTTCATTTCATAATGACCAAAATAAATATAAGTTTAAATTATTTTGTTTATATATTTGTGGTTGTAAAAAATAAGATATGATTATCTTTTTAAAAAAATAATAATGTTATAATATGAACTTTAAAAAAGTATGGCGGCTTATTCAATTAGCTACTTATAAGAAGTCATATCATATCATATCTATTTTTTAAAAGCTATTATTAAATTAGAGAAACGTATGAAATAAGTAGCTTTTTAAAAGATATACCAAATACTTTCAAAAAAAATTACCAAATACCATATTCGTCAAAATTTTTGAAAATAAGTTATTTATACCATTTCGATTTCAGTTCCTAATAGGACATAATGCTGCATCCCCTCTTGTTAGCAGCATTCAAGAACTTCTATTCCACAATTGGCAGGTTTCGTTGTGTCATGTGTATCGTCAGGCGAATTCTGCGATGGATTTTCTTACAAATTATGCTCTATCACTACCTATTGGTCTCCACATTCTCAGCATTCCCCCTGATGGTATTAAAGTTTGGTTTCATAATGATAGTATAGGGACTGCATTCCCTCGTCTTGTTCAGGTTTAGCCTTGGTTGGGCTCGTTCTTTTACTAAACAAATAAATAAATAAATAACATCATGACAAGCTGAAGGACAGGAATTGCCTTAAAAAAACGAGTCATATGCTATGAATTAGCTTTGATCCAAACATGCATCAGAGAGGAGGGTGCCAAATAAAATCTAACTCTTTGGAGCCTCAAGAGGATGCCCAGCTGATTAAAAATGTCCTCATAAGCAACAAAGTCAGGACTCGTTGAAGCAAACAGGCGCATCTTATAAAAGTTTCAATAAAATGCAATAAGTGCCAAAATATTGAACGTCTTGAATTAATGAGTTTCAGCACATCTACGATTATCTTCGACTTAGCTTTACATTTTAAAAAAGTCGTAACTATGATTATGTTTTCGTCAACTCGATCAACGATTTGAAGTTTCAACGACAAATCGCTATCTATTGTTTGCAAACAATGACTTAAATTGATATAACTATTTGAGATAAACATAAAAAAAAAAAAAAAAAAATGATCACAAATTAATAGAGGAGAAATCCAATGGATTAAGTAACTCTAACTTAACTGAAAATATTTGATTCATAGAAGAAATACTTTAATAGTTTCTTTAATTTATTATTTATCTGAACGTGAGAAAGAAATGAAATTTATTTTTGAAAGGATACTGAAATCTGTTGTCTAAGTAAGAAGCTAAAAAGGTGACTTTAGGCTTGATATTTTGAAAATAAAATTATAAGGTGGACAATTGTGTCAATCAGTTAAATCACTAGTGAGACTAACTTTCAAAAGTCCAAAATTCATATAACAAACTAGAAAATTGGCAACAACTCTCTGAATACCTTATAAGGAGTAGTGATACACATTTCAAATTTTTTATCTAAAACATTATTCTAAATAATGTAAAATTCATCAATTGATTGGTGAGATACTATAATTAATTCATTTAAATCTTGTAAAGAATTAAAAACTACTCAATTAATGACGCATTATTTGGGATCAAATATGAAATAAAAAATTTAAGATATCTATCATTTTTCCCTCATAAAACCCCTTTAGCTGTTTTAAACCTTATTAAAATTACATAAAACAGAGAACTTTTTAATTGAACTCCTTCATCATATCAAATAAAGTTTGTCAACAATGGGAAATAAGTCTGGACGAAAGAAGCTTATGAAGGCCCAATTTTTTTGTAACCATTTCCTTCATCACCCGCTTTTCTTCTTCATCAAGTTGATGTTTTTCCCTAGGATATGAATTTATTTAGTCCTAGAAGTAGCAGCATTGGTTCAGGATACAAAATTAAAAATTAATTTTCATAGTTACAACATCAAACTCAAGCAAATTCATACCATAATGAATACTTTTGATTAAAGATTCAAGAGAGCAAAAGAAGCGTACCTAAAATTAAAATCCAACAAAGTGCAAGAATAAAAAAGTTTAATCTTTCTTTTTCCTTTTCTCACTAAAAGTGAGAGTTAAAAAAAAAACTGAATAAGAGGAATTAAAAACCCCTCTAAAGTGGAGTTTAACATAATTTTGAAAAAATAAAATTGAACAATGAGACATACGAGAATAAGTCTCAATTAAGGATATATTTTTTTTATTAAAAGAATTTTATAACATTTTAAAATATTTTGTCAAGGTTGATAAAGAAAAAAAAAAGAGTTTGAATAGTTATCTATAGGGGTGCCAATAGTCACAGACTTTGAAAGCAAAATTTATAAGCCCAAGGGCCTTCAAATATTGAAAGATGCCATGTGCAACATGTTCAAACAGATTTTAGATCGTGGAAGCGGTTGAAGCTCCTCCCACGCCCATGATGGGTCCGCCCATAGGGGTACTCAATTTGTAAACAATATAACCTCACTTCAAATTATACATTATTTTTATCAACATTTAGTTTACTTATTATTTTACTTTGCATTAATTTTGACGTGGTCTCAAAATTGGGTATGAGAATTACAGTCACGGACTAGTAGGCTCATTGAGGTCTTTTTTTAAAATAAAATAAAGAAAAAATATCCATTGATTGTCTTATATTTTATATTTTATCAAAAAAATACACCGATTTTTTTTTCTTTTTTAACTTTCCACCTGTAATTTACAAAGCATATCACTTCTCCACGTTTCCATTAATGCTACTAAAGGATTTAACAAAATATTTATAAAATAACTATTTTACCCCTAGATGTAAAAAAATTATTTATTGATTGTTATTTTGAATACTTTAAGAATGTTTTGTTAAATTGAATTAATGGGAACAAACTCTAAACTCTAAGTTCCCTATGACTAGTTTCATATTATATTTTTTATTGATGGGAACAAACTATAAGGTTCAAATTTTTTCATAACTGGTTTTATGGTTATCTTGAATGCATTTTGGATTAGTATGACTATTTTTGTCGATGATTTTTTGTTGTTGAAAATTTGTTATTGTTGCAAACCTATGCTATTTGGGATGACTATATGAGCAAAGATTCTTGATTTATGTTGTAAAAGAACTATAAAATAGCTAGAGTGTTTATTTTATTGATTTTATATCTTTAAATTAACAAGTTTTGATGCATTTATATAACTAATTTTGTAGTTGTTACTATTCCCAACAGATGCAAAATGAAATCTCTATTTTTCATTTAGTTAGGATTGTGTAATCTTTCTACATTCAAGGCAAAATAAGTAGACTTCAAGTGAAAAGTTAAAAAATTGATAAATTTTTGACAAGGCACAAAGCATCTAGTAATCAATAGATATTTGTCCTAAAATAAAATCTAGTAATTCCTTGGGTTGACAAAAAAGCCTTAACTAGCTTAAGGCAAGGTCGGCCTGGGCTATTCCCATGGACTTTGGCTCAAGTCTCTATATGAAGGGCCTAAACAAGAGATTAAGGAAAAAAAAAAAAAAGAATGGACTAGCGGGGCCCGAGCCCCAACTCACATAAGTGGGGCCTAAATATGGGCAAAAAAATATAAAGTCTGTATAGATTGGATCTGGTTAAGGGCTTAAGAAACAAGTTTGGGCTCTTTAATTCATAAATAAAAAAAATCAAATTGAAAAAAAACTTAAAATATTAAATTAATATTTTTTAATATTAGTATTTATAATTTAATATGTTATGTTACAAATATATTGTGTATTAGATTATTATTCTATTATGTATTATATAATTATCTTCAATTTTACTATTTTTTCTTTATTAAAAATTTATTTCATAATTAATGAAAAGCACAAGTCCAGTCCAAACCCTTCTTATCCAAACTTGGACAGGCTTTTAAAGAGCCTAAGCTTGTTAATAATAATATAAGCTGGAGTTTGGGTTTGAAATAGACCAACTCAAACCTACAATTTGCCAACCCTAGCCTGGGCAAAGCCCAAACTCCTTATTTTTTTTTAAAAAAAAATTATAGATTAGAATAATAAATTAAAATTAAAAAAATCATGAAAAAAAATCTTAAAACCTTAATTTATATATCAATAATGAATAAAAAATATAAAATTAAAATATTAAATTATCTTTTAAGTGTTAATTCATTAAAAGGGTGCTTGGATTAGAGAATCTAATATTAAAAAAATTAAATCTTTAAACTTTCATTTGCTTTATGTTATTTAGTTATTATATTATTTTAAAATATTTATTTTCTTTTAATTCATTGTTGGTTATAACTTATTGATTAATATCTTATTTCAAGTTTACAATAATTTGAAAAAATAAAAATAAAAAAGTGAAGGCCTATACCCATCTCAAGTCCGACGCAAGCCTATAATGAGCGTGACTTAAACCCAGCACTAATACTTGCACTCTAATAACCTTGGGCCTAGGCTTTTGCCAACCCTACTCCCCATCCATTTATTTTAGGGTGGGATATCCCCCTATTTGCATTGTAATTGCAACCCATTTGTAATTGCCCCAACAAAGATACTTAGGGTCTGTTTTGGATTGCTTTTGTGATGCTCTAAAGTGATTTTAAAAATTTAAAAACTAATTTTTGTATTTGATAAAAAGAAATCAAAATTATTTTTGTCAAAATCAACATTTCCTACAACTGATTTTAAAAAATAGGGAAAGAATAGATTTTAGATTTTGATTTTGAAAATCAATTTTATCATTTAATATAATTCCATAAATATTCTTAAAATTATTACCTAAACCCAAAATTATCCTTATTCAAATTGGAAACAAAATTAATATTTTAATAAATTTTTATTATAATTCATCAATATCAATTTATTAATATCAATTTTTTGGTCGAATTATTATTAAATTTATTTCACTACATTATAAATTTAATTATCAATTGTTTTAAGATAAAAAATAAAAAAATAAAATCAATATATTATAAATTTTATTTTTAGTTAAAATTATTATAATACATAGTTAAAAATATTGTCTATATATTTTTGTATGTATAATTAAATTTTATCCTACATTATGTACATTTTAGTAATTTATTTCTCTCAGTAGTTTAACAGTTAAATTTATCAAACGTCCATAACTGCTTTCAAAACTCACAATATTCTAAAAATAAAATTTATTAAACACTTAACCGATTCTCTTTATAACTAATTATTTTTACAGTACAGCTAACAGTAATTATTTTAAAAGATATAACACTCTCAAACTGTTCCTTAACATCATATTATTTTATACCCTTGCAATAATTAGTTTTCTTCATTCCTTTTGGTCTCCGCACCCATAAGCTTCTTTCAAGTTCTAAAAGTCAAGCAGACAAGAGAACTACAATGCAAGCAACTGACTGCCACGATTCATTTATCATGAAAAAAGTATGAGGCTGACACTAAAATACTGGCTCACAATATGCAACTGATATTAAAATACTAGCTCAAAGATGAATCTAAATTGTTCAATTCTGCTTGTCACTATATTTTGTAATATATTTTGCTGCCATAATACTCATTTTTAAGGTTTTATTATTGAATACCAGCAGAAAATGCTTTAGTTTGTTTCACTTTTGTAACTTATTTTTTATTGTGAGGTTGGATTTTTTTTGTTTTAACACTCATTTCTTTGCACATGTGTTATTGATTAGAAAAACAAATGGTCTGTAAAAAAGGAAAAAGTCTGTAAAAATATATATATATATATATATATAAAGAAAATAAAGCACGTCTAATGAATAATTGGAGTCTATGAACTGGTAGCAAATATCCATGTTGAAACGATCAACAAAGATTTTGAGAGTTGGGCGACAATTGCAGGCAATAGTAGCATGCAAGGAGATGGAACTTGTTTACCAACCGAGAATGGGGTTCATGTTATTTGAAGGGTATAATTGTAATTACATAAAATTAGAAAAGGTTGGTTGTCAAAATTAAAGTCCGTGTTTGGTTACAAGAATAGAGCTCTTTCCCTCCTTTCGTAAGCGTAATCCAGACACAAGCGCCTAAAAACGTCCGTCCGATACGCGAATGCCACGTGGGGAGTACAGCCAGCGGAAGCATTATTTACTCAGGGGTAAATAAAACAAATATGCTGAGGTGGATCTTAATTATACACGTGTCACGAAATCACCCGCATACAACAGACGCCGTAAAGTAACAGTGACCGTTGGATCCCGCTTCATTGACGTCCGCTTTCTCCTTCCTCTGAAATATAAAAATTGAATCCAGCGATCAAAGTTCTAAATCCTCTCGTACCGACCTTTCTCCCTCTTCTGTCTCATCACTAAGATTGAGAGAGAGAGAGAGAGAGAGAAGGTCTCTCAGCTGAAGCTATCCGTACGGTACAGGTATCTCAATATTCTTTTTGCGAATTTTTTTATTTTTAATTTACGAGCTAATTTTAATTTTTGATTGAAGTTGTGGTGATTTGATATTACTTACATATTGTACATGTAGTTCTCTTTTTTCCAAGAATCTGTCTTGATTGAATATGCTGTCGTATAGAATTCAGTGAGGTCTCGGTTACTGCTGTTCTTGACTATTTAGATAAATCAAGCCCTTTTAGTTCTTCAATTATGCCCAAATTTATGCATTTGGCTACAAGCTTTCGAGTCAAAACTGATTGTAAGATTTCAGATCTTTAAGATTGCATTTTGTTTCAGAGAACTTTTAGGATGGTTAATATGTAATAAAAAAAATCTCATATTGTGGAGTTAATGTAATATATATAATAAATGCTATTTTTATTTTTATTTTTATTTTTTTTATAAGAAAACCCGAAGAAGAGAAATAAAAACTAAATAAAAAAATTCTGCTGCCTATGATACCTTCATTTGATGCTAGGTTCCAGCTTATGCATACTTGATCTTTGATAATAATAGAAATTTGAAATCTCAGTCTACTGTTGGACTGATGTTAGACTTTCAAAAGAGATAGAGATTTAAGATTCAATTGTTTGGTATATTTGAGTTTTTTTTTTTTGTACATGTTTAGAGTTTCCTCCTTATCATACTGAACTGTCAATATGTAGTTTCTTCCCTATGTAAAAATGCATCTAAGAATGCATAAATAACTTCTTCTTTTTTTTAATTCGTGTCTTGTGAATATTCAGAAATTTTTCAACTCATGAGCTTTATTCCTGTGATTTGGATCTGAACAGGGACTGTGTTTGGCCTTTAATTTTAAACTGAATTTGAAGTATTCTTCAAACGTCATACATCCAATGCCAGCCCTTAAAACGAAAGCTAAAGCAAGTGCGACCTGCATTAAGGGAGTAAGTTTTGTGCATGTTATTCAGAAGTCGAGGAAGATATCCAAGGATTCATGTTCCCTTGTGCGGTTGTGTTGTGAAACAGCAGAATTGGATACATCAGTTCAGAATTGTAATAATGGTTAGCTTAAAGATCTGATATATATCACTGCAATAGCTAGAATAAGATAAAAATCATATTGCAACCTCATTGAGGTTAGTCCGTAGTAGTTTCAAGTGAATTTCTGACTATTTGATTTAACCTGCATACTACAGACTCTAGCAAAGTTACATTGTCTGCAACAAAAAATGGACGTAATGAATCCACTCGCTGTAAAACACGGCATGATGGAGAATGTCCTGCATTTCAAAAATGGTTTTCATCTGCTGAAGATCCTGTAACTGTTAAAAAAATGGTAAGGACTGTATTGTTATACACCTGTATGTTGCTTTTGCCCCTACTACAAAATTTTGATAATTGTTGCCTTTCATTCTCACTTTCGTCCCTCTATTTCATGCTCTCTTTCAATCAAACAATATCTATAGCTGATTAAATCATAAACAGGCAAGTATAGGATTCAACTAATGCTGCATGAAAGCAAGGTAGAGTTATTATTATTGATTTAAACGAACCAGCTCAAACATTTGTGTTTCCTTCTAGGAGACGTTCTAAACATGCAATGAAATCTTATTTGGGTGAAAAGTAAAGTTGCCTAAACATACACTTGTAATATACCTTGAAGATTCCTGACAATGAGAAATTTCCAGTTTGAGTGTGTTTTGTTCTTGAATCCTGTAATAAAGATTTTCTGGACTGTCAAAGATGCGACAGTTGCAGAACCTTAAGTGGAGGACACCAGGCTGAATTACATCTACATTCTATTCTCCTCAAGTAATATTCTCCTTTCATTTTTGGTTTTGTTTAGTGGAAGAATCGTAAAATGTGAAATAAAATGTGAATAAATGATTGCAATTTTCCTTGCTTAATTCTTTTCAACTAATTTTGATAATTGGCTCCACTGATTTCATTCCTAATCTACCAGAGTAAAATTTACATAAATGATCATGACCAATATTGTTAACCCTAAGACTGGCGGATGATGCCTCTCTCCGTTCTGATGAGCAATGAGATTGCTAGGTTTTCAGTGAAATTTTTGGCATCAGATTCTTCTACAATAATTCTTCTTTTTTGTTTTAATTTTTCTCTTTTTCTTTGAGTTGAAATCCTATCCATAAATAAGTTTCTTCATAGATCCATTTTATTGATGTAACTAGTTGAAGCATTTGCATATAATGTCCTTCAGCTATTTAATTCTGTTGAAATGATTTATTCTGCAGGATTCTCCACCTGCTGCATGTCCCACAAATTTTGAAGCAATAAGTTCTCATGTCACAGATGACAATGGCATTCATTTCGAATCAATTGCTCAAGATGATGAAGGTACCATTTAGAATTATATAAGTAAATGCCGTAGTCTATAGTGGCGGTTTCATCTGATTTAGAGAGTTTCCAGGACTTTTTTTATGCAGCATTCTTAATCAAAAAACAATGGTTTCCTGTTCAAGTTTGTTGTAATTACTATCACTGAAAAAGTTTTATTATAGTCACGACAACTGCTGAAATGAGTTAATGTGATGAAATGTTAAGTGACTTACTATTGAGTAGTTTTAAATTTGAAACCTTTGTGGTCTCATCATAAATACAGGGAACTGGATGCATTTTTCATAGATCTTTTCTTTGGTCTTTTCATTTTGGTTTTTGTCGTATAAAGCAGTTCATGACATTGTGCTTTTTCCCTAATGTTAGTTATGCTTTCCTTTATCTCATATTGTGTTAGGGTATGAGGGTGGTCCTGCTGTTCCAGATATGAAAGCTGATGACTATGATAATTGGATCAGTGAGTCATCTGGTTGTCACACCTTTTATGTTCCGGATTACTATATCTCGGACATGAATGTTTCTGTACTCAATGGGATTAGTGGACTTGATGATATTCTAAATGATAATCTCTTGGTTAACTCAGGTTATGTTGGGCAAAATTTGATGCTTGATATGACTGAGGAATCTATGAAGTTGCCTGCCCTTGAGGACGAAGCAGAGATGGTGGATATGAATTCTGCTGGGTCATGTGAAGAGCTTGCCAAAAATTCTGATTATTCACAGTCTTCTCTAGTGTGCCAACCCTGTGATCGTGATGTTAACTCTGGCAATGTTGATTTAGATGAAGTAGATTTTGATCCGCACTTGTTCATTAGAAATTTTTTGGACCTATCAGACGTGGGTCCTGATATGTTGCCGGCATTAGTTCCCAAGGAAACTGAAAGGAAGCGTATCACCTTAGTTCTTGATCTGGATGGTAAGAAGAGGATTGCTTGTTTGTTATTTCATCCCAGTTTTAAGCGCATATTGATTTTCACTTATGTTATTTAATTGGATTATTTACTTCACAGTGTTGGAGTTTGTTGACAATCTTTCAGTGCCATGATAATGAATTCTGTTAATACCCTTTTCTATTATGTTAAATCAATTCAACCATTTGAGGGAAACTAATTGTAAGACCTCACAATGAGTAAAATGGCCTTATGGCTTGATGGTCTTGTGATCAAGCGTCTTATCTTATCATTAAATGCAGTTGATTGCACATACTTAAGGTTTGTAGCAGCTAAGTAATTTGTAACTTCACTTCGGTTGCCTAACCAAATTGTTGCAATAAGTAATTTATGTTTTATTTTGTCAGCTTTCCTGAAAGAATCTCTTGTTAGTTAACGAAGAAGATTTGTGTGAAAGAATTCTAGAGCCAATTAGGTTTGAGTGAAGCCTTATTATCTGGATGTTAGTTCAATCTTACTGAATATTGGTTCCAATGTGAGAAGCTTTATTTTTTTTTTTTTTTGGGGGGGGGGCATGTAACGAAAGTGTGTTCATTGTAAACCCTTGCAAAGTTGTTCATACTTGACTACAATTTTTGTAGAAACACTTGTCCACTCAAGCACGGAGCCCTGTAATGATGCGGACTTCACCTTCCGAATTTTCTTCAACATGAAAGAACATACTGTATATGTAAGGCAAAGGCCCTTCCTTCGGACATTTTTGGAGAGAGTGGCAGAGATGTTTGAAATCATTGTTTTTACAGCCAGTGAAAGCGTTTATGCAGAAAAGCTGCTGGATATACTGGATCCTGATAGAACGCTTATTGCTCGACGTGCATTCCGGGAATCATGCATATTTTCTGATGGTAGCTATGCCAAGGATCTGACTATTTTGGGAGTTGACCTGGCAAGAATAGCTATAATTGACAATTCCCCACAGGTATCTGTCTATGTTTTTTGGTTTTTTCATGCTCTATTTCAAAGTTTTGGACTTTGTGGTTTACCATCAAGAAAGACCCAGGATTGATATTTGTAGATTATCTGTTAAAAAATCAGATCAAACAAATCATTATTTGAAATGTCTGTATTGTCAGCCATTGTTGTCATTTTAGGTCATTCACCAACTCTAATTTTACCTGAATGGTTTTAGGGAGTTGTGTTAGGGATAGGTTCTACATTTACATTTTGCATGAATTAGTCAACCTCTGGATGAACAAGGACCTTGGAGAAGTTTTCCATAGTTAGGCATTGATGACATATTGTGGTTTCTGTTTTGGGCTTATTATTTTCATTTTTCACATGGAAACTTGTGGATTTGGGGCTTTCACTTCGATAAATCTCCAGGGGGAGAAAAAAAAAGAAAAAAGGTCAACCGGCGGTACTATTTGGGACTCGGTCATCATGGCAACTGTGATATAATATATATTAAATTTGATAAACTGCTGATGATACTGAAGTATTAGTCACCTTTATTTTTTAAATTTTTCAGGTGTTTCGCTTGCAAGTGGATAATGGCATTCCTATCGAGAGTTGGTTTGATGATCCGTCAGACCATGCTTTAATCTCGTTACTTCCCTTTTTAGAGACCTTGGCTGCTGCCGATGATGTACGTCCCATCATTGCCAAAAAATTCAGTATCAAGGAATAATTCCTCCCATCCTATCCCACCATTCAAATCATTGGTCGGTCCTCTCATTCAAGAAAAAACCACTAAAGGTTCAACTTTCCATTCACGTTAAAGTTCTAGCCTCTCCCAGGAAGTCCCCAACTCGTTAATTATACTACATGTACAGTTAATTGTTGATTCAGATAAAATAGTACTTACACATCCTAGTTACTTCGCATAGTAGTGGTTAGGAATAGCTAAAGTTTCTTGTGTCCAATAGTATTTGTCTTTGAGTGTAATCAATTTTGAAGGGTGTTTTATTTGCAGTCAAATCTTTGATCTTTGTATATAAGCGATTTTTTAGTGAAAGAAAATTGTTAGTTCAGGTTTCATTAGTTGCTAGAGCTTGTGAAATTCACTGTTGTATCCTGGAAATTATTTCTTGTTCCTTGTATGATTTAGATGGAAAATATAAAGTCATTTACTTGATGAAATGAAAATGATATTTGATATGAATGTAAAATTTATATGAATGTTATTGATCAAATTATTTTATGACAGTGTTTAGGCACATATAGTTGGTCAGAAACCAAACCTGAACAGCTTAAACTATCCCGGTTGTAGGATATAGTACCCTTTAAAGTATCTTAATCGGACCCTGCATGATAAAGTATTGTTGTTATTGTAACAAAAAGTATCTGCAGATTAAACATTATTAAGGAGTTTAAAAATGCAAATTCCTATGATGCAATTGTGCAGATTTGACCTTTATTTTTTTTTTTCAACTGCATTCTTATTCTTGTACTTCAATAATGTAAAATGTTCAACCTGTTCTGAATTTTTGTACATGTGAAAACAAATGGAAAATGAAAGGATGATTGATTTTCTTCATTTTTCAAATGTTCCCAAAAAAAAAAATGTTTAATTTAAGTTAATTTAGAAATGTCTACTTCCCACACTTTGTAATAATCATAATTCATAAATGAAAAGCAAGTGGACAGTAGGTAAATTGAGATAGCTTTTTTGTTTTTTGAAATGATAAATCGAGATGGTTGATCATAAAGCTGCAGGGATGTATATATATATATTTGATACATTGATATATTACAATCAGAATTTTCCTAATATTTACAATAAAAAATCGATCAGAATTCTTCGTGAAAATTTTATTATGGCACAATTAGAAGTTCTATGCTCACAATTCTACCTTTACCCAATTTTATTAGATGAGAATTGATGGCTGGGACTTAGAGCTCAAACTTTTGAATGCATAGGATACATAAGAGATAATAAAAATTGTAATAATTGACTGTTCATAGATTATGACAAATGGATCTAAAACAAACATTAAGAGGTGTTAAAGGAGAAAGTTTTAACAATTTTTTTAAACATCCCAATATAAGAGTGAATACTAATAAAATCTCATACCATTATCTTGAGTTAGACTCGAATCCAAAATTTTTGTATCACGATGGTAAAGTTTATAAATAGAACCGACTAACAGTAATGAATAGTGAAAAATATTGTTAAATCTAAATATTATAGGTTCACTGAAGATCATCCTAATATTATTTATATTATTTATGTATATTATGTTATTTATATTATTAAATTACAGAAAGTAATGTGCAGAAAGGGTTTTTTGTTATGTATTGAACTTAAAACTCCTGTCTCATGGATCATCTAGTTGAATCAATTTAGTTGAACTTATGTAGCAATCTTATTGAATTTATTCAACGACTTTACTCAGCGAACGCCACTTGTCTTTTAATATTTGTTGTTTCCTTAAAATCGATTTAAGACAACAACCTGCCTCTTAATCTCAACAAGATCACTCATCAAATAATTTCTAAGAATAGACTTAGATTTCAACAAAGCAAACAACCTTTCAATCCTGACGAGATCAATCATCAAATAATGTCTAAGAATATAAAATAAGAGGTTGTTTATTAAATGTATAAATTTTATTTATTTCAAACTTTTTTTAAAATATACTTGTTTGTTTTTTGAAACTTACATCTAATTTTCACACATTTACATCTGAATAGAAAAAGTAAATTTTTGTGACTTTTATTTGAATGGAAAAAGGTTTGAATGATAAGTAAATATTATGTTTTAAAAATATCTTTGTAAAATAACTTATTTCCTAAACTATAAAATCTAATCCGCTTTTTTTTTTTGTTTTAATTTAAAAGGACATAAATGTCAAATAACTAAGTTTAAAATGCTTTTTATTGTAAAAACAAACAAGATATCACTTATATTTAGATATTAAAAAAAGAAAAATAAACATGTCATTCAGATTTTCGTATTCAGACCCATTCAAACTCATTCAGACTCATTTAGATTTCAGACAAAAAAATAAACGCTACCTAAGATGAGACTACTTCTAGCACTAGGGTTTCTGACTTCTACTGCTCTGATTCTTTCTATAAAGAGTCCAAGATTCTATAATTTCTTGATTTACTTGCTATGAAGTGATCACCTTAAATCAGTACTTTTGATACTTCGTCAACCACACAGGCTAGCTAAAACATCTTAAATACTTTTTTCATGATGATCAATGCACCATAATGCAACAATAAAATCCTAACAAAATCAAAGAGTTGAAATGATAAATAATTATAACACTGATGCTGCATAGATATGCAGTAGCACGTAATTGCTCTATATCTTTAACAAAGAGATTCATCAAGCTATTGTATCATTAATCATCAATGTCAAGGTTATATTTATATGTTTGAGTTAAAATCTTAAAATAACAGCAATAGTAAAAATAAAAAATAACAGTCTTATTTTACAGGAACAGAAGGGGTTCATAAGATAAAGTTAGGAATTTACGGCTAGTAAACTTGTATTAATCTAGTTATACCATCATCCTTCGAAATTATCATAATATGCCTTTTGAAATGAGTAATGTCTAAAATACATCAAATATCTCCAATTATACAAGCGGCTGAATACTCAGCCAGAGCTATTCTTCTCCTTCATGAGATTTCTTCCTTTTCCTCTTCATTGAATTTCTTCTCCTTTGGCCGCAATAGCTTCATCAAAATCACCCTTATCAACCATAATAATTTCTCTCTTGTTGGTGGTGGTATTCTTGGAGGGGGCATTCTCAGCGGCTGTGAAAATCATTCCTAATTGACAACCAAGATTTCATGAAGCTACATCAGTATCAGATCTTTGCCAAGTAAAATTTTATATATACATACATGGGGTTCTTGAATCTTGATCATATAATTTATAGTTGGTTAACATTACATTTCTTATTATCATGTCTGATGTAGTAATAGGTTGGATTAGTCTCGGGTTTTATTAGGTGCTGTTGAAGAGTTGATAAAGTATTGTCTTGATACGGAAGCTCAAGATCTTGAGTTTGAAATTGCAAGGTTGAGGCCAAGGTTAGCTCATTTGTTTGATTTATTGTTATAATAAAGCAATGAAATGTATTTAGAAATGCATGCAACTTGATTGACATTTTGCCTCTTCCAAATGAAGGTGTACAAATTTAGTTATATGCATCTTTCGATTATAATTTTATGTATGTAGAATAATTTATATGTTGATGAGAATGAATAGAGTGTGAAAGCTCTTGTAGATCTGTAACTCCTTAATTTATATGTTGATGAGAATGAAGAAAATGAATTCCCTTGATTTTTCTGTACTGGTGAAGATGATCTACTTTTTGAAGTTTGAGGATGAGAAACAATGACTTCCAACTATTTGGTCATTCTTCCTTTCTACCTCACTAGGCACGTGCACTAATATCAATAAATTATAACCATTAAGATTCAAGAACACCATGATGCTTGTCAACTTCACTTATTTCACTTACATGCCTAGCATTCCTTTTTTTTTACTAGAAGAGTTTTTTTGACTTTATGCCATGAATTTATGTTGTACCTTGCCTCATCCTACCTATCTTCGCTCCTTCATTACCTTCTATTTCTCTCTTCATGCTTACATGAGAACTTGTGCCCGTTTCTCTCTACACTAGCTGTAACTTCAATGAAGAAGTAATTTTGTCATAGCTTTCATATTCTCATAGTATGGAATTACCTTAAACCAAAAATTGAAGCACTAACACATTCCATCACATGCAAGTTTAAGCTAGGATATATGTTGGCCCCTTTTTATTTTTATTTTTCATTTCATCATCATCATCGGCAACAGCAGCAGGAGCAATAAGTAGAATTTGGAAACTTTCTATGTGAAATGGTAGACATATCTTTCAATATGTCCTGTTTATTAAAAAGTGCTTTTTTTAAATTTCTTTTAATTGAAAAAAAAAAGCAAAAGAAATTTTGTCTGCCTTTTCTCATTCTCAAATTCTTGTTCCTGGACTCATATCACGTGTGTTGTTTGTATGAAAGTAGCTATACTAAAGGCCAAATGCTTACCATTTTCTTCTCTTTTCTTTTTAGATTTGAATTTGAGCTACTTTCTCTTCCCTATTTGTATCTTTTTTCATAGTCTTCCCTATCTTATTTTTAGACAATTAAAAAATCTTTGGATAATTTCAAGAAAAATTTTCTCTATGGTTTTATCTAGTGTTGATGGTCATGGTTTTAAGATGTTACAAAAATGATACCTCTATCACTTACAGAAGATATCATATTACGAAATATATTTAGATTGTATTGATGTGATATCAAGTATCCCTTGTCCCATCTTTATATGAAATAAATAAAAAATTAAGTATTAAAAACAAGAAATATATATTTTGATGTGAAAAAATTAACAATAAAATTTTTTTCTTGCATTTTTTTTATGTTATAAATATTTTCTTATAATAAATATTTTATAATATTTTAAAATTAAATGTAAAAAGTACAAGATAAATATTTTATTATTTATTTTATAATAATTTTTTTTATTTATCATTCAAGTTTTCTTATAATATTTTTTTGTCATTTTATAATAATTTCTTATATATTTATTATAACAAAATGTTTATAACATAAAAAAAGTACAAGAAAAAAATTTTATTGTTAATTTTTTTCACATCAAAACATATATTTCTCATTTTTAATACTTAATTTTTTTATTTAGTTTATATTCATATGATTTATTTAATTTATAGTAAATATAAATAAAAATCTATTTAAAAATAAGGGTAATATTGTAAACTTATGCTGTTAGAGAAGTAATTAGCTAATATAAAACAACAGGGGGTAAGTGATATATATTGATTATAGTAGGGGATAAATTGGCAATCTCCTTTTTTTTTGGATAAGTTATTACAAGATATAACAATTATATTTGGGATGTAGTTAACATTTGATGTAATTAAAGATAGTTTTATTTTTTTAAAATATATTATTGAAAAAATAGAAGATAGTTTTGAATTATATATGTGATATAACAAGATGATCAAAATAATTAAAGGAATGCTCAGCCCAAATACATAATTACAGTTGAGTATCTTTATAAATACAGGACTATGGTCGAGTATGTATGAAGATACACTACTATAGTCAAGTATCTATGAAGTCGAGAATGATAATACAATCAGCATAAGTTTTAACATACTGAATTTTAATTCATCAAACAACAAAAGTTTTTTTACATAAAACAACATAGATCTAATGCATGTTAGAATCATAAATTAGTTTTGAGAGAACACAAGTTGCTATTCAATCATCCCAACTATTAATTTGCTCCAAACACTTGGCCTATTTATTATAATCCCCTTCATTTCAATGTCAAATTCAAAAATATTTATGTAAATAACTTCAAATACTCTTTCTATCAATTGTGTGTACGTTGTAGAACAAGACATCATGATTCCTCTTGCCTCCACGCAATTAAGCCTATGACAGTCGTTTTGCTCAATCCATTCATTATGAAACACAATAGGCACATATACTCAAATCATTTCCTGTAATAACACAACACAAAGTTATTCAACAAATACAAAAATAAAATTAAAATAAGGCATATAACAGCGTGTGCAACTGTCTGCTTATTTACACAACAGCAGTTATATAATTTGTTAAAATTCACGATTATAGTCTAGTAAATAGTCAGAGGACATACTTAGCAAAGAAAAAATATATTTTTTTACACTAGAAGAAGGGTAGGGTGTTATAATAGCTACAACATTTTTCATACTTACACGACTGTAGTCATATAAAATCATACATACACGACAAAAGTTGTGTAACTTTAAAAAATACACTACTACAATCCACTAAATAGTCAGATGACATATTTTTTTTTCAAAAAATATATTTTTACAATAATAAAACACTAAAATCTTATAACAGTTAGAACATTTTACGCACTTATATAACTGTAGTTGCATAAGTTCATACATACATGACAGCAGTAATGTAACTTACAAAGATACACGACTACAATTTAGTAAATAGTCAGAGATATATTTCTTCTCTAAAAAAATATATTTTTTGCGCTAATGCAACACTAAGGTCTCATAATAGTTGAAATATTTTATACACTTGCACAACTATAGTTGCTTAAATTAATACATGTATGATAGCAGTCGTATAAATTACTAAAATACACGACTATAGTCCAAAGAATAGTCAGAGGACATATTTCTTCTCAAAAAATTTATTTTTTGCACTAATAGAATATAAGGGTATCATAACAACTGGAACATTTTGTACGCTTGCACAACTGCAATTGTGCAAATTCATATATACATGATTGCAATCGTGTAAAACGAGTGCAAAGTTTAAAAGTTTAAGAACAAAATGAGATTTCAACAAATGTAGTTAGAAACCATCACATAACAGTGATATAGTGCAAATGTAATGAAAATGTAAGTTGTTTTGTAGTTATTACAAATCAAACAAAACCCTAAAAACAATATAATATCAAGAAAATACATAAATAACACAATAAATATAAAGCTTAAAATACTTTATTCATTGACTGAATAATACACCTAGTTGCAAACTAAAATCTCATATGTTGACTGTTAATTAGTGATTTTGAGAGTGTGGAGTGAGTGGAGTGAAATGGTGTGAATGTGCTAGAGGGTGAGTTTTTTTTTGTGCTTTATATTTTTCTTCTGAGAAAATTTTAGTCAACATAAACATCAAAATGACATATTTGTATAATAAACTATGGTATATCTACATAAATACCTTACTTTTGGGGTATATTTAATTAAAAACCCCAGATAAAGCTGATGCGAAACAAAACAAGACCAAACCAAGCAAATGCAAAAACTGTGACCTCTCTGACTTCTGAAATACTGCACATGCAAAGGCGTAGCTGAAAAGCTGCTGCACATACAGTGTACGACTTGTCGTAGGTTTTTTGCAATTTTCGGCCTATCCTGCTTTGTTCAAGCATCCGACAATGACAACTTACACCACTTTGGAATTCCTTTTCCCAGCTCATAGTACTTATCCTTCCCTGCGTCCATTTTTGGCTTTACCTTCTTAAATATGATTTTTTTTTTTTTAACTTCCAACTCATAGCTCTATTGATGATGAAAATCCCCAGTTTTACAATTAAGCAAGAGCAAATTTGGAACCTTCGTTACTTTTTTTTTTATAAAAAAAATTCAAAATCCAAATTGATTTTTTTTTAAGTTCTCCATCTCGTTCGAGATCCAAATACAAATGATCAATCGAAGAAAACTATTTGATGATAACTCGATTAAGTCTAAATGTGGAGGAACTTATCTTTTGACAAAATTTGGGCGTGGGGGGAGGGGGAGGTGGAAGAAAAGAAAAGAAAAGAAAAGAAAGAAAAGATGTGTTTGTAATTCTCTATTTCTTGCCTTTCACTGTATGGGAAAATTGTGATTTTGGCTTAATGCATCCCTTTGATTTTAGCTCCTCCCAAATTGAAAAAATCCCACTAAGTTTGCTCATATTCCAAGGGCGAAATTGGAAATTAAATGGAAAGAAAGCGCCCTCACAGCCTTTCTGAACTTGGAGTTAACATTAGTGATTATGGTTTGTCAAAATTTTCCCGAATTAGCAAATATGCTGTCCATTTTTCCTCCTTTGTTCTTTTCATCTCTCTTTCACCGACTTGGCCTACATTGAACAACCCATATTTTGAAAGCTCTATTGAGTTCAATCTTATGATGGGAATTTTTTTTTCCCCCTCTGGATTAAAGATGGGAAATTTTACATCGCAAACAAGTAAGATTTACAATATCACAATTTTAATCTTATATATAGGATTAGAAAAACATGTTGGAGGAACCTAAACCCTAAACTTTTGATTCAATCTAACCTTCCAGTCATTCACATATAAAGAGAATCGATAACGTCAAGTGTTCATTTCTTACTTCAACTAACTCAATTTGTGAATTGTTCATTGACATGGAAGGAGAGAACAGAATTTTTGTCTTCTGTAAAGTCAAACTTTTGGTTTGCATCATGAACATGCTGTATCAAAACGTTGGTATTACAATAAACAAAAAATTAATAAATAATTTTTTTCTTTTTTTTCTAATAAACCATGCATCATGATGTAACTCAAAAACTACTCTTTTTTTTTATATATTAGATTACTAAATACATTAAAATTTAATTATGATAGTTGCATCATAAATTTGTTGAGACTTATCTCAATGTATTATAGTTGAAGCCTAGTCTAAAAGCCCAACCTAAAAATAGCTCCCAAAGTGAGGCAAGAAAAAACTTTTATGCTCCCAACATACAGGGAGACTTGCACTCTGGACCTCAATAATAAGGTAAAGCAATGCAAAACACTTAAAAGTAAACAGTTAATTACTTATACAAAATTCAAACTCTTAAAGAATATAAGGAATATGACAAAAAAAATAATATAGATTTGATCAAAGCGAAAAAAAAAAAACTAAAATTAAAAGTGTCTAATACTACCAACTTAAGATCTCCGAACTCTTAAGAATATCCCTCTCTATATATAGATTTAAACCCTCATTAAATTATTTCAATCAATATATAGTAGCTTTTTTGTTCAGAATCTTAAAATTTGGAAAAGTCTGGGAGAAATTTAAAATTATAGAGTTTAAGAGATTTAAAACTTAAAACATTTAAACTGTATAATTTATGCATTTTTACAAACTTTCTTATACTTTAAAATTTTAGATTGATATATATATATATATATATATAAACAATTTCATAAAACCTAAAAAGAAATCATATCTAATTTAAGCGAAACATGATAATCGACTTTATTGAACACAAAATAATAAAACCAACAAGAAGAATCCTACTTGTTAAGTGGGTTAGTAATTATGTATTAGTTAGTTAACAAGTAGGCAGTAAAATTTAATTTGTATTAGTAGCAATGAAAGTATTTGATAACAATTATTAAATAAATAAATATGACGCACAAAACAAAAACAAAAGGCGACAAAATTGGAATTGGTGAAAAAAGTGCAAATAATGAGAAATTGAATGGGCGAAGTCATAAAGAATAAAATCCCTCTAATTCCGCACGTTCCCTTGCAATTGCATTACTAATATTAGAAGAAGAGAAGGCTCAGAGTCGTCGTCTCCACTCGTCTCCCTTTGGGCTTTAGCTTTTGCTTTCCTCACTGTTTCTCTCTCTCTCTCTTCAAGAAGAAAAGAAAAGAAAGAACAAGAAAAGAAAAAAAAAAAACTTTGGTTTTGATCTGACCTAAAAATCTTAAGGGGTATATTAGTTCGTTCACTTGCATTCTCTTTTTCTATTTTGTTTTGTCTTTTTTTTTTTTTTGGTTCAGTTAGTTATTATGGAAAAATTGGGTTTTGTTTATATTTTTTATGATATCTTGTTGTTGCTTTCTCATGTTAGTTTGTACGCTTGAGTGTTTTTTTCCTTTCTTTCTTGAGCTTGATGTTGTTTTCACATGTTTTTTTTCCAAATTTTCTTTCTGTTTTATCTGTTGCCATTGTTTTCGTAGAGCGTTTTCAGAGTATTCACTGTTGCCATCGTTTTATTTCTTTTCTGGATTTTGAGTGTTTTTTTTTTCCCTTTTCCAAAGTGTTTACCGAAAGCGTTGCATGTGTTTTCCTCTGGTTTTGGTTGTTGTTGAGTGTTTTGTACATGTGATGTTGTTTTTGTTTTCGGTTTTGTCTCTGTGTGTGTTTTTGTTTTTTTCGCCTGCTTGCTCGTTGTGTTCTGATAGTCTCTCTCACTTTCAATGGTTTCAGAAAACTTCAAAAGTAGAAGTTACATGGTGGCAGTACGCATTTTTTTAAGTGATATTAAGAAGGTTTTCCATTGTTTCCCATGTTTTCGTTCTTGTGTTTTTGAGCTTTTCCGAGAAAGTGTTGCCGGTGTTTGTAACAAAAGCGTTGAATGTGTTTTCCTCTGTTTTCGCTTGTTTTTGGAAAGTACTGCCATTGTTTTGTTCATGTGTTGCTGAGTCTTTAGATCTTTTTTTTTTCTGCCTTTTTTCATGTCTCGCTGTGATATTTTGATCTGTTTTTATGTCCTTGTAATTTTTGAAATAATTAAATTTAGTTATTTTTAAGTCCAAGTATTTTCTGAAAACAACTAGTTGTATTCAGTGTTTCCGGCTTTCTACTAGAGTTTTCAAAATTTTTGTTTTGCTCGTTTTGTATTCTGTTTTTTTGGCTAAAGTTGTATCCTTTTCATTAAGAGAGTTTTTGGTTGAGTGCATTGAGTGTATCTCAAGTTCTTTGATTCTTTGTGCCTTTTGTTCCTTGTCAAAGAGATAATAAACTTAGATGACTAATTGTTTTTGAATTCTGTGATGTCTGTACAGGTTTTTTGAAAATGGGATCTCCAAGTCGTAAGGGATCCGAATACTTGCCGCCGCCGCCACCCATTATCCCTCCAAATGTTGTGCCCATTCCGTCCGGGCAGGGGGCAGCTCCCACCCCAAAACGCCTTCCAATGGCAAGGCGAAATCATGGGACTAAAGGGACGCCTATGACTCTTCTAACGAATCATTTCGAAGTTAGAATGCGCCAGACAGAGGGTTACTTTTGCCATTACAGTGTAATCTCTTTGTGCTCATTATCATGATTTAGTCATTGGTTTTTACTGTCCGCTTCTGTTATTGATTTATTGTTACAGGTTGCTCTATTTTATGAAGATGGTCATCCTGTTGATGGGAAAGGCATTGGGAGAAAAATTCTTGACAAAGTTCAGGAGACCTATAGTCATGAGCTTGAAGGTAAGCACTTTGCTTATGATGGGGAGAAGAGCTTGTTCACTCTTGGTTCTTTTCAACGTAAGAAGCTCGAGTTCACGATTGTGGTGGAAGACCTCTCTTCGAATAGGTATATATGTGTGCATTGATATGCTTTAGACTTATTCAATTGCCAGTTGCTGACTCGGAGGTTTGTTATTTGCAGAACTGCACGGAATGACAGCCCTGGAGGTGATGGCAGCCCTAGTGAGAGTGATAGTAAGAGGATGAGGCGTCCTTCCAGGTCGAAAGTAATCAGGGTTGAAATTAGTTATGCTGCTAAAATCCCTGTGCAAGCAATTGCAAATGCACTGCGTGGTCAGGAATCGGAGCATTTTCAAGAGGCTATGAGAGTTTTGGACATCATACTGAGGCAGAATGCAGCAAACCAGTGAGTGATTAGTTTGGTGTTGTGAACTGCCTACGCTTAAGAAACAAGTTTGCTCAACTGAAGACAGAATTATGTTATTGTTTTCTTCTCATGCTCAGGGGTTGTCTCCTTGTCCGGCAGTCTTTTTTCCACAACAATCCGAGAAATTTCGCAGACCTAGGAGGTGGTGTAATGGGATGTAGGGGTTTCCATTCAAGCTTCCGCGCTACACAGAATGGTCTATCTTTAAACATGGGTTAGTTGCTTTTGCAATCGTCTTGTATTACTTACCCGTGGTTTGATTAATCAATTGTCTTTATGTTGGTAATTGTCTTTGTTGTATGCAGATGTATCCACTACAATGATAGTTAAGCCTGGCCCAGTGGTGAACTTCCTTCTCGCAAATCAAAATGTTAGAGAGCCTCATCAGATTGATTGGAACAAGGTACAATTCACAGTTAACTATTCATGTTTATGTTTATTTCAAGAAAATTTGTCTTGATTTAGGCCCTTAATTGAATTTGACACCAGGCTAAGAGGATGCTGAAAAATTTGAGGATAAAGACTAATCACTCTAACACTGAGTACAAAATCACCGGACTCACCGACTTACCTTGCAATCAGCAAACGTTAGTTCTTTTTTCTGTTCTTTATCTTGTCTTTCACTCCATGGTTTTGTTGCATTACACAAGAAATCACTCTGTTATTCGCCAACTAAAATGTGACTTCTAATCTCTCAGGTTTTCTTTGAAACAAAAGAGTGGACATAATGGGGATAGTGATGCTATTGAAATAACAGTCTATGAATACTTTGTTAGTAATCGCCATATAAAGTTGGAGTATTCAGCTGATTTCCCATGCATCAATGTTGGGAAACCAAAACGTGCATCTTACATCCCTCTTGAGGTGATATTTTGGATCTTTAAGGTTCTTTTTGTTTATGAGGTGACTGTAACATATATCTACATTCTGTTTCTGCCATGTAGCTTTGCACATTGGTATCACTGCAAAGTTATACAAAGGCGTTGTCCAATCACCAGAGGGCTTCACTTGTGGAGAAATCAAGGCAAAAGCCCCAAGAAAGGATGGGGGTTTTGACTGAAGTAGGTTTCATTCCTATATATTGATATAATTCATGCATTTCTGCTATTTTCTCTGATTTTAACATGTTTCTTCTTACAGGCCATGAGGAGAAACAATTATGGTGCTGACCAAATGCTTCGTTCTTTCGGTATTTCAATTGGTAGTCAATTTACCCAGGTTGAAGGTCGCACCTTACCAGCCCCTAGAGTAAGTACAGAGTCCTTTTTTCCATGTATTTTACCTCTGTCATCATTATCGATGTCTGGGATCAATTACTGTAAAGATTATGTTGTTTCTAATATACCTGTTTGTTGATGTTATGCTACAGTTGAAAGTGGGAGATGGAGAAGACTTCTTTCCTCGTGGTGGAAGATGGAATTTCAACAATAAGGTATTGATTTTTCTATGTTCTTTTGGCTGTATTTGGTATTGATGACACAGGCCTTCTAATGCCAATTTAACATATTTCTACAGAAATTAGTGGATCCGGTGCGGATTGAACGCTGGGCTATTGTAAACTTCTCTGCTCGTTGTGATATACGCTCTTTGTGTAATAATCTGATTAGATGCGGGGAAATGAAAGGAATGGTGAGTGCTTTGACAAACTACATGGTGAAATCCTTTTCAACACTCACTTGATGCTTATTTCTTAATTCTTTGACTTGTAGATCATAAATAATCCGTATGAAGTTTTTGAGGAGAGTAATCAATTTAGACGCGAGGCAGCAACAATTAGAGTTGAGAAAATGTTTGAAATTATCAAGAAAAAGCTGCCAGGGCCACCACAATTGCTATTGTGTATTCTTCCTGAGAGGAAGAACTCTGACATTTATGGTTGGCTACTTGGCTTCCTTCTTCTTGTTTAAGTTTCTTCTCAGCTATTCTGGTAGCCCCCATATTTTAATTTGTAATAACTTGTTCAAATTTAAGGTCCATGGAAAAGGAAAAATCTTTCAGAGGTTGGGATTGTAACACAATGCATTGCACCCACAAAAGTGAATGACCAATACATAACAAATGTCCTCCTGAAGATAAATGCCAAGGTGAACTCCTCTAAATTTTGTGAACTTCTAGTTTTCTTCTTCTATATTTGTTTTTTCATGTCTTGAACTTACTATTTGTTGAATTTTTTCCCCGTTTCTACAGCTTGGAGGAATGAATTCCTTGTTGACAGTTGAGCATTCTCGTTCAATTCCCTTGGTCTCTAAGCCAGTAACCATGATTCTTGGGATGGATGTCTCACATGGCTCTCCTGGTCGTTCGGACTTACCATCTATTGCTGCAGTATTAATCTATTTTCCTTGAGACTGTTTATTTTGGTTCTGTTTCAAATGATTGGTTTCCTTTCTGAAAGCTTAACCATCTATGCTTGAGCAGAGACTAATCCACAATTCTAGATTTCTATCTGATGTTTTATTCTTTTTGACATTTGAAATTTTTAAGGTGGTTAGTTCCAGGCAGTGGCCATCAATTTCTCGTTATAGAGCTTCAGTACGGACTCAATCACCAAAAGTTGAAATGATAGCTAATCTCTTTAAGCCTGGGTCCGAAACGGAGGACCATGGCATCATCAGGTGAAGAAACAAATTTAACATGCTGACTTACATCTTTGCAAGTGCACCTGCTTTTAAGTTTATTCCATTTCATGTCTTCTCGTAGATCATGAATATGATAATGATCTTCCATTCTGTTTCAGAACTTATCCAGAATATATTTTTGTGTTTTCTGATTGCAGGGAGTTATTTGTTGACTTTTATTCAACTTCAGGGAAAAGGAAGCCTGAAAATATCATCATTTTCCGGTAGCTTTCCAATACTTATGCTTCTCAGTTATGGATTCCTTTGACTAATGATTGGACTAGTAGGGTGGTAGAATCATTATATTAAGTAAGAGAATTTCATTAGTGTAGATTGCATACGTTAAGCTGTACCGTTTTACAAATTGAAGTTTTTTCGAGTCTTATTGATGAAGATAATTATGTGATTTTGCGAATTTGAAGTTCTCTATATGTTGTTCTGATCGCCACATAGCAGCGGCTTATTCCTATTATGTGATTTTGCGAATTTGAAGTTCTCTATATGTTGTTTTGTTCGCCACATAGCAGCAGCTTATTCCTAATCTCTATATGCATACCTTTGCAGTTAAGAAACTTGCTTAAATTAATGTCATAAAATTCATTGAATACAGACTGAAAACATCTAGATCTAAAATTCATGACATTTTACAACAACACTCTAATCTTGAGCATGTTCTTGTTCTTCATCGCTTATTGGCTGAGTCTATTTATTTCAGGGATGGAGTAAGTGAGTCGCAGTTTAACCAGGTCTTGAACATAGAATTGGACCAAATCATTGAGGTAATCACAAAAACTTATTGCTTTAATTTTTAAGAGATACTTGCTATATGTGATCATGAGAGTTTTACTGAGTTCAGGCCTGCAAATTCCTCGATGAGAAATGGTCTCCTAAGTTCACCGTGATTGTTGCTCAAAAGAATCATCACACTAAGTTCTTCCAGAGTGGACGTCCTGAAAATGTTCCACCAGGTAAATTGCTTTGCCAACTCTAGGAAAAAATACTTGTTTGTTAAAGATCCTCTCAATGATTTACTGAACATGAAGCTTTTCTCCTTTTCGTTATTTTTGTGCAGGTACTGTTATTGACAAAGGAGTCTGTCACCCAAGGAACAATGACTTCTACTTGTGTGCTCATGCAGGGATGATTGTGAGTATTGCATTCTCTCAACCTTTGCTATAATTTAAATAATAAATGGTTAAAAAAATGGAAAACTAATATTATAAGGAGGATTCATGATTTTAAGAACTATCTGGAAGGCTGTAGGCTTACTTCTTGCTGTTGTGACCAGATGATGTACTAGTAGGATAAAATAATGTAGATGTTTTCAGTTGGCTTTTACTATTAACACTCTATTGTTTGCAATTAGGGCACATCTCGGCCTACGCATTATCATGTTCTACACGATGAGATTGGTTTTTCAGCAGATGATTTGCAGGAGCTTGTTCATTCCTTATCTTATGTGTAAGTGTATATAGTTTTTTTCTCTGCTTCATCAATGCCATAAAGAGTGCATTTTTTGCCACCTACTGTGCTTTTCTGTTCAATAATAATTTTTGGTGTCTAAATTATGCAGGTACCAAAGAAGCACTACAGCCGTATCTGTAGGTAATATATTTACGCTCTTTTATTTGTTTTAGTTCCGAGGAAGTGGCAGCAATATTGCTGCAATCTCATGATCTTGTAGCAGCAGAATGCTTGGAAAGAAGCACATTGCTTGTTTGTGAAGGTGCCTAAAAAAACTGCACAAGAATTACGGTCTTTGGCATGCAGTAGGCTGGCAATCTCCTTTTGCAAATTGGGTGTTTTGATCTATTTTATTTTTCTATTCTTTTTTCTTCTTTCTAATGATGTTAGGAAAAAGAAAACGATGGATGCTATTTCTAACTAGTGTTCTTGTCTTAGAAATTATTATAATTCAACTTAGATTTCCTTTCATTTTGTTCTTCTTGTTTGCATGTCTTAATTAAATTCCTAAAACTCTTGAATGTTTTATTTTTTGTGATCTTGTAGTTGCACCAATCTGCTACGCCCACTTGGCTGCCGCTCAGATGTTGCAATTTATCAAGTTCGATGAAATGTCCGACACATCTTCCAGTCACCATGGTGTGACATCTGCTGATAGTGTCCCTGTTCCTGAACTGCCCGTACTGCATGAGAATGTGTGCAATTCTATGTTCTTCTGCTAAAGGAATGACTTAAAATCCGCAGCAAGAAAAGATATAGCAATAGACATCACTGACATACTGTTAAGACAGATTGAAACATCCAAAACTTGAAAAAAATACATGACATTGGTCTTTTGGCTTCTTGGTCTTTTATCTTCTTCTTATAAGCACTTCAGAGTAATGTCTTCAGTTAAAATTTTGAACAGCAAAGATTTTAGCTGCTGTTGCACTAGACTCTTATGAACATTGTGCTGATGGAATGAATCTTCTGGTCCCTTTTGCTTAATGAATGAACTTTGATGTTCTAATGGGATAATGTCAATTTCCTTGTTTTTAATAAACAAACGATCATGAACCTACAATGCAGAATGAACTTGTTTCCCTTGATTTGAATTTCTTATCTGGATTACTTACTAAGAGTAGATTTGTAACTTCCAAGAAACGCTTTCTTGTTTGTTCTGCAAGAAATTGTTCAAAATGCAGAGAGTACCAAGACTCGAATCTCAGAAAATTAGACATCAAAGAAGCCTGTATCATTGAACTTGAAATATTGGTGATAACGGTAGAAAGAAACTATATACTGAACATTTTGTAAGAACTCAACTACACAGTTTTTTTGGCAGATCTTAAGACACAATGGTGACAAGTACCATGAAAGTTCAAATGCAACTGATATCACAGAGAAGTAATCACAAGAACAAGAAGCAGTCTATTAGCAGCAGAAGCAATAGACAGCTGCTTCTAAAAGATCCATTCATACAAGACATGTTTAACTTTCACCCCCAAAGTAAAACTAAAGGAAACATCATCATATCTACAAAACTTTCAGATAGAGAGACTGTCAGAATGGGGATGATGATGTTCTCCGAAGCTGATACTTTGGCTGAGGTGGTGGAGCACTGAACATCTTCTCCAGCTCCTGCAAGTAAGACAAGAATCAAATGCTACAAATATACCATTCAATACCGAATAATCGGAAGGGGAAAGAGTTTGGAAAATCAAGGTGTATCAAACACTTCGCTTTTTCTACGCTTGATTGCCAAAATCAAGACATATTTCAAGCCATGATATAGCCTTTGATTTATAGTCCCCATGTGATACTAACTAATATCAATCAATTTAGTCATGGCAATGTCAAGACATGGTTGACCATATAAGAGAGTATCCAATCAACAAATGAAATTATTAAGCACACAAAATTTCTTACATTTACCAAAGGGAGGAAATTCAATTGGGAATTAACATTGGAATAGAGAGCAGCTGACAATAAACCCAGATTTCAGATTAGGTTATGTTAATATTGGCTATTTGATTTATATGAACAAGAACAAAATTTTGTCAAAAGGGACAAGAGAAGTACAAAAGAATGAACTGACTGTAACAACTACTACAAGGAGAGGGAATTCTAGAAGAGCTACAAAAAATGATAAAAAATGCACCAATCTCTCAAGCATGACGGAAATTAAGGCACCCTAAATTTATCAATTTAGTAAATGGTATTACCACAACAAACACTGATTCAAATCCAAATGTCAGAGCAGGCTAACAACAAACAGCATATTTATGTGTGGTTACAAGCCAAAGCCGTAAATTAAACACACTATATCATACATTACACAGTCCACACTGAAGATTCGTAAGAAAAATGTGTGATGCAGCCATGAGTTAGAGATGCAAGGCACAAGGCAATTCTGAAGTCTGAACTAACAGATAAACAGAAACAGACTTCATGGAGGAATTTCCCCTATACAAAACTCAATGAGTATGTAAAGCTAGTAGAAATGACTTTTGAATCAATGATGAGTGTGGATCACTCTTAATAGAGTATAAATGCTCTATAAACATAGTCACAGACTGCTCCAGTGTGTCACAGATGGTGTAAGAGTCAGTTATTACAGGAAGTACAGATGTACAACGATAGTGGGTCTTGCCTAAAGTCCAGGTATGTTGGGGGCTTTACAATAAACCTAGGAGGAAATTAGGTTTCACACAATGCACGGCAAGCTTGTTGAGAGTGATAAAAATTGTGCAACCCCGCACTAATTATGTACGCCAGTAAGACTTTTTTGTAGAAATAGAAAATTCAATCAAATGGATGGTTATTGAAAGAATTTGTGCAAGTAATAGTTAATGAAAAAGAAAAGCTAAAGCTGCCTAGGTAGAAGTGCTACAAGAGTATTAAACTCTAACTTCTGTAGAAACCGGTTTTGGTGTACTAAGTAGGTCAAACCCAATTAACAATGTAGAAGATCCATAAAACATAGATGGGTTAATGGACTGTAAACTAGTGTTCTATAATCATAAAGAAAATTACAGAAATGGAAATGGACTTCTGACTCAAAACATTATGGCAAAAGAAAAATTAAAACCCAGTTTTGAGGCACTTATAGAGAATGCATTTTGACGAAGAGATGGGATATGCTTATTTCAACATTAACAAACTTTGGGGTAGATTTATAAGGCATCTGAAAGATAGCAACTCAAGGAAAGCCACGATGGGAGACACTGAAATTTTTTCAAGGCAATTTTTTTTTTTGGATAGGAAACAGAGAAAATTTAAAGAAAATTAAAAGGGAATAAATATTACAAAAGTGAACCAGAGGTCTACAAACTCTTTTCAGAAGACAATATTGTTTAGTTCCATCCTGAGATGTTACATCAATGACCAATAAGGAAGATATTAAAGACTAAGTTTGTCAATATTAAACTCACTAGCTGTGACTCTCTCTCTCCCCATCCATTCGACAAACTTATTTTTCTACATTTTACCTCATTACAATAAGACATTTGATGATACCAGTTTGCTTTTTTAGCTTCCATTTACAACAATCATTATACTTAATAAAGTTGCTGGTGTTAGCATGCTTAATTTTAATAAAGTGGAAATACTATTTAGAGACATACTACACCTAAAAAAAACCATGTGCCACATAAATCATAAGACACCATAGGCATTACTTTTGACGGCTATAAAAACACAAGTATCGAAAACCAAGGCTTGTGCAGGTGTTACTTAACACTGTACAAAGAAGCATGAAAGGATAATTAATTTAATGCAATTTTTTGAAGTGTATGACTCATTCAATTTCGTCCACTTCTCACTTGATGCCACACTCAATTGATGTGTCTTTTTGCTTAATTTTTTTATGTTGTTATTCAAGCTTTCTATGGTCACCTGCTCCAAATGCAGACACAAAATCTTAATTCCACCTCCAACCCCCCAACGTGCCCTGTTATTCAGGAAGCTGTCAGTCACTTACCCATGAGAGATATGTTGAGTAGGATTAGAAAGGTAAGCCAGCTACTGAAGTTGGCAGAATTGAAGGTTTGACCTAAATCATTTTTATATGACACTTAAACTTATTGATTTAATCATGAGCAAACCAAAGAAATTTAAAAATTTCTCATGCTGCGAAATAAACATACCTAAATTCTGACAGAAAATTCATGCAAATTCAATTTATAATAGTCATTATCTAAACGCATTGCAGATTTAAAGAAGCAATGAATGTCCACTTTTTTCATGTACAATAAAAACTCTCAGAAATTTCAATTGACAACCACGAAAATAAATTAACCACAGTGACAGATTCAACAGCACACATATACATCAATACAAATTTAATTTTGCATCAAAGTCAGGATTGTAATAATATGAAAACTATGAAAATGAACATAATAAGTTCTTTCACAAGAATCATCTCACAAGGGCACCGTGAGTTTCTGTTTAATTCAGAGAGGTTGGAGAAATTGAAGGGCAGAGAAAAGAAACATTAGGAAAATTAAGACTAAGGTATGAGAAAATAAATATCAATTTTCTCTACCAGTGAAAGTATAACAGAGTAACAGGCAATGGAAGCTATTAAAATGAAAGACCAAGAAACAACAGGCAGTCGCTCCCAGTTTACATAATCCCTCCTAATCAGGAAGAACATTCCTTTTAAGTTTCTGTAAAAATTATCTTCAGCTTCATTTCATATTATAATTATCTAGCTTACCAAACAAAAGATATAGACAATCTCCAGAATCATACTACCTCACCACATGGGTGTTTAATACTTGATACAATCATACAAATTAAACAGATCAATGAGACATTCCTTGCACAAATGATAATCAGAGCTCTCACTGTTTAGTTAAATTATAAACCACCAGATCTGCAACAGCAATGCAGAACAACATGAAGAGATTGAGAAATCCTACCTTCTGCTTCCTTAGCCTTTCATTTTCCTCTTCCAGACGAGAAACTTTGTTCTCCAGTTCATTTGTGTACGCCTGATCAAAAGTAGCCTTTGAGGTTAGAAGAGAAATGAGAAAACAAGAACGTGTGAACAGGTAGAAGTAAAACAAAATGTCATTGTGAATCTTAACTAAAATAACTCAAAGCCGACCTGCTTCCTTGCTCGTGAACGAGCAGCAGATTCCTGTTCTTTATCATCCTCTTCTTCTCCTCTCAACAGTTTTCTCAATCATATCTTCTGAGGCTACCCTCTTTTCCTTCCAAGTGACTGTGGATCTGATAGTGTTCCCATTGAAGGTGAAGTTAAGGCCACCTGATTCTCCTGGAATGAAACATCCATTAGTGCACCAGTCACATGTTCATTGCCTGCAAGTGTATTGGCTGGCCTGGCATATAAAACTCCCATCATACTTTGTTTGTGAATGCTGATATTGTGGATGTGGATACTGCATCCACGGACCTTGTTGGTGGAAACTGGGGAAGCAAACGATGATCGACACCAACAACAGGACCATCACTTTTTATCGGAAGATGCCCTAATACAACCCCAGCTTTCACCAAGAAATCCTCCAAAGTCATCTCTCCAAG